>JAUMHP010000044.1:13966186-13980174 GCA_032361065.1 Enteromius trimaculatus | reverse complement strand
ACAAAAAATCTATATAAAAGAAGTGCTGTCGAACAATTAATAAATGTTTATGTTGTAAGTTTTAAGAATAAAATGTGAAAATGTTTTAACAACTTGAAACAGAATTGCCAGCATTCGAAACATAACTATGTCATTGTCATTGCATACTGATTTGGGATTGATCTTCTTTCTTGCATTTACCTGTGTGTTTAATTTTTTAACCATCTGTAGATGAGAGGTAATGAAAGTGTGTCATGGTGTACATAATTGTTTCCTTAGCAGGAATGTCTGCAATATTTAATCACCCCCATTAAATGAATGAAGCGGTTAACACTGCAAGCACTTGTAGCTTTATTTATTATGATACGAGCGACAAGAGTAAAGATTACTTTTAGAGCTTGTAAAGAAATATTCAAATTTCACTAGCTAGCTACACTGTACCTATCAAATTGAAAATAATTTGTCTCTTTCTTTTTTTTTCTCTTAACGACTAAGGATGAGGAAAATACAATATATTGATTATAGCTGTTAGAAGAAAAGTATTTGTTGCTATGCTAACCATTTCTCGTTAAATATAACAGTAAGCTTTTATTTTTTTCCCCAAGCCCTGGCTCCTGGAAGCGTGTAGAAGCCCCCCAGAGTGGCCCATCAAACCCCTCCACCAAGAGGAGACGCAGGTCGTCTCCAGGGCCGGTCATTGTCATCAAAGATGAACCAGAAGATGATGAAGTTCATTTTGTAAGATTTTACTCATTCTGCACCAGATCAGAGATATGGAATAGATTTGAACATCAGATTTGACATCTTAACACCTAAGAAGACCACAAAATTCCCTGTGTTTGTCCCACATTTTTAAAATTGGAGCAAATTCACGTATTTAGTCTGGTACACACAAGTTTTTCACAATGTTTATTTATATATATATATATATATATATATATTTTGTGTATGTGTTACTGTAGGTAAACACCAATGCTAAAGCCAGTCTTCCAGACAGCACAGGCGTTCAGTCTCAAACCCCACAAGGTGAGCAGCAGTCAGAGAAGACCCCAGAAGCAGATGAAGACCCCAATGAAGACTGGTGCGCAGTGTGCCAAAACGGAGGAGAACTGCTCTGCTGTGACAAATGTCCCAAAGTCTTCCATCTTAGCTGTCATATTCCCACACTGACTGCTTCTCCAAGGTATGAGATCAATCAGAATCATCATTACTCCAGTCTTCAATGTCAGGCTGTTTTGGAACTCAAGAAATGTTTCGTTTTTTTTAAAGGTTTAAAACCATTTTTGTTGCTTAATATTTTTGTTAAATCCGTGATTGCATTACCACTCAAACGTTTGGGGTAAGTAGGTGACATTTATAATGTTACAAAAGATTTCTATTTGAAATGCTGTCGTTTACAATTTCTATTCACCAATCAATCCTAAAAAAAGGAATTTCCACAAAAATATTAAGTAGCAAAAATGCAAGCTGCGCCATTGAATCACCCGCGAAACTAGTAAATCTATGAATAAATGCGCGTGCATTTTCTCAGTGATCTACGGCTCTGTTCATAAACTGGCGCTGCATTTAGAAACAGCTGACGAAGATTTGGCGCTAATCAAAGAACCGGATTTACTGATGAGATGCGCATAATATATCGTACGATATATATCGTCCAGCCCCATATTTTGGTTTTATTTAGTATAACAAATATTGTGACAAAGCATAAGGTCCAACACGCTACTTATTCTAACATAAAGGTTTTTGTAGTGTTTAAATATGTTTTTAAAGAAGATCTATCATTTCATATTATCATGTGACACTATAATATCAAGACTTTGATATTCAGAGACAAACGCGTGATTGCGATATCATGATACTAGGGCTGGGCGATATATTCATCGATATATTATGTGCATCTCATCATTATAGCCAGTTCTTTGATTAACGGTAAATCTCCATCACTTGTTTTCAAATGGAGCAGCAGTTAATACAAAGAGCCGTAGATCACTGACAAGTGATACTGAACGCGATATTGCGTGGCTTGTCAAATTTACAGCCAATCAAAGAACTGGCTTTACTGACGAGATGCGCATTACTATATTGTGCAGCCCCACACACAGTGGTGGACAGTAACGAAGTAGTTTAACTTTGTGACTGTATTTAAGTACATTTTTCAAGCATCTGTACTTTGCCGGAGTAGTTTTATTTTAGTAACTTTCACTTATACTTCACTACATTCCTAACCATAAGATCATACTTTTTACTTCACTTCATTTCATAAAACATATCGTTACTCATATATCACGTGCTCTGAGACGCAGACAAGCGATTCATTAACAAACCTAAAACAATAAAATATAGTACATAAAAATACGAGTACTTTTGTACTTTCTCTCGAGTAAAATTGAAAAAGGAGTACTTTTACTGGAGTAATATTTTATTGTATGTATCTGTACTTTTACTCAAGTCCTTGATTTGTGTACTTCGTCCACCTCTGCCCACACAATATTGATAATAGTGTTACAATAAAATTTTATTTCATTTAAAAACATTTTATGACATTTTATTATTTCAGTAAAGATTTTAAGCATGGTCACCTTGCTCGTATGCAACATATGTGATTGTAGTTTCATTCTATTAATTTTACTGTAGTTATGTATGTGTGTTGTGTTTGTGTGTATCTGTAGTGGTGAGTGGTATTGTACGTTCTGCCGTGACCTTACCTCACCTGAAATGGAGTATAATGTCGGTGGTAGCGGAGAATCGAACAATGTGAAGCAGGATCCGGATTCTGAGACTTTCACTCCAATGGATAAAAGAGTATGAATTGATTTCAATTAAATAACTGATTTAACTTAATTTTCCAATTATTTCTGCTTTAAAACTATTTAGTTACGTTCCGAATGTTTTTTTTTTTTTTATAATTGCTGCAATTGTTTGTTGTGTTCATGCAGAAATGTGAGCGACTGCTGCTTCGTCTTTACTGCAATGAGCTCAGCACGGATTTTCAGGAGCCTGTAACACCATCAGTAAGATCCTCCATCTCATATGGCATTCTAGATGCATTTATTTTCATTCAACACAAAAACATTTGAAACACGTATATGGGTCAAATAAAAAAAAAAAAAAAGATAAAACAGTAACTGTTTCCCAAAGTACGCACTATAGACTATGCACTTATACACTATATATTCAACCATGTAGTGTATGAATTTTATAGGGTTAGTTTGTCAGCTAGTTTGTTAGTCGATAGCCCTTCCACCTTTGTGAAGTAATTAAAGCTGCATCATCTGACTATTTAAACTACTAGCATTATTTATACTACCAAACGTCATAAAATAGTTCACAAGTATGCGATTTGGGATGCACCTAATGTTTTACATTAAGAAAATTAGGCTTATTTTGTGAACTAATATTATAATCTAGTATTTTTGCATTGTGACATTTTAATGATAGTTAAGTATTGTGTATTGTGAATATGAATGGGGATATACTTAAGAGATATTTTACTCAAAAAGTTCTAGGGATGCCAATAATTGTGGTCAACAAGTATTGGAGAAAAACATTTTATTCATCCCAAGAATTTCTCCCTATTTTCTATTGTTTTACTTCTATGATAGGTAGAATTGTGTGAATTGTTTTGAATAAAAGATCAAAAGGATAAACGATGATAATATATTTTCACAGCCCAATTTACAAATTTCTTTTTTTATATAAAAAAGAATATAATATCAGATTTTAGGGCGTCCCAGACATACTTAATATTAGAGTTTGTATCAAAGCTTTTTTTCATTTAATGATAAAGATGTTTTCTGTTCTATTAACTCTTTAAATTTGCAGTCTATGCCAGAGTACAGTGAGATAATAAAGATGCCAATGGACCTGTCGGTGATCAGAAGCAAACTGGAGAACAGCAATTACAAGAGCACAGAGGACTTTGTTGAGGATGTCAGGCTGATTTTCAAAAACTGTGCAACTTTCCACAAGGTATGCTGCCTCACACTGACTTACAAAATAATTTTAGAGATTATAAGGGATAATTCTTCAATTAGGGTCTCTTAAGTTGGTTTTCAGGGAAATAAACAACATAAAAAGTTTTATTTGTATTGTTTTATATGTTGCATCTTTCATCTTTAATTTTGAGACCAGAGAAGGGTCCCCATCTAATAAACGTTTCTCATGAGGAGATGTGTGTATGGCGTGCGTCTGTGAAAGCTCGCAGTTTCCCACGTGAAGAGGGAATATTACTGTATTAAGTTGCTTAAATATCTTAATTACACTAATGCCTAGTCCTGGCTTAAGCCCCGTTTGTGAAACCGGGCCATAGTGTTAAAAATAAATGATACAGTAGATAAGCTATTCTCTGTTTGTATTTAAGCTCCATTAGATGAGAGGCATGTTTTAACATTCTCTTGTGTTTACTGTTGCTGTCAGGAACAGTTGTTGTTTTTTGCGAAAGAACTGCATTTAAGAGACTTGTTTCAATTTCAGTACATAATAATTTTTTTTTTATTGTGTGGTAACCGTTTTATAAAAGCAATAAGGTACTCAAGGCTGTGCTCAATCGTGAGTAAATCACAGCTGAAGGGCGTTGTTATGCACGACGCAAAACATACGTAGCTTTACATTTTTTTATCTGTCTTTTTTTTATTATTATTATTTATTCATTTATTTAGGGCTTATTAAATATTCCCTATATTCTATACGTTTTTGAATTCACTACTTTTAATTTTTCTAAAAACTTGTGACGTCAAATAGTTTTTCATTTCAAGTTAATTTGGTATTTGAGATTTTTTTTGTGTGTGTGTTTATTTTAAAACAGCAACAACAACACGCAATCACCACACACAAGATTGATATTGTTACCTGACTGCAAGATAATGTGTTGAGTTAAGCAAAACATGTTCTAAAGTTGTGATAAATTTTAACGTAGTTTAAATAATTTGTTCACCGGAAAGCTGCGTCATTTACTTTACCTCATTTGTTTCAAACCTATATGAATCTCTTTTGTTAATGGTGGTATAGCTTGAATGAGGCATATCACATGTGACGTGTAATGTTGTGTATTCATGTTGTTTGTAGGAAGACACTGAGATGGCCAGTGTGGGTACTAATTTGGAGCGTTACTTTGAGGAACAGCTGGAAGTCTTGTATTCGGACCGGACATTTCCTGGCGTGAAGATTGAGAGCGTTGCCTCTTTGTGTCCTGATGTTACAAGTCCCTTATTAAAGACGCCTCCACAAGACACTTCCCCTGCTGAGGACATTGTGAAACCCTCCGGTGAAGAGCTCCCTCAGGGGGAACCACACACTAAAGACACTGAGAAGAAGCCAGAGAACTTAAACTCTCTGGCAGGATCTAGTCCCGCAGATGCTGAAACGGACGGTAAAGCAACTAAGGATCCAACTTCCTGAATGAATCTTCCTTGTTTATCCTCTAAAGACTGGATGGTGACATGCACTTTCCTAGAGTGTGAAGCGTCTGTTTCATTTGCAATAATTATACTGTACATTTTAATTGTTTTAAACATTTGCAAAATAGACACTTTGACCACTAAAGATGTAATATAACAATGCAATGTGGAATATAGGCATAATAAATACCTATATAAATATATCCAAAAGATGTTTGAATGTCGTTTTGTGTGCTGAAATGAAAGATGACACGTTACATTATAAATTATAAATAATTTTTTGCTCAAAAGTAAAAAATCTTGTTTATTTATTTATTGATTTTAGTTATTTTCTGTCAAGCACAAAAGTAGGCCTTTTTCAGTCAATGCTCTTATTATATTGTGAGAGAACATGTGTAATGACCAATATAAATAACATGCATAGAGGTTAGTGTGACTGACCCACTACCAACATAAGAATAGTATGATAAATGTGCCTTGTTCCTCAAAACCATATTAGTGTTGTGAACTTTTCCAAGAGAGACACTTTGAATATCTTAAAGCAGAATTTTCCCTTTATTCTGAAAACCTTTGTGCGCTGCAGTCATCAAAGTAATCTGACCAAAGCCTAATACTTTGTGGTCTATACACATTTTCAAGGAGGAGGAGAGAGGTGGAAACAAAGTCATGCAAATACAGAACAGGAGCCGGAACAGTATACCTTTCCCAGCCTTGATCTTAGTTAGCGTACAAGTGTTATTCAAATGCTAATCTTCTCAAAGTTCTATAGCACCTCTCTTAGCTTGGGAAACTTGATGGATGTTCTGGAGCTAACAAAAGGCTACCGTCTCACTATGAGCTTCCTGTTAATGACAAAATGCATGACTTTCAAATTATACTGTTATATGGGAAACTGTGTTTAACCATTTATAAAGTTGTAATTCTACATTAGACACACAATTTGTAACATAATCAGGCATTTAAGTAGCCTGTAGATCAAATCATTTGTAAGATCATAAGAAACAAGTGTTTTAATTGTACACGCATGAAATATACAATTGAATTTCAAGCTTCAAGAGAATACTTTTTTTTGATTGGCCAACAGCACTATAAACAGCACAAAATAAAGGTGCCGCAGAAGAACTTTTGTTGTCGCCTCTGGCTTAGTTGGGGACACCTGATTTCTAGTGATTATCGTTTTGATTACAGAGACCGTCTCTGCATTAGATAAATAGTTTAATTATCGTCATTATACATTACCATCACTCTGTTCTCCTACTTGATAATGTTCAGTGCTTTGCTACAATCTGTATTGTTAAAAGCGCTATATAAATAAAAGTGACTTGACTTGTCTAAATGGTTCTATAAAGAACCTTCAACATCTGAACGTCTGGTTATTTTTGGCGTTTCTTCTCATTATAAAAAGATAAGAAAGAGATTTTTTGACTGAACGATTCTTTGTGGAATCAAAAATTGTTCTTCTATGGCATTATTGTGAAAAACCTTTCAAGCACCTTTATTTTTTAAATGATTGCCATATATCAGGAATCACATAATGCCTATTATTGTATAATTGGCTTGGCTAAATGTTGAGTTGGCTTAAAAACGTAGAAACAATTTAAAAAACGTTTAATTTGTTGTGTTTGTTAATTACCATCAATTTATGCCTCAGAACTGAGACACAGTGGAACTGTTGTGCTCCTTTTGAGTCTGACCTGCGTAATTCCCTGGTTCCTCCTCTGTCTCTGTTTACTCAAGTGTACTGCAGTTTATTTTTTAATTTTATTTGATATACTGGGTAGAGAAACCAAAAGAATGAATCACATTAAAAAACGAATACAATTTGTTTCCTTTTGAATGCAGATGTGTTTGTTTCATGTAAGATTAGAAAAGCAGATGTGTATAGTTGAAACAATTTTGCGCGTTCAGGTAAAGATAGCTTTATAATAGCCTAATTTAAAATGATAATATCACACATAGGCCTAATCTGTGATTTCACGTCACATCCTCACGTTTACTGTATTCTGGAGTATTACGATTTGGAAACACAATCTGGACCAGCCTCAGGCATAGCCTATATATATATAGTGTGTGTGTATATATATATATGTATGTATATATATAAAATATTGTTCCTTACAACCTTTTAGTCATCAATGAATCCTGAAAAATTATGACAGGCTTCAAAAATTTTAAGTAGCACAACTGATTTCAAAATTTTCAAAAAGTCAACATATTACAATAATTTCTGAAGGATCATGTAATAAATGTATTTAAAGTATATTCATTTTTGTTTTAATGATGTAATAATATTTTACTTTTTCTTTATTTTTCGAACTCATAAATGTAGCCTTAAAGACAATAAGAGACTTTTTATTCTCTGATTCAAAACACTGAATAGTAATGTATGTGCAGTTCTCTCTTACACAAACACACACGCATGAATCAACAAATGAACAGACCCCAACTAGTTTTTGTGACAGCTGAGAGAAGAATATAAAACTACAACCTTGTATGCACACCTTTTAACGTTTTTTTTTTTTGTTTTTTTTCATTCTTTATATGTTGGCTTTTATTCCTTAATGGCGTAATCTTATTTTCATGTATTACCTTTCAAACAAAGTCTCTCAGAAGCAAATTGTTTTAGTTGGGAGATACTGATTTCCATTTGGACTTTGCTTGCAATACAATACTTTTCATTCAAATAGCTATACATAGGATGCTCAGTCAGAACACGTATGCACCAGGATGTCTGCTAAGGAATGCATATTATCACTGGGTTATTTCCAATGCTTAGTACAAGAATTAGTTTTGTCCAGTACTAAGTTACAGTGTTTGTGGTAAACGTTACAGATCACTTTTAGGTTACTTTTTTTAAGTCTGATTAAAATTACCGTTCAGTGCAATACAAGGTGTTTTTTTTTTGTTTTTTTTCAGTTGATAAGCATTGTTCAATACTAAAGGCACGTTTTCAAAACTGTTCACACATGCAGTAGTACAAAACAGAAGTATATGCGGACCGCACTGTGAATCCTTTTTCATGCTTTCAGACAAAATACTCCACAACCTGAAAAACACTACACATTTTTAGAACATTTTTGAAATGCTAACACTCTGCTGAAAAGAGCACATTCAGCACATTCAAATCAGAACAAGCAAACTCTGTCCATTTCTGCAGGCATTATATTGCAATATAAAATCTTAGTACAATATTTATTATGAAATATGAAATAATTATTCCAAACACAACTAAATGCATTTTCTGCTGAAAGCTAAGCCAAAATTCCCTATTTTTAGTTTTTTCTTCTTCTTTCTTTATGTTTTGGTTATCTTTTGATAAATGGTTGGCTTTGGAATGATTTTGTTTGGAAACATGGATCAGAACGTCTGAACATCCATCTATTCCAAACATTTTCCTCAGCACCTGTCCCATCAGGGTCTGGAGTCTTTCCTGGGTCATAAACAGAAAACCCCCTGGGCAGATGGCCAGTTTATATTCACACTCAGTTCACCTGTCCTGTTTGTCTCTGGATTGTAGGAGAAACTCATAGGAAACCAACATCAACACTGAGAGATCATACACAAACTCCATACTCCAATATTTATTTATTTTGCAATTATTGCTTCAGATTTTTTCTTTTTTTAATTATAATTAGATATTTTGTCTTAACTTATAAGTTATATAAATATACATTGAGGTTGATAAGTATTTGATCACCCTGTGGCAGCAGCTTGGTGAAAAAAGAACAACTGTTGGAGCAATTGTCAGAAAATGGAAGAGGCTAATGATGACTGTCAATGTCCCTCAGACTGGGGCCCCACGGAAGATCTCTCCTCGTGGGGTATTAATGATGCTAAGAATGGTAAGGAATCAGCCCAGAACTACACGGGAGGAGCTGGTCAATGCCGTGAAGAGAGCTGGGACCATCGTTTCCAAGGCTTCTATCAGTAATATACTAAGACATTGTGGTTTAAAATCTTGCATCGCATGGAAGGTTCTCCTGCTTAAGTCAGCCCATGTCCAGGACCGTCTGAAGTTTGGCAGCGACCATCTGGATGAGGAGTTATGGGAGAATGTCCTGTGGTCAGATGAGACCAAAGTAGAACTTTTTGGTCTTAACTCAATTCGCCGTGTTTGAAGGAAGAGGAATGATGTGTTTCATCCCAATAATACCATACCTACAGTAAAGCCTGGGGCTGGAAGCATAATGCTCTGTGGGTGTTTTTCTGCACAGGGGACAGGACGATTACACTGTGTTAAAGAGAGGATGAACGTGCCATGTATTGTGACATATTGGGCAAAAACCTCCTTCCCTCAGTCAGAGCATTAAAGATGGGTTGTGACTAGGTCTTCCAACATGACAATGACCCAAAGCACACAGCCGGGAAAACCAAGAAGTGACTCCGTTAGAAGCATCTCAAGGTTCTGGAGTGGCCTAGCCAGTCTGTGGAGGGAGCTGAAACTCGTTAACTACAGGAACAGTTTGACCTCTTTAATTCTTAACCAAGGCGTCTGCACCAAATATAAAAATCTTTGGCTCAAGTGATCAAATCCAATAATGAAATACTTATGTGACCAATCATTTGAACTTCAAAGATAAAAGTTCATCAATTATGTAATGCTCCCTATTTTTTTGTGCTTTTCAAATTAGTGGGTACAGAAAGTATTCAGACCCCCTTATTTTTCCCCCTCTTTGTTATATTGCAGCCATTTGCTAAAATCATTTAAGTTTATTTTATTCCTTAACGTTTTTCATTAATGTACACACAGCACCCCATATTGACAGAAAAACTGAATTGTTGACATTTAAAAAAAAAAAAAAATGAAATATCACATGGTCCTAAGTACCAAAAGTAAGACCCTTTGCTCAGTATTTAGTAGAAGCACCCTTTTTATCTTATACAGGTATGAGTCTTTTTGGGAAAGATGCAACAAGTTTTTCACACCTGGATTTGGGGATCCTCTGCCTTTTCTCCTAGCAGATCCTCTGGATGGAGGTTGGATGATAAACGTTGGTGTACAGTCATTTTTAGGTCTCTCCAGAGATGCTCAATTGGGTTTAAGTTAGGGCTCTGGCTGGGCCATTCAAGAACAGTCACTGAGTTGTTGTGAAGCCACTCCTTCATTATTTTAGCTGTGTGCTTAGAGTCATTGTCTTGTTAGAAGATACACCTTTGGTCCAGTCTGAGGTCTTGAGCACTCTGGAGAAGCTTTTCGTCCAGGCCACATTCATCTTCCCCTCAATTGCAACCAGTCTTCCTATCCATGCAGCTGAAAAACACCCCCACAGCATGATGCTACCACCACCATGCTTCACTGTTGGGACTGTATTAGACAGGTGATGAGCAGTCCCTAGTTTTCTCTACACATACTGTACCGTTTAGAACTAATGCCAAATGTTCCATCTTGGTCTCATCAGACCAGAGAATCTTATTTCTCACCATCTTGGAGTCCTTCAGGTGTTTTTTAGCAAACTCCATGCAGGCTTTCATGTGTCTTGCACTGAGGAGAGGCTTCCGTCAGGCCACTTCTCCCCCGATAGCTCAGTTTGGCTAGGGTTCTGGTCGTCCAAGACGTCTTCCATTTACGGATTTTGGAGGCTGCTGTGCTCTTAGGAAGCTTTTTTTTTTTTTTTATGACCTTGGCCAGATCTGTCCTTTGCCACAATTTTGTCTCTGAGCTCTTCAGGCAGTTTGACCTCATGATTCTCATTTGCTCTGACATGCATTGTAAGCTGTAAGGTCTTATATAGACAGTATAATCAAACACAGCTGGCCTCAAATGAAGTGTAGAACCATCTCATGATCAGAAGAAATGGACAGCACCTGAGATAAATATGAGTGTCAAAGCAAAGGGTCTGAATACCTAGGACCATGTGATATTTCAGTTTTTCTTTTTTATTAAATCTGCAAAAATGTCAACAATTCTGTGTTTTTCTGGGTCTGAATACTTTCTATGTTTTCTGAATGAGAATTGTTGGCAATGTTATGATGAAACAAGCACTGTTTTGAGGTCTATATGAAGCGTTTTGTTGGTGTGAGTGAGTTTTGGAGGTGAGATTTTTTCTCTCGCAGTGTAATTTTAAATTTGCAACAAATTGTCCAGTCCTGTTTTGTTCACACAGTGCTTGTGTTCCGAGAGTACAGTTGTGAAGCCTGAAAATTTACAGGTGTGAGTTCTGTGATGCTGTGGCACTGGCACTATGTTCTGCAGCCACTCACAGCACATATGCACGGCTGCTGTTTCTGGACTTCTCTCTGCTATTAATTAATCAGACTGATCAAGCTGATATCAAAGCTGGTAGACCTAGGAGTACCAACATTCACCTGTAACTGGATAATAGATTTTCTAATGGACAGGCCACAGGTGGTGAGGATAGGAAAGAAGCTCTGCTGAGCTCACAGTGAACACTGGAACTCCACAGAGCTGCTGCCTCATCCCCAAACTGTAATTTCACCCAGAACAATAACATTATTATCAAGTGTGCGGATGACAAAACTATTCTGGGCCTCATTAAAGGATGAATCATCATACAGGCCCGTTTGTACAAGAGCTTCTTTCCAGCCACTGTTAGGTTAGTGGAACAGGACATCAGACAGGGAAAAAATATATCCATTTCATAATTCTTACATTCTAGTAAGACTAGCACTTTCTGTCTCACCTAGCTGGTCAGGCTGGCTCAGCACTTCACACTATGGTGGTCCTTCAAGTGTTTTCAAGCCAAACTTCTCTGTGTAATGGACAAGTCTAATTTCAGTCAGGATAAGGTCTGAACTATGACTAAGCTATTAAAAAACCTTGACTCTTTTCTTTACAGCTGTTCTGTTGTAGATTGTCAACAGGTATGAGATATTCTTGTTAGGTTTTCAAGAAACAAGCTGGTGAACATTATGGCCAAACAGCCCCACTTTGGTCTCATCTGTTCAAAGATTATTGTTCAAGAAGACGTTGATGGTTTGTTCAGATGCAATTTTAGACAGAAGACGCTTTCTTCTGGCAAGCCTTTCAAACATATCCATATACTGGTCTCATATTTTCTAACTGTACTGAATTTTATCCTTTAACATGTTAAGTAAGGCCTGTGGAGCCTGCGGTGAAGTTCTTGAGTTGTCTGCTGTTTCTCTGAGCATTACAGGGTCTGCAGTTGAAGTGAATTTGCTGGGATTTCCACTCCTTGGAGGATAAATGTCTGTTTTGAATGTCTTCCACGTGTGCATAATTTAGCTAGCTGTTGAATGATGGAATTCAAATTGTATGGAAATGGACATATTACTCTCTCCTGATTGATGGCAGCAACAATTGCTTGTTGTAAGATTGTTTCTAAGATCATCACTGATGTCTTACCTCCTTTGCAGGACCAGCAGATCAGTTACTCAAAGGCATTTGATTAGCAGAGCCTGACTTCTACTTCCCCTCTTAATTCTTGTTAACAGTAAGGGAGTCCTAATTTTGTCACCCATGGTTTTTTTTGTGAAATATCGCAGTGCAATTTATCATGTCTTGTTGTTCATCTGAGGTTTTACTCTCCAAACTTTAAGATCTGGAAAGAAGCAGGTTTTTTAAAAAAATTTTGTTATTATGTCTTGATAAGGAAAACTACGGAATAGGGTATCCTAATTTTTTCACAAGACTGTATTTACTACTTAAAAATACCCAACAATACTTCTAGTATACTAAACATAAAGGATAGAATATCTAAAGTGGACTATCAAAATAAAGTGTTACCCACAAATCTGATAAACTGTTTTAAAATCCAAGGGCCCCATTTTAACATTCTAAGTGCATTATCTGAAGTGCATGGCACAGGTGCACTTACTGTAGGGCATGCCCAATTCACTTTTGGTAGTTTAACGATGGAAAAAATGGTCAGCGCATGATCCAAAAGGGCTGTACCAAGTTTCTTAAAGATTCATATGTTTTAGGTATAGCGTGCAATAAATTGAGTCTCATCTCCTATTACCTTCAAAAGCCAGTTGAGCTTGCACCATGGAGGATTACCTTTACAGTACATGGCAGAATTTGCAAGAGCAAATGGATGCAGCCTCCATAACGCTGCACTCTGTACTCACACATTTGGACAATAAGAACACTTATGCACAAATGCTGTTTGTGAACTTCAGCTCCTCAAAGTTTCATACCCTCCAAGTTAATCAGCAAACTTAAAGACCTGCACATTCACATCTCACTCTACAACTGGGTTATAGACTTTCTGACCAACAGACCACAGCATGTTAGGTCAGGCCGCATCTGCTCTGCCACCGTCATGCTCAACCCTGGCGTACCAGAGGGCTATGTGCTGAGCCCCTTCCTTTACTGCCTCTTTACCCACGACTGAAAGCCTGTGTATGGATCTTACACCATCATTAGGTTTGCAGATGACACTATGGTGATCGATCTCATCAGCAACAATGATGAGACTGCCTACAGGCAGGAGGTCCAGCATCTGGCCACTTGGCCACACACGTTCACAAACTTATAAAAGTTGCGGGAAGAGAGAAAGTGAAGAAAGAAGTTCAAAGAGAATGAAAATGAAATCTCAAGTGAAAGATTATGTGAATTCCCCAGAAGGAATTCACATCTGTATTCTCCAGACTGAATTTACATCTGTATTCTCCAGACTGAATTTACATCTG
>JAUMHP010000044.1:13945599-13960463 GCA_032361065.1 Enteromius trimaculatus | reverse complement strand
ATTGTGACCTTTGCTTGTCTGACTACGCAAATAAAGCCTGGCTAATGGATCCGACTGTTTCAGAGGAATCATTACAGCTCCTCACCTGTTTTCAGTTCTCCCTGAGTATTTCCCAGTGTTTAAAAGCCTGTTCTGTTTCTTCTTCTTTTGTCAGTCATTAAGGTTACGTTAATGTTGCATTAATACAATTTGTACATTGATGTATTAAAAAGAAGCCTTTGTTTATGCCTTGGTAATCATTTCTACAACCATAACTCATGACACAGTCAGTCGTTTTTCTTTTCTTTTTTTCTTAAACGGAGAATTCACCCAAAAATATAAATTATGTCATAATTTATTAATTCTGAAGTTTTTCGAAACCTGTTTCTTTTTTTTCTGCTGAACACAAACAGTTTATACAGTTTTCTGTGTATAACTCACACAGGTCTGGAACAACATGAGGGTAAATAAATTATGACAGAATCTTTGGATTAGTGTTAAAGCTTAATCTTTTTAACATTGTTATGCAGTCTAGTATTAGGAACAAAATAGCTGGAATTAAACTGATTTAACTGATGAAAGAAGCATGATGGAAAATGAACATATAGATCTTATACACTTAAAGTTTATTTCTAATGTTTCTTATGAATTAGGAGCTGAGGAACAGACATTAAACTTACGGTACATGCAGAGGAAAGGGAGGGCGTCTGAGCAGACCTGATAACTGATTTTACCACCAGGATCTGAAACACCACAAGGATTACTCAGCCCAGATTGTAGAGGCAGCCTAGTAAAGGATTCACTGGAGATATTTGTTGCATCTGACCATTTCCACACATCTCTGAATAGACCAATCCAAGCACTTGTATATGGTTTCATCAGTCCACTCAGCTGACTATTCTCAGTTTGATTCTGAATGATGACCAGGTCTGTGTAATATTGTCTGCAGTAACTGAGCATCCTTCCAGGTCATACTACTGCTGACGAAAACAAACCTGTTTGCTCCATTCTCTACAAAAAAAAAGAAAAATTGATTTATTTTTACACAGGGTAATGTTCACAGGGTAAGTGTCAATGCTGAAGCTAGACATGTTTTTAAAGAAGTAGTGGAATGCCTTATAGCTTAAATTAGATCCAACATCATGGTTGGATTTTCTATTGAACAATCCATAATGAAAATAATATCAATTCATAAAGTGATACCTGTGAAGTATATCTATAAGATGACACAAAGCCATTTTAAAATGTAGCTTAACATAGTTTATCCACGTTACAGAAGCAGAAATAATGTCAATAAAATTAAAAATAAGCTCACTGCTTACAACCTCTTGTACAGTATCCGATTATATATTTTCATGTGACAACACTGAAGAAATGAGACTTAAATTACAATTTAGTGTACAGCGTTACAATAGAGTGTACAGCTTGCATCACAGTGTAAATTTGCTGTCCCCTCAAAATAACTCAACACAACCAATAATTGCTGGCCACAAAAGTGAGTACACACCTAAGTGAAAGTGTCCAAATTGGGCACAAAGTGTCAATATTTAGCTTGGCCACCATTATTTCTGTCTGTCACTCTCTGTTTTTTTAAAGTGATAACTTAGCTCCCTCAATATTTCCTATAATAAATATCAAACTTATTTGATTGTTGATAGTTCACTTTTAGAAGAGTGCAGCTCTTTGGCATTCATTTGCTGGTTAGCTTGTCATTCCCGTCTTCGCTCACTTTACACTCGTGGATATGATTGTTTTCTATTTTTGTCTCCTAGATTTTAGAACTAGAGACATGCATCCAAACTTTAACAGAGGACAGTCAGAATGTGAGGGCTATAGATATGGCTTTGGATTCGGGTAGTTCAGCTCACATACATTGTTCGGCAGCGCCCGCGCAGTAGGGCAACTAGGTGACTGTGAGACGGCATAGTCGTCAAAACACTGCTCTTCCATTTCGATCAGAACATCAAACAGGTTCTCCCCACTCAGTGACACACTCCCTGGGAAACCTGATGAAAGTGCTCTAGTAATTGGGTATTCTATTATATGGAACATGACAATACAAATGAGACACCAGCCACCGTAGTCCAATGTGTTCCTTGAGCCAGAGTACTTGACATCTAGGCAAATTTTTAAAAGTGCTGGCTAATGCTAAATGTAAATACAGAAAACGTCCAAACCAAATTAAGAGTAACAATTTAATTGAGGTTCAAAAAATAAAAGCTGTTTATAATACAGAGAAACAAATGATCAAGCTTGGCTTACTAAATATCAGGTCTCTTTTTACTAAATCACTTTTTGTAAATGATTTGATCAATGATCATAATCTAGATTTGCTCTGTTTGACAGAAACCTGGCTAAAACCAGATGAATACATTACTTTATCTACACCCCAAGATTACAGCTATAAAAATGAGCCACGTCCGAAAGGCAAAGGAGGTGGTGTTGCTACAATATATTGCAATATTCTCAGTATTTCTCAGAAGGCAGCAAGACACAGTATAACTTGTTTGAAGTTATGGTGCTGCATGTAACATTATCTAGAGAAATATGTGATAGTTATAAATCCCCTGTAATGTTTGTACCGGCTTCGGTATACAGGCCACCAAGGCACCACACAGACTTTATTAAAAAATTTGCTGAGTTAGTTGTAAAGGACCAGCACACATGAAATGTGCCAACATGTTATGAGCTGGAGTTTTCCCCTAAACCAGACTGAAAACCGGATCTGCATGAACCTTGGCACTTCTCAGTCTGAGAAACATCCAGAGACTGATAACCCTAACACATCATGAGAAGAAGAGACACATTTTGCTGTTTAACAAACATGCCAATAACGGTTTGATAGCTCCCCTCGCATCCACGCACTCAGCTTGCTGGACTCATAAACAATAGTATGTGTGTATGTATGGAAACAATATAATGTATGAATTATACATGTTTGATATGTAATGGAAGCTTGGAATACCAGTAACTGTGGGACATGGTGGGAATGATGTCCGATATTTCAAATGAGACAGAAGTTATAAACTTTATAAACTTACCCGCCAAACTTCTAAAACTTTTCTTTGAAGACCTTAATGTTAATGTATGTTCACTTATGCACGACAAGGAACCACTCAGGGCAAAGACCCGCCCTGCAGCACTGAACTGATTGGAAGCCCCCCTCATGGGGCAGAACAAAGTTCACAGGTTAAAACATGGAACCAAAAAACATCTTGAGTGCATTTACTGAAAAATCATCTTCAACATCAAGAAGGAAACGGCAACGGCAAACAAGCAGAGGAAACCAGAAAAGCCGCGAACCCGCAATACAGCTTTGCGTGTCTTTGCGCACTTTGCTGTCTTTCAAGAACTCACTGAAACAGCTCATCCTAACTGCTGAAACTCCAAAGCACAACCCACTTGCAGAAGAACTCTAAAGAATTATCCGACCAGCACCCATATGATCCTAAATTCACCAAGGCAACACAAACTCGACGACAGGGAAATCCCAAAGACATCAGTGTCGGGGGTCCCTCTGATGAGCCCATCTCGCTGAATGGTGCAACTGAAAGTTTAACGATAAGCGAAATCTCTGTTTGGTGAATTTCCTCTGCTCGTGATTCTAGAACTAGTAAAAGGTACTTTGGACTTTGAATCAATTGCTTTCCATCCTCAGAACCGTGTGTGAATGTGTGTGTTTATGAGTATCCACTAGGTTAGTCATATTATAGTAGAATAGTTCAGTATATTGTGTTTCATTATTAAGAACCGTTGTCCTGTGTATTGTGTTTTGTAAAGTCAGATTTTGCCACTAGAAAACACTAGAGTTTGTATTAGTTTGATGGCCACGAATTAAGGCAAAACTGGTAAAGTACACTAAATTGTGCTAAATGCTGGACTGATTGGTCAATAGAGTGTATTCCTTATTTTAAATCAGGATAACCATATCAACTTGAATCTTTGAGATTCATTTGCCTAGATAAAACAAAAGAGCTAATTAAAATAAAGTAATTTAAATGTAAGAAAATACCCCTGATTTCTTACATAGTAATGGCTGCAGATAAAGTCTTAATCAAAACAAAACAAAACAAAGATGCATTGGGATCAGCATTCTTAGACATTCTGAACTCTACTGTGGTTAGACAGCTCGTATCAGGACCTACTCGTTGTCGCAATAATACTCTAGATTTAGTTCTGTCACATGGAATTGATGTTGAGTGAAATACTGCAGCAAAGCAATGATATCTCAGATCATTATCTAGTCTTTTGTAAACTCCATATAAATAAACCTGTACATTCTGAACCTTGTTACAAGTATGGTAGAACCATCACCTCTACCACAAAAGAGTGCTTTATAAGTAATCTTCCTGATTTATCTCAATTCCTTAGCACGTCCAATAGTGTAGAAAAACTTGATAATGACTATGTGGTATAATGAGCACACTTGCACACTAAAGAGAGCAGAAAAGGGTTAAAAAGGGCTAGATCTGATTACATTTCTTCTCTATTAGAAGGAAACAAACAAAACCCTTGGTATCTATTCAATACAGTGACTAAATTAACAAAAAATAAATCATCAACAGATACTAACTTTCCGCAAGATCACAGCAGTAAGGTCTTTATGCAATATTTTACTTCCAAAATTAATACTATTAGTGATAAAATACTGTGCAGCTGTCAGCTACAGTATCGCATCAGATAAAGCACTGTAGATCCTCTGAGGAAAAATTCCACTCATTCTCTACCATGTGAGAGGAAGAATTGTATCTATTGACCACAACATTCTCTTGAATAGACTGTTGTGATTAGTGGAAGTGTCTTAGCATGGTTCAAATCATGCTTATCTGACCACTATCAGTTTGTAGCAGTGAATGAATACTTATCATATAGATCAAGTGCAATTGGAGTACCTCAAGGTTCAGTACTTGGGCCCTTGCTTTTTACACAACTCCCGGGCTCTCGACTGAGGTTGTTGAGATCATCCTGCAATGCAGAGCTCCCTCCATGAGGAAAGTGTACACCTTTAAATGCAGAGTTGGCCAGCAAGACAGTTTACTGTTGGTACAGTTCTGGAGTACTTGCAGGCTATATTCTCTGCAGGGGTATCCCGCTCCACATTGTGGTGCATGTAACGGCATTATTGGCTTATTACTCACCTTTTGATGGAAAGACAATGGGCATTCACCCCCTGGTAGTAAGCTTCCTCTACATTGCATAGAGGATGGGACCACCAGGGTGTACGCCTTGAGGTTAAAGTTTTCACTTCATTGTAAGAATTAATTAATTCAAATTGGGGAATATTCTTACATTTCATTTACTTTATATTAATTAGCTCTTTGGTTAATCTGTGTAAATGAATCATAAGATTCGCCAGATATGGTTATCCTGAATTTGAAATATGGAATACACTCTATTGACCAATATTAGTGTATTTTAACAGTTTGCTTTGATCGGTGGCCAACAAATTAATACAAAAAAGGATCCCTCCAAAGGATCAGGGCTGCGTTCTCCGATAACGTTGTCTCTTAGCGCTTTAAAAGGTACACCTTAACTACAGTTATACCTTCCTACCTATGTGTGTTCTCCAAACTATACCTTAGAATGTTGCTTAAGGTTTACCTTCTTAAGTGCAACCTTAGCAGGTGCTGTCCATTGATATCGATGCCTCGATGATTGATTGTGCACTCTTTCCTTTACAGGGGTATAGGAAAAGTATTGAGAAAACAATGTTTTTTCTAAAGAAGCGTTTTAATAATAGTATAAACTGCATTTATTGGGGCTCATTTAAATATGTACATGCAGAAATAAATAAGTTTATGTGTTTATAATTTAGCAAGTGCGCAATCCCACACGGCCATAAGTGTGTTAATGTTCTCCACAACATATGCCAATTACCCACCAGCCGTATCACATTACTAGCGTCAACCTTAGTATTGAAGTGAGTGTACACTCATTGAGTGTAAATGTTAAAAAAAGGGGTTGGGGGCTAAGAGGGGGTCTTGCTCAGGGAGTAATTCAATGTAGAACTGCCACTGCGTGGAACACCACAAATTTTTGTGTATTATTCACGAGTGTCCCCACAACGGTCTCCAACCTCCCTGCACACCCTGTGACCTCAACATGTTTCAAAAGGCCCCACGGAGGTGACCCGCCTCGGTTTTTACTTTTTCTGGATGCTAGACCCCCACCATATCTCTCGTTTGAGATGGACTCCATTGCAACATCTAAGTTTTGAGCCAGGCCTTGCGATCTTGTTTTTTCATTCACCAAACATCCACGGATCATGACAGATCTCTCTCCTAGCTCTTCTTTCATCTACCAGTCATCAGAGTCAGGACAGCTTTAGGAATTTATTACTCTTTAAACCAGGACAGGGGCGGAGTGGCAATCGGGATGGCCAGATTTACACAGCGGATCACAAATTGAGGGGGCTCGAGGCGAACGCGACCGCCCTGAGCTTATTACAATCAATGTGCTGGGTTCGGTGCGGTCAGAATTTTCCCGGTGGATTTTAGTGCCCCACTCCTCCCCTAAACCAGGAAGAACATGATTGCAAATCCAAAACCTTGGAAGCATCAAGACTTACATACATACATTGATGCAAAAAATGGTTGTAGATCATTGCAATCATAATCATTCCATGAGCTACTCCCCATCAAACCACATGCTTCAGATCCACCATAGTTGTTTGGTTCGCTAGGTCTCCAAGTACTAAATGCAATTCCCTTATTTTGATAAGACCACCGCCAGCTATTGATGTCATTGAACAGTCCGATCCAAGCAGTCTTAGTCATTTTTTGAACTGCATTTTGTAGATTTACCCAGTCTTCATCACTTTGAACAGTAGCCAGGTCTATGTAATTCTCTCTGCAATAAACTTGTGCCTGTTTCCAAGTCTTCTGTTCCTGAATTACAACATACTCACGTGAGATCCCCTTAGTAAATAAACATAATCCTGCAGAGAAAAGTATAGAATTTTATTTATTTATTTTTGATGACAATCAAGTAAAATCAAAGTCAAAAGGAAAAAAAGTCTCTAATGTTAACATTAATTCAGATCACTAAATGCTGTAGAAGTATTGTTCATTCTTAGTACATTTACTAATGTTAACCAGTGTTAACTAATGAACCTTAAAGTGTTATCAAATATTTATATATAATATCAATATATGAATAAAAATAAATACATGGAAATATTTTCAAAATATATACTGAGCGTTAGTGTATTTATATATGCATAATCAATATGCACAGTATACTTTTATTTTGGATGTAATCAATTATGATTAATCGTTTGACAGTACTAATTTATCTTTGGTGATGATGTATGTAAAAAATGTGCATCTACTGTTTGAGTTTGCCATGGGGAGGTTGCATTGAGGGACATGACTGCCATCGCTGTAAATGTAAAAAAGTAAATATTTTTTACTGAGCCTGACATACAGTATAATTTTAAAAAAGGGTCTCTGAAACTACTAAAACTGCATCACTTGTGCACAATCTGACATGTGTTAAAAAAAAAAAAATTATAAATAATATATTATATATGTTATATATAAATATATAAATGAAAGTGATTGATTATAATCCCTTAAGAATACTTTTGTGGTGTATTATAAATACAGGCTTCATAAAAAGTGACGCCCAATTTGAAGTTCATTAAAAATTAGTAACCAAGTTCAATTAAAAATACTTTTATATGCTACAGTTAACAGATAATTTCCATTGAAATTATAGAGAATTACAGCTTCAGAAGTTGCCGTTTGGATAACATATTTAAATTTCAGCCACTGGGTCATCTTTATGATTTTTTTATCAAGATCTAATTCAGTGACATGTGAGAATGAGTTGAGTCAAAGCAAAAATCTGGGATTCTATTTTATTTTTCAAAAGGTTCTAAAGATATATTCGAAAAATTAAAAAATACTCACCTGATAAAAAAAACATCTGAAACAGCCTATCCATCGGTGATGTATTTAAAGTATGGCACCTGGAACTGTTGTTATCCTAGATGTTCTTTCCACAAAAATAAACAACAGCTTTAGTATTTAAATGTAGTACAAAACAAAACTCAAGACCAGATTCTAGCAGTTACCGGCATCCACAGGCAGATTGAATGATCCCAATACAAATATTTGTATTTTTATACATTACGTTTCATGCAAAACATTTTCTCAGATGCAAAATATTTGACAAACTTATTTTTTCCATTTGTACATTTGTTTGCTCTTCATTAAAATATGCAAATAAGGTCTAAGTGAAGAAAATACAGTTCCCACAACTGAACATAACCTCTTAAAAGGTGGCGTGGCAGGGTTATGAAACGTAAACAAATTAAATAAAAAAATCAAACCGTTAAATAGTTGAAATATGACAGAGTACTTTACATTATTTTTTGTACCAAACATATTTGAGATTTCTTGATGCAAACAACTGAATTATGTTTTGTTTTTGCTTTTTTTCTAGAAATTTCCAGGCAGGATTTAGGGCATGTTGGAACTCTGCAGGACATGTACTTTTCAGAAGCAGGTTTGGAGCCCACTGAAAAAAAGTTAAAATGGCACCAGTTGGCTATATGCATGTTTATTATGTGAAAAATCATTCGGGCTCATTTGGAAAGCATACAGTGGATTGTCCACACACATATCAAATCTGTAATGAATGTTATGTTTACCTGTGTGATTCATTCAAGTTGAAAATATATAGAAATATAATAAAGTTATCAAACACTACATTTTTAACTAAATATAGATAAATCCTGAAATCTACAAAAGGTTTTGATTTCCTCTTTTGTTCTTTGATTAACATAACATTACAGTAGCTAGATTGCTTGATTATTTGACTACTATCACCTTAAGAGCTGCCACTGCTGAATATGACACAAACTCGACACACATGCTTGTAGTTTCATTCATGCTTTAATATGAAATTATGCATGCACATTAGTGATGCGCGGGTCGTCTCGTAAGAAATTGTCACTTTATTTGCGGGGCGGGTCATTAAAAACAAAATTAAATAAAAAATCTATGTATGTTGCGTGCAATTCCCTATAGCTTATATTAAATATTTGGGAATATCTATTTTCATATTTTATTAAGTTCTTTGATAAGATTACGTCACGTGACAAGTCACAAAAGCGCCATGCAGTTATCGCTGCTAGCCACAAGCGCATCAAGCGAGCGCACAGGCGAAATAAATTAAACCCTGGTACAGTGGATGCCTTTCATTTTTTTGCACAGCGAACGTAAAAACGCTAAATGAACATTTCCGTGTGATAAATGGAAAAAACGCTGCTTTGTAAATGTTTAAAATGTGTGTCATTATCTTTTTATTAATATGACCTGATTTATTGTTAATGTTCATAATCATATGTTGTTACCAGTTTACAGAGCGATGTTTCTAAGCACTTTCAGGCGTAAATAAAGGCTGTTTTCGTTTGAATTACAATGCCTATAGTATGTCTATTTAATGTTCGCGGGTGCGGGGCGGGTTGTAAAAATAGATACAGTGGTGCGGGGCGGGCTGGGGCGGTCCAAATAATTTCATAAAAGTGGGACCCGCGGGTTGGGTATTTCTGTGCATCACTAATGCACATGCCACTGCATCTTTGTGTGAAATTAAAGAGCATGCATTATGAGCAAAGTATAACAGTTCACAGCACAAAACCTGACAAAATCTAGTTTTACCACTAGCTCACTTACATATTCACATATTTCCAGGCTCTTTTGAATGGTGCCTGTCACAGAGGCAAAGCGTTCCGCATCTAAATAAATGCAATTCTTGTCAAAGAAGCAGCGGTTGTAAATGGGGTGGCCGACCCTAGCTCCACCTCTGCGCTAAATATTTTTAGAAAATATACATAAACTGTCCACTAAGCCAGGCTAAATTTTAACTAACCATGTAGAAAAATGCTTTTTGAGAGCTTCTCCGTCTGCCCTAGGGCAGAGAATCCGCGGCTACCGCTGGCGGTGATCTGAGGATCACAGTGAGAGATTCTCCGTCAGGCACACGCTCGCAGACCTCTCCCTCCTCCCTCAGTGTCTGTCCCTTGCGGCTCCCCGGTGATTCGTCTGGGCCA
Source organism: Enteromius trimaculatus (assembly GCA_032361065.1). NCBI lineage: Eukaryota > Metazoa > Chordata > Actinopteri > Cypriniformes > Cyprinidae > Enteromius > Enteromius trimaculatus. Next base: position 13,950,424 of record JAUMHP010000044.1, on the reverse strand, counting down.
CCTCAGGGTGGTTCTCACATTCAATTTTGAGAGGATCAGATGTCGATCGCAGCATCGGGGGATGGGTTCTCGTCTGATGAGGATGAAGATTCAGCTGGGCTGCCGCCCTCCGGTGTGCACACCTCCCAGTCCTGAGCCTTCACGGCTGGATGATTGGTTTCTGGGGGCGGCTCATGGCTCGCGACCACATTCTTCCCCGGTGCCTTTCTTCCCGGAGGTGCATGAGGAGCTGATGAAGTCGTGGATGGATCCTTTTTCAACCAGAAACCGCTCATCTCCTCTTCCATCCTCACTACCCTCGATGGTGGGGCAGCTAGGGTTATGTGGACATTCCCTAGGTGGAAAGGGAGGTTGCGGTGCACATGTGCCCGCAGAGCGCTGCCCCTTGGTGGAATCGTCTGCGTCGTCCCTCCAGAACCTGTAGAACCCTGTAGGTCACGGTGGGGTCCCTTGGGATGGTGATGTTTCCTTGCCCTTTGGGTCCAGGTGTTCGTGGGCTGACAGTGAGCAGTCCATGGCAGTGAGTCCGGTGTGTATCAGCACATCATTTGCTTAAAAGTATTACACTATTAGGTTTAAATGCATAATTATAGCTGTCATGTTTTATTCACTTGTGTGTGTGTGTGTGTGTGTGTGTGGCTATTTTCCCCTTGTGGAACAAAAAAAGTCACTATAGCCTGGCCAAGACTAACATTGTGATTCACATGTTTTTACTAAGAACTGATTTCCATATTATCTCCAGCTTTTTGAATGAAGAGCAAACAAAGTCCACATGGAAATCACTCACAGTGTGTACAAACATTTAGCTTCCAAAAACAGGTGTGCATGAAAGTCAGTGTATAAAAATACGAGTATGGGGCATTCATTTTGTCAGTTGATTCAGGTAACTGCTGGAATCTGTTTTTATGGTGATTTTGTATTTTTTTTTATTTTTGTGTGCTTTCTGTCATGATTTTGGGTGCTTTGTGTTTGTGTTGGAGCACATGGCTTTTGTTGGACAACTTGCCATGTGTGTCATTGTGGTGTCCTACCCGCCTCCTTGTTATTTCCATTAATCACAACCGCCAGCACCTACACCTGATCTTAGGCTCATTACCTTTCTCTTATCTTGCCCTTGAGTGTGCTGTTCTTTGCTCTAGAAGTACAACCATCTCTTACCTGCTCCAGGATCCTGTACTGTATGCTGCTGTTCACACTGAGTGGCTGACAGTGAGCAGTCCATGGCAGTGAGTTTGATGGCCCCACTTGTGATGAGGCTGGAGGTTTTTTAGCCCGTCGCAGTGGCTCATCAGGATGATCCGACTTGGCTACACGATTCAGTTTGCTTAGCAGTCCGAGACGCTCCTGTCTTGCATGAGGAGATTGATGTCCTCCTGGCAAAGGATACAATCAAGCTCAGATGAAGTCAGGGTTTTACCTATCAATCACTTTTATTTATGTTTATTTATCAAGTGTACAGAACAACCACCCAATAAAGCATTACAATAGTCTAACCTTGAGGTCATAAACGCATGAAATAACATTTCTGCAGTTTATTAGGAACATTGGGATAAAAGTTTTAAGTAAATGTTACATGACAAAATAAACAAAATACCGTAAGTGCTGTATAGTTTACACAGACTTCTTCCCTTCATACAGCCTTCATACAGTATCTATCATCTATACACTGATAAATAAAGGTACAAAAGCTGTCACTGGGGCAGTTCTTTTTCAAAATGTACATGTTGGTACCTACAGTAAAGTGTCAATTTTGTACCTTAAAGGTGCATATTAGTGCCTAAGGTGTACATCTTTGAACCAAATAGGTACAAAAGCCTATTTCAATAAGGTGCAGTCCCAGTGACAGCTGTATTTCTGAAAGTGTATAGGCTTCATGACACCAATGCATGTTTATGCACATAATTTGCTTAAAAGTATTACACGATTAGGTTTAAATGCATAATTATAGCTGTCATGTTTATTCACATATGTGTGTGTGTGTGTGTGGCTATTTTCCCCTTATGGAACAAAAAAAGTCACTATAGCCTGGCCAAGACTAACATTGTGATTCACAAGAACTGATTTCCATATTATCTCCAGCTTTTTGAATGAAGAGCAAACAAAGTCCACATGGAAATCACTCACAGTCTACAAACATTTAGCTTCCAAAAACAGGTTTGCATGAAAGTCAATGCATAAAAATATGAGTATGGGGTATTCATTTTGTCTGTTGATTCAGGTAACTGCTGGAATCTGTTCTTATGGTTATTTTGTATTTTATTTTTGTGTGCTTTCTGTCATGATTTTGGGTGCTTTGTGTTTGTGTTGGAGCACATGGCTTTTGTTTGACAACTTGCCATGTGTGTCATTGTGGTGTCCTACCCGCCTCCTTGTTATTTCCATTAATCACAACCGCCAGCACCTACACCTGATCTTAGGCTCATTACCTTTCTCTTATCTTTCCCTTGTGTGTGCTGTTCTTTGCTCTAGAAGTACAACCATCTCTTACCTGCTCCAGAATCCTGTACTGTATGCTGCTGTTCACACAGATTGGCTGCCTGAGCTTGACTGCAATCTCCTCTTGCTTGCTCTCAAGCAGGGCTGAGACGAAGCTGGGCTTGGACATTATTTCCCTGCAGCTCGCTGAGGTTTAGTTTTGACTTTTTATTTTGTCTTCTGTTAAAATAAAGACTTGTTTGCTCCCGCATTTGGATCCCGCTCTCTTTCCTGATGAACTGACCAATATGGACCCAAAGGGCGAGGAATTTGTCTTTCATGTCATGTCTGTTGTCTAGGAGCTTCTTCTCCTTCTGTGTCTGTTGCTCCTGTGTTGCAGTTCGAGGCGATTGATGTGGCTGGTATTCTGGAGGAGTACCACGACCGGTCTTCAGCAAGTATCGAGCCACCTCTCTTCCTCCTCACCGGCCGTTTGACTGCGCCATAGACCTCCTTCCAGGCACTTGTGGTCGCTTATTTTCCCTGTCTGGTCCAGAACGAGAGGCTATGGATAAGTACATTCAGGAATTGCTCCAAGCCAGTCTCATTCGCCACGCTGTCTTCCAGGACTTGGTCAATAGCGTGCTGGGAGACATGATTAACCGTTTTGTCTTTGTGTACCTTGATGATTTTCTCTTCAGGTACACACCCAACATGTGAGCCAAGTTCTCCAACGGCTGCTAGAGAAACACCTTTTTTTTAAGGCGGAGAAGTGCGAATTCCATGGCAAGTCAGTTTTGTTCCTGGGGTTTATTGTGGCTGCAGGGAAGATTAGGCCGGACCCTCCATCAGTTTTTCTCTCATTTCTGGCAGGAGATTTGTCGACAGATCTGCAGCCCCCAAACTAATGAACAACGTGAGCGAGCCAATCAGGATCTTGAATGAGCTCTCCGCTGCCTGGCGTCCCACAATCCTACAGCCAACAGCTCTCTTGGATTGAATACGTCCATAACACACTTCCAGTGGCTTCAACAGGAATTTCCCCTTTCGAATGTTCAATGGGTTACTTATCTCCCTTTTTTCCCTCTCAGGAGCCCGATGCTGCAGTCCCATCGGCCCTGGTCCGGGCCTCCAGACGGACTAAAGCAGCAGCTGATCATCACCGACTTCCAGCACCTTAAAAAAAGATGCTTACTGTCATCACAGTAGTAAGTTTCACAGAAGGAAATGTATGTTTTTTCTTAATGAGAACTAACATCTCTACCATGTCAGGTTTGAGCCTGTTTCTGTTCTCATCAAGGACGTTTGCAACAGCACTAAAAAGTCTCTCACTGTCCACAGAGCTGCAGGGGGCACTGAGATATTGGGTTGCAACAGCAGCCATACAGGGAAACTAATTAGTATGTTCTTTGCAGTACTAAAGTGGGTTGCTTTTCTTAGGGGTGTGTTTTTTTTGTTTTCTGTTTTTTTTGAGAGGTAGGTCTGCACTTGAGTTTCTGCTGATGTGGTATTCACAGACCATCCTTGTGACTGCCTCTCTTGTAAGATTTCCTCAAAGGCAATGTCCAGGCTGCTACATGCTTCATGATGTGGTGCCTTTCTCACTGGCTTTACTGCAGCCTCATTTTCCTCTGGCACTACACTGACATTCCTCCTCCCCTCTGTCTTTGCCAGCTCCTGGATAAGATGTTCCTTTGCAAGCAACAGGTTGGCTGACCTTGTGAAAAAGCTAGAAACCGATAAAAGTAATGCGTAATTCAAAACCATAAGACAAGATAAACCACATAACACATACCCAGAGGTGGGTAGTAACGAACTACATTTACTTCGTTACATTTACTTGAGTAAATTTTTGGGGTAACTAGTACTTCTAGAGTATATTTAAAAATGTGTACTTTTACTTTTACTCAAGTACATTTTTCGTGAAAAAACTTTACTTTTACTTAGCTACATCTGATGGTGTCCCTTCGTTACAGTCAAAATGTTAATAAATATTACAAATTATATATGTAAAAAAATCGTTCATGTGACTTGTTCTCAAGTCTCGCAAGACTTCGGAGAGGCTGCTTTGCGAGAGTCTGCTTCTCCTCTCCCGCTTAAGTTTGGCGCGCATTCTTGAAGATGATCGCAGAAGCAGAGGAAGACGTGTGTGAGTTATCGGGGGCAGATCAACCATGGCCTCAAATTCAGTCTGTATTTTCAGTCCAAGTAGTTAAGAAGAATAGTTTCATAATGCGATGCAGGCTGTGTGGCCCAAAACAAAGTGACATCGCTGCGTACAAGAATTCCAGCTCTAACCTGAAAAAACACGTAGCGGTGAGTGTCAAAATGATGTCTTTTTTAACACAATGGTAATTATGAGCACTTTGACCTTGAAATACCACATTTCACACACTCAGAGTGTTTTCCT
>JAUMHP010000044.1:13919388-13929473 GCA_032361065.1 Enteromius trimaculatus | reverse complement strand
TGGCGAGTTCCCATATGTAACGTCTCCGTTCCCTCCTTCAGGGAACGTGGGTTACGTTCGTAACCTAGACGTTTTTCTCCTAAACAGGGGAGTTATAAGCTACTTTTAGCCTTAAGATATTTTTTTAATATGGGCCCTGGTCACATTTGTTCCCATTTGGAGCCTTAACCATCATGTTATATTGGATTGAAGAGGAGGGTGTAATGATGCCGAATATTTGATGAGCTTCAGACTGTCCTCTTAGACTGACCAAACATAACATGATTAGCTAGCACACATCAAAAACAGACAGTTGTGACATGTTTGTCATCACAAGGCACTTTCAGGAGCTTAAAAATGATTGCTTTTCATCAGTTTAACATGTCATCTCTTCTAACACTCATCTACATCATGACATTCGGACAAGCAAACTCAAAACTCACAAACGTATGAGGACCTAATGTAGTCTCTAGAATGCAGAATTTATTCATCCATAGACCAATATAATGCAACTTGTGTGATGGTCTGTTATCTGCTGAAATATTACTAAGATAATTAAAATTACACTCCAAAAAGGTAAATTGTAAAATAACGTAAATATCAAGAAAGTGCTAAAAGAAAAGACATTTTATAGTATTATTATCTCCAAAATATTTCCTATAAAAAAATTATTAAGAGTAACAGCAATCATGTTGTGTGTGTGTTTTATTTATTTATTTTTTTTACTTTTTACTGTGTAATTAACTACAACGCTATTGTAAGAAGAGCTTAGTTCAATGAGTGTTTGTAACCTTACAGATGAACATCTTCTTGCAGTCACATATCTAACAACATGCCATTTTAATGTGCTTACGATGGTTTATTGCTATCAAAGTGTTTATTCTTGTCACTCCTGACCTACATTACCCACTGTCTAGTTGCAGCTGTCTTATGTATCTAAGCAACCAAAACAAGTATGCACTACACACACTCACACTTTCTCAAAGGTTATGTGATATAATCTATAACGGGCATATCTAATCCTCTGTGAAACAGGATATGTCACTCTTCGGGAGCACCTATTTTCTAGTGATTATTGACGTTTTGATTACCGAGACCGTTTCTGCATTTAATAAATAGTTTAATCTCGTCATTCTACATTACTCTATTCTCCTATTTGATAATGTTCGGTGCTTTGCTACAATCTGTATTGTTAAAAGCGCTATATTAAAAAAAGTGATTAATTGATTGACTCTTCATAGCCCAAACCTGTCTTTGATCGCCCCTGCTACAAACACACACTCATTTTCTTGTTCCTGGCACCTAGTACTAACCCATTCTCCTTCTGACACTTGCATACAGGTTCATTCAGGGTTAATAATGGAAATGAACTCACAAATTCACTGGCTGCTATTTTGTATTTTGTCCACTAGGCCTCTATGTCATTTGACAGCTCAACATGAATAAATATGAAGACACACTAATTCTATGAATTTAGATCATGCAATACATATCTAACAAAGACAGAGAATGTGCACTTGAATACTTAATCACTTTAAAACTTTAGCTATTAGAGATTATAAATAATGAACTTGAATAATTGAATAATTAAAACAGTTCATTTAAATGTTATAATATGATGCAAATGTGGGTTAACAGTTTTTACACGCTACATAAACATTGTTTCTATAAGGGTTAAATGAGCGATCATGAAAAATGTGTATGTTTGTATTATATATATATATATGTGTGTGTGTGTGTGTGTTTGTGTGTATAATAAACTATAATTGTGGTTACAATTGAGTATAACAAACAAAATGGCAAACTCATAAAAAAGCACTTAAAGCAACTGAAACAAACTGTAAATATTGAAATGGAGACTGACCTTATATGAAAATGGATCACTGGATCTCCTCTGGTTTCAGTAGATAATCATGGTTCAGTCATTTGTTGAGGTTTCCTTCCTGTACACAATCATTTCTGCTTGAATCCATTTTGCATCAGATAAGTTCTGTGATGTGATTTAGAGTTGACAAGGCTTTATCGTTGTGAATTCATAAGCAAACAAGTCCTTTTCCTTGAAGTGCTCCCTTGATTTCATACCCCATTGAGTTTTAAATTTTGAGAATGAAAAAATATTGCTATAAAATACTGATAGCCACAAACGACACATAAACAGTATTTTAAACTAACTACAAAAGTGGTGTTGATTGAAACCCTAAAGACCGAGCAACTATTTTACAAAAATATGTACATTTGTTTGTAGAATGTTTTAAAAGAAGAAAACCTATTTTGGCTTTTCACTTGAATCACTGGGCAACAATGAAAAACATAAGAGGTTGTAAAATAGATAAGGCCTGTCATCCAAGCATCACAGCAGTACATAATATATAACTTATTTTAGCATTATTAGTTTCTGAATAAGAAATTATAAAAAAGTAATGCTTAAAAGCTGCTGATGTCCAGGAGATTAACAGATTAAAATGTGCTTTAAAAAAATAACTGCAACTTTCCAGGATTTTAACAGTGCGATGATCCTTAGATCATACAGAATTTGGGTGCATTAGTGGATATGGATGTAATACAAGTTTCTGTTCATTGGGAGCATTTTAAAATCCTGTTTATAATGTTGGTATTCTCAAACATGTTTCTTCCACACTGCTTTCCATCTCTTGCGAGGACTTCTTCTACATATGCAGTTCATCACATGGCTGGAAGGGCCACCATTATGCTCTTCTTTGAGAGATGCCTACTCCTGGTCAGTCTCCCTGAGATATACATAGTAGATAAACAATGAAAGTAGATATGGGCAAACTAGAGGTCAGTTTCTCTAGCGTCCAAGCAAAATGTATAAAGGGACCGTTTAATATCCATTCTGCTGTTAGCTTTCATGTTAGTCTTCTCAACTGGAATGTTTGTTTCTTCATTGTGCTCTCCATCTTTTGATTTAGATGTTGATGATTTCCTCAATCCATGAAGTTCATCACATGGGTTTGAAGAGCCCCCATTATTAGGCTCTTCTCTGAGGGATGCCTGCTCTTGATCAGTTTCTCTGTGGTAGAAATAGTTGAAGTTAGATACAATTACAGGCACCGGTAATGCAATGGTCAACACCCCTGCGATGGCACATAGTGAGCCCACAATTTTTCCCCCCACAGTCACCGGTCTCATGTCACCATATCCAACTGTTGTCATGGTCACCACAGCCCACCAAAAGGCATCTGGGATGCTGGAGAAGTGAGACTCAGGTTCATCTGCCTCAGCGAAGTAAACAGCACTGGAGAATAATATGACACCAATGAAAAGAAAGAAGATCAAGAGGCCCAGCTCTCGCATGCTGGCTTTTAAAGTCTGGCCCAAGATCTGAAGCCCCTTGGAGTGTCTAGAGAGTTTAAATATGCGAAACACCCGAACCAAACGAATGACCCTCAGTATGGCCAGTGACATGGCTTGCTGGCCATTATTGTGCTCCTGGCCCTGCTGCTCCACCAGCTCTGTGCCCAAGGTGATGAAGTAAGGCATTATAGACATGATGTCAATGATATTCATGATGGTTTTGGAGAATTCCGATTTACTAGGACAGGCGAAGAAGCGCACAAAGAGCTCAAAGGTGAACCAAATCACGCAGGTGGTTTCAATTATGAAAAACGGGTCGCTAAAGGTGAGCGATGGACGCTCTTGAGTACCATTAATAGCGCGACTAGTCACTGGGAGCTCTCGCTCGTCGCGAAACTCGGGTAAAGTTTCCAGACAGAAAGTTATGATGGAGATGGTTATGACGATGACGGAGACAATAGCTATGCCTCGCGCGGGACTAGAGCTTTCAGGGTACTCAAAGATGAGCCATACCTGTTTCTGAAACTCATTCTGTGGCAATGGTTTCTCTTCTTCTTTGATAAAGCCCTCGTCCTCGCGGAAACGGTCCATTGCTTCTTCTCCCAGCTGATAAAAGCGTATTTCGTCGGCAAACACGTCGATTGACACGTTAACAGGTCGGCGGATTTTGCCACCAGACTGATAGAAATAAAGAATTCCGTCGAAACTCGGTCTGTTGCGATCAAAGAAATACTCGTTCCTGAGGGGATCAAAATACTTTATTCTCTTGTCTGGGTCTCCCAGCAAAGTGTCGGGAAACTGGTTCAGGGTTCCCAACTGCGTCTCGAACCTCAGTCCGGCGATATTGATAAGAACTCGTTCGTTGTTCTCATGGTCCATATCCATGTCCAGAATGTCCTCATCAAACAAATGTGGACTGTAATAATCCACAGTATTCTCAGTGGAGCCCATCATTGTGTTATTCATGTCGTTCATTTTCCATGAGCTCTGTTGTGGACTTCTCGAGTATAGTTCTTTGTTGTGGACCAAGCGTGGATGATCCAGGGAGTTTTGGTTTTGGTAGGGTTCTCCATCACTGCCTCCATCACCCCGCTTGTCAAAGCTTACCAAAGCTATCTCCATTTCCAAGCCATTAAATATTCATTAATAAAAGACCTGTAGAATTAAAAAATAAAAAAAAAAACTCGAAAATCCACAGTCGTTTTCTTTGCCGCTAGATTCGTTTCTTCTGCTGCGGATAAAGATGTGTACTATAATCCAAACATCCTCCCATCACTCTGGTAAATACATGTGTGCGCGCTGAGCGTAAGTACTGAAGTGATTCACAGGCGGCTCGGTTCTGTTGAACAGATTCTTTTGAATGAACCGATTCGCAAAGCGTTGGTGTGTCACTCGACTATAAGGACTTTCTGTAGTGGGTGGGATAGAAATAATACTGTGTGATAAATAACACTGCTCAACTAAATGTTGACATGTCTGTAATAAGAAGATGCAAATCAAACACAAATGAACTGAATCATTAAATTGTTTATTTACACTCACACACACATTCATATTTGTAAGTTTTAGATTAAGAATTGAAATCACCATGTAAAACTCTTAGCACCACGGTTAATAAAAGGGTCACTAAAATAAAAACATTAATAAAGAATAAGTATGTGTTACAGACTCTTTCCTCATGCTCAATAAGCTTTGTATGCACACATTGTTTGTATGTACACAATGGAATGTTGTTAAAAACAGTTTGCAAAGGGTTTTAATACATCTCTGTTAAAATGTTCATAATGTTCTTTTCATAAAATGTATTTTTGGCATCTGTGCTAAATTAGCATACATTCACACATGAGTTGACAACATTTCGCCTCAGTCTAAGTTGCATCAACACGGTAAGCTCTTGTGTGTGTTTGAATATGTGATTTTCTGATGTTATGTTAAGAGACACATATTTAACTAACTGAGCACAGATGATGTACAAGGAGTATTCATGTATAGGTGCATCAATTAAAACTGTTGTTTTGAGCTGGAAAGCTGTGATATCTTATAGAAGTGCTTTATCCCTCAAACAATACCTCATTTGCTCTTTGCATATGCTGAACAATGTGCCTCTGTGGAAATAAAACACAAAGACTGCTGCTTAAATTATAGATGCTTAAAAAAGTAGTGAGCCATTTAAGTGTAAGATGTAAGGAGAGAGATTATGTGTTGAATGAGTCAAGTAGGTAACAGGTGACAGAGAACTGATCCCAGTGGAGTATTAAAACTGAATAAGGTGGCTGAAGACCTGCTGCTGGTTCTCTTATTGTGCTGCTTGATCTCCTACAGCTCCTGGCAATCGCTGCATTCTGTGGTAAAATATGACTCAGATGACCTCAATCTTTATTCACGCTCTAAGATAATCTCTGCAGCTATATGAAACAGTTTAAAAATAAAACTGAAGGCACCTTATACTCTGTATGCATATTTGCTTAAAGTTTGACATAATACTAAGCACTTCTCATTATGAATATGTGTAAAGACTGCAAATGATCAGATATCTGTATTAGTTTATCAGACATTAATTTACAGTTACAAATAATAGAACCTAAAAACAACAACAACAAAAAATAGTTCCTGACAAATAACCAAACAGAACAGAACAGAAAATTCGCCAGTCTCCCTGATTTATTTATTTGCTTGAGCAGCTGTTTTACTTTAGATGTACTACAGTAATATTAGCGACTTATTCACTTTTGATCTTTTATTTTTAATGTTGTTTTGTTTTATTTTTGTACAACAGATTTTTTTGTTTGTTTGTTTTTTGAGGAGGCACTGCCCAGAATTATATTTACACAGCAAAGAGCTTTAGACTTCTGTTGCTTTAGCTTCCTTTAGGCATTCTGAATGAGCGGTAAGTCAACAGAGGTTTAAAGAAGCTCTTTTTCTTGTTTCAGCAGGATCTGAGAGTGCAGCAGATGCCGAGGGCTGAAGTCTGAATGCATGGCTTTTGTGAGGGACTCTAATCTGCACACGTGACACGGCTCTTCTCGTCTTTGCATTAACTGTCATAAGAGTGCGCCCGGAGCAATAATGCCAGTCTTCAGTGCAAATGCAAAAAGACGCAAGCTCTGGACATGATGGAGGGATGACTACACTGTATGTCCCATTTAAAAGCATCCAGTGCATTTGATGACAGTGATGGCTCTATGTATGTTTATCTGCTCATCCAGATTAATCTTGAGTGAATCTGCATGTTCTTGACTCATATAAAGGTTTTGTCCGCAGGCTTGTGCTAATATAGAAGCACACAACAGCAGCTAATGTGGCAGCGTAATTGGCCTCTAGCCGCATAACAATTTCATGCACTAGATACAACATTCCTATTGCATGCATATTATTCACGAACACCATAACCACACTATTAAAATAATATTTTTATTCATTTTACTGAAAAAGATCGCAAAGATGCTAAAGTAAAAAGTCGTTGACTGGTTAATACCTTATCTTATTCATAGTATATACAATAAAATGTAATTAAATTAAATAGATATGGAATTGTAAAAAGCATATTTTACTAATGAAAATATGTTTACACCTCCAACTAAAAAAGAATAAATAAGAACATATAAATATACTTTAAAACACATAACATTATTTATTTATAATGCATAAAATCAAGTTTGACCAAAGTGCTGTAAAAAAAGAACATGAAAAACAAAAATACACTTTGTTGTATGAGATCATTGTTGGTTTGATCATTGTATTTAAAGCATAGTTGAAAACAGAAATAAAAGAGAAAGAGGACATTTGAAATTGTTTGTTAAATCGTAACTATATATATAAATATATATCATGTTGAAGTGAAAATGGAATCATCATTTAGGATTTATAGTAAACATAACTGATAAAAAAACTAATTGTACCAAGCTGAATTTGTGTGTGTGTGCGTGTTTGTACATTCTGCGTAACTGTCTGTGTGTGTTTGTGTCTGCTTTTTAGCACAGGGACAAATGCCACATTCATACAGTACACAGCGTCTTGGTGCTTACACAGAGCTCTTGGGAGATTTTGTTGCGAGGAACGAGGGAAATGGTAACCATAACAACAGGTAACCACTAACAACCAGCGTTCATCATTTTGAGCACCCTGGTGAGCACCTCTAATTGCAGTGGAAGAATTCAGTTGTTCAGATCAGCAGGCTGGAGATGGTCATATCCACGAGAACAAGAGCAGAGCTCCCTTGCTATTCATGAGATGAAACCAAACATGTGCTACAGGTTTTTTTGCAATTAGACTTGGCATTAGACTCTGATGTGATCACTACATACATATAGATGTAGCAAATCTCAACTGCCTGGTTATGTTTTATTTTGTCCAAAAATATATTGTTTATAAATAACTATGCCAACTTTATCCATATTCGATTCATTATACTTGTGTAGGGTGATATATAGACCACTACATACTCTACAAACTGCTTGATTGCTTGTATTTGTTTAAATTGTACTGTAGGTTACATGAATGTGAACATTGTTACCACCCAGGCATGAAGATATTAAGAAATTATAGCATCATGATTTCCTATAAAGCAGGTTTAAAACAATGTGAACTTTCTATTGATTAACTACCATATTTATTTGTATAAATTGATGACATGACATTATCCCTCAAATGCTCCTGTCTTTAGACAAAAACTCAGTACCCCATATTAAATAAATTATATATTACATTTTATTGAAGGACAAAGTTTATCTGTTTAGAAGAATACAAAACAGACTCATTTTGTAAAAATCCACAGAAACAATTATTACAATACATCACATGTCATTTGCCATATTAGTTGCAGAATTTTCCGATCTTATGATCAGGTTTGGCTTTATGTATTCAGATAAGGAGGAACGAGCCAATATTAATGCTTTTAATTGTGAACAGTCATGTTTTCATGCGCTCTTAGCAGACTGTTTTATCCAAAGAAACTTACATTGAAAGGTGTACATTTTTCAATTCATGCACTGCTTGGACATCATAATCATTGGCACAGAGCGCTATGCTCTATTTTGTGTAAGCTGAATATATGCACTTTATATTCACAGTCTTTTTAGCAGTTTAGTTTGTATAAATGTAAGGCCACACGAAGCTAGAGCTGTCCCTATCCAATATTTTTTTCCCTCCTCTCAAAAAACTGACTCAAAATGATAGTATACATGCCAGACCAGTATGTGGCACTGTAATTCTTCCACAGAGATAAACTAAAAACAAAGAAGAAGACATGAAGAATACAAATAAAGAATGCACCACTGTATGCAAACCCAGCACAACAATAAAAAGACGAACATAGAACAATACATTTATTAATCTGTGTTAGTTAATAAAAAGTGTTCATTTTGTTGTTGCTGTTATGTGACATAGTGGTCTCTAACTATGGGCGAGACGTAGGTGTGATGACATCCTTGTTTCATAAAATATACAGATTGTCTGTACATAGATAGCGAGACTTTCAACCCTAAGATCGTAGATTCGAGTCTCAATTGTCATTGGAATCAGCTCTCTCTCCGCTTTCAAAACCATAACTGAGGTAAGACCCTTGTGTAAGGCACCAAACCACCAACAGCATTGACTGCCCACTGCTCTGTGTGTGTGTTGTAAAGCCTGATATAGCAGTGAACAGACAAGACTCCAAAGAACAACATTCCAGAAGAATCTTGAGTCTCCTCCTAAGCAGTTCACGAGTCGTAAAACTGATCAATGACCATCCTCGGACGCCTGAATGTCTGAACCCGTCTCTTGGTTTCTCCCTCGTGAGATGTAAAACTTCCAAGGAATCAAAAAATAACAAGGAACTGTTGTCGAGAGACAATCAAGGGACAGTGCACTTTGAACAGCACCCAGTGTAAATTTATTATCAGAGAAAGCCTCTGACTTACACCCTGGGGGAACCCCCCAAAACTTTCTACGTGTGACCTTCTGTAACCTCAGCCGCGGGTTCGCACCAGCCCGGATTCCAACAAAGTTCACAGCCCGGATTCGCAACAAAGTTCACAGGTTAAAACTTGCAACCAAGGGACTTTACAGTGCGCATAGGCCGTATGCGTAACTCTGCATGTGATTGCGGAAAGATGTGAGGAAAACATCTTTTTGTTGCGTTTTCTTCAAACAAAGACCATCATCAGCTATGCATCAAGAAGGAAGGCAACGGCAAATCGGCGGAGCAACTCAGAGAAGCGCGAACCCACGACCCAGCCTGCTTGACTGACCATCCCATTGCGCGTCACATCTGCGTACTCCTCCTTCTTTCAGATCTCAACGAACCAGCTCATCTTAACTGCTAAAAGCTCCAAAAGCTCGACCAATCCTCGGAAGATCTCAAGGACGTCAGGAAGACACAGCCAACCAGAGTGCCGAGACTTCATCAGCTTCAGCTCAGAGCGGTAACACAAACCTAACCTTTCTTGCTGAATGGTGCAACTAAAGTAAACGGTTAAAGATAATTGGTGAATTCTCTCTGGTCGTGATTCTAGAAACTAGCTGCGAGTACTTTTGGACTTTTAGAAACATTTGCTTTTCATCCTCCGTACCATGTGTGAATGTGTGTGTGTGTATGTGTTTACGTATTCCTAGGTTAGTCATGTATAATAGAATAGTTCAATAAATTGTGTTTCATTATTAATAATCGTATTGTATTTGTAATTGGAAAGTCAAATATTGCCCAGATCTTAAAGCTACCCTGCTCTTTACAGGAATAAACACTAGAGTTCCTTTTCAGGAACTCGAGCTGCGTCGACGAGACGCTATGGGAACGCCCTCAGCGTGACGGC
>JAUMHP010000044.1:13889320-13915779 GCA_032361065.1 Enteromius trimaculatus | reverse complement strand
CGTTCCCATAGCGTCTCGTCGACGCAGCGTCTCGTTCCTTCAAGGAACAGGGTTATATACATAACCTGAGACGTTTTGTATTAGTTCGCTGATCACAAATTAACGCAAACTGTTTAAAATACACTAATTGTGCTGAACGCTGGACAGATTGCTCAGTAGTGTGTATTCCATATTTCAATTTTGGATAATCATATCCTTGCAAATCTTTGTGATTCATTTACATAGATTAACCAAAGAGCTAATTAAATGCAGTAAACTATTTAGTCATATTTATAAGAAATACCCTATTTTCTTTAATAAAATCTTACAGCATGTTCACTGTTATGTGTGTACTTAGCTAGATCAAATGCAGGGCTTAAATTCTGAGTTTGGATTACCATACCTTGCAACACTTCATATTTTGTATTTATCATAATTTTATGTGCTTTAAAAACTTTATTAACATCATCAGTTAACTTAAAGGAACACAGTTAAAAAAGCCATGTTGTGGCCTTAATAATACAGTCTTTATCTCAAAAAAAGAAAATGAGTTTCCTTATGACACGAGTCCTTTAAAACACTAGGCTATTATCTGGAGCCCTTTCTGTGCAGTCAAGAGAGAAGTCGGAAAAAAAAAAAAAGTCTTGAAGTACCTGCAGGGAAGAGAAGAGCGGATGACTAACGCTGACCATCATGCACTCAGAGCAAACAGAGAGAGCCTGTGGCATCTGTGCACTGAGAGAGAGAGTTAGCCGGTGAGGGCTGGTCTGAGTGCACTGCTATGAAGGTAAAGCATCCTGACAGCAGATCTGATCTGATGTAAGGGCATATACCAACAAAACACAGCATCATTCTTAATACTCATAACATAACAATATGTTAAAAAATTATTTCTGTCTCTATTGTATCATCTTAAACTTTTTTTTTAACTGCATACTTCTTACTTGCCACACTCCTTTATTCTGCCTTAAAATGTGAAACAATGTTTGAAAACATATCTTTTAAATTTATTTTTGCTTTTAATATTTTTTACACTATAATATATGATGGATATACAATATGATTCTTATTAATAATAATATATTGTTAACATAATATTTGTTGATTTACTTTTTGTTTTCATTCTGATCTGTTCCGGTTTGATGCTGAGGGGTTTTATGGTATGTCTCATGTGAGCATTACATAAAGCATCAATAATAGGAGTTCTTTTGAAGAGTCAGACGGCAGCTGCTGTCATCGCTGGGCGGCCTGCCTGCTCCTGCTGCTCAAGAAGGGGTTAAACCCTTCTGTGCATCACAGACGGTTGAGTCATCCCTTCATCATGTCAAGAGAAGGGAAATGTATTTATCTTGCTCTAAAGTCTGTCTGCTGCACCTCTTGTAGCAGTAAATAAAGTGGCCACTCATGCACAGTATGTCTCTGCATGTGTCTACCTGCTAAAATGCCCTTTACAACCAACATGACTGAAGATTTGTTTATATGTTACAAATAAATGTTACATGTATAAGTACTTTCATGGACTGATTAGTGCAAGTAATTCCAATCTTTTATTGAAATGCTCCACCTCTAAAAGATTCTTCTGTGATGATGTCGTGTTGACTGTGTGGACTAGGGAAAATGTAAACCTATATAACTATAGTATAAAATTTACAACTCAATCAAATCACAAATTGGGAAATAGCATTCACATTATATTTAACCTTAGTAAGGGCCCATATTTTGGTGATGGGATAATCATTTTGCAATACTGATATCCCCACTGCTGGCTGTCATGGCAAGTGACCTAAAATAACCTTTATTTAATTTTATTTTTAGTGTGAAAATGATTCCATATTGTAATCCTGAAGTGAGAAATTTCATACAAATGTAATTATGGGATTCAATACTGAATTTTATGGGAGATTTAGTTTGTTATTAAAGGCATGTGTTTCTGAACCTTAACAGCGTAATTTTCTTTGCAGTCAAGTGGGACACAAACCTGTCACAAACCTTCTGGTATTCATCTAAAATATCTTAAATTGTGTTCCGAAGGCAAACAAAGCTTTTACGAGTTTGGAACGACATGGGGGTAAATGA
The DNA here is from genome assembly GCA_032361065.1 of Enteromius trimaculatus. NCBI lineage: Eukaryota > Metazoa > Chordata > Actinopteri > Cypriniformes > Cyprinidae > Enteromius > Enteromius trimaculatus. Next base: position 13,913,724 of record JAUMHP010000044.1, on the reverse strand, counting down.
TTAATGACAAGTTGTTAAATAAAAAATGTGTTATGTTCAGTCATACAGTAAATGATAAATTAAGGTATGATTATTTGCAGTGTATTTAATTTTCTTACAGTAGCATTCAAAAGTATTTTTTTATCCCCATTATACTTCCAAGTATAGCATGTGGGACCCAATGTCCATTAGGATCTCACTAGATTTTAAAAAGTGAGTTTGCAGAAAATGTGTTTCATAAATGGAGAAAGTTGGTGAATTTTGTGTTTGATGTGTATGGTAAAAATGATAGAAACATGTGTCTAACGTTAATTTTAAAGACTACGTTGCCCCAGTGAAGAGAAGAAGCACAGAGAATGAGAGGAAAACAGAGAATAAAGGAGAAAGAGAGGGGGAGGGTTGTGTCAAGGGATTTTAATTGACAGCTGTACAAATCCCCTAGATAGACAGCTTTCCCCTCAGATTAGGAATTAAGAGGAGCGACAGGAGGAAATCATAGCCAGAGAATTCCTGCATGCTGATGTCCTTTCCTGTCTTTCTCTTCCTGAACATGTGAAAGTGTGTGTTTTCTGCAGATAACACTGTCTGATCATAGCTTTTCAATCTATTGGGATTTGCAGAGATGTCCTTGTTGCACATGCAGCCAACTAAATTATGAGCAAATACTGCGTCATGCTGGATGGATGCTGACATGAACGTTGGCAGATATTTAAAGTGACCTCACTGCAACAATCAAAACCTTCTTGAAAAAAGAAAAAGTCTTGACAAGCAAGACCACATGCGACATTGCCTTATTTTCAGAGAATGTACCTGAAAGTAGACACATATCTGATGTATTCACTTAAATTAAACAGTAAATCTTCTCATTGATAAACTAAATGCTTTTTTGAAATGGCTATGTGTGTCACAGTATTGTACTATTTGTGTATGATATGGGCTGTGGTTGGTGACAGATGTCAGAACCCTCTGAGACTGACGTAAAAACTGATGTGAAAGACCTAAGGACAGCCCACAGAGAGATCAGGACAGAACTCAAGAGGATGCCCTGCTCTGAGGACTCTCTTATGTTTACAGAGACTGAGAATGATACAGCACAATGTCCCAGAACAACCCCTTCCAATGAGCACCAACATATACAGTAGGCAATATATTGGACTGTCAAGATCATATGACAAATGTAAAGAGAGAGAAAGAGACAGAAAAGACCCCTGCATTAAAGGGTTAACTCACCCAAAAATTCAAATTAAACTATACTCCCCCTTAAGGCATCCTAGGTGTATATGACTTACTTCTTTCAGAAGAATCCAATCCAAAAATTATCCAGGCTCCTGCAAACATTAGAATGGGAGTAGGCTGGTGTTTTTGTTCAACTGTTTAAAAGTAGTCAAATAAATGCATCCATATTAAAACGTGCCTCATATGGCTCTGAAAAAAGTCCTCCTGTAGTAAATGAGAGACTGCCTTTCTGGTCAGATGCCACTGGACGCATGCATATAGCTTGTGCGCGAAAACTAACATTTGTGGAGCAAGGGAAACAAAGTTCCCTCACCTTACCAAAGAAAAAACAGTTTCTCCTTACATTTTTCTTTACAAATCACAAATAGCTTCTAATTTGTGATCTGCGTGTTTTGTTCTTTCTCTGTCCTGCTTCCAGATTCATCACTGGCTCTTGATGCACACGTTCTACAGTACGCCATCCGCCGTAATGGCTTCCACCAGGGAGCGAGACACTGGCCAAGAGAGATTAATCAATCAATCAATCAATAAATAACTTTTATTTATATAGCGCTTTTATTTGTAGCGAAGCACTAAACATTATCAAATAGGAGAACAGATGTATAGGTATGTATAGGTATAGATGTACAGATGTACAGAGATGGTCTCTGTAGTCAAAATGATGGACTGCACGAGATCTATTGGATTCATCTGAAATAATAAAGTCATATACACCTAGGATGTTTTGAGGGTGAATAAAACAAGGACTAATTTTCATTTTTGAGTGAGCTAATCCTTTAAGGATTTTTTGGAATGTCAGACACAGAGACCATTTCATGTATCTATATATCAGTAGATTTTATGCTAGCATCAGTTTAGCTGATTCCTCAAACATCATTTACATGTTGGTAACAGTTCACATGTGCAGCGTGGGAGAGGCATGAAACATCTAGACATCTAGCCCATCTCCTGACACTCCAGTTGGCCATGCTTGTGTTCCATATTCAGAAATGCCACTCTGGGACGCTGTAAACAAACAGGTGGAAAGACAAAGTGCGCATTACATTATAACAGCACCAGAAAGAATGGCAAATGCATGTTGCATTTGTCATTAATTCTAGCTGAATTTTAATACAGTGTGTTGAAGGTCACTGAGTCATCAGTGTCCCAATATTTAGTGAATAAAGAAGCAGTCATTAGAGTTATTAGTAGAATGTCTGCTTAATATCTTCTAACACTTTATTTTGATCAACCCACAATATACTGACTATAAGAAACTTTGCAAGTGTTTGTCAACTTATTCTACTAACCTTAAATCTACCCTCTGAGAGTTAGTAGACATGTAGTTGCAAATGAATGAGAATTAGTTAAAATGTATTTGACATGTACTGTAGTTACAAACAAGGGCGAAGCACCAAATTCTGGGCCCTATGCACGAGCAGTGGCCATGGGCCCCCGTAAGCTCGAGGTTCACAACTACCTACGACACCATTTAATACATCAATCCACTGATGCATTTACACAAAATATTAGCATTTACATTAGTTAACAACCTTTATTGTGATCTTAAAATAATATAATACAATGTCACTCCTCAGCGGCCCTCCCCCGACTTGGGGCCCTGGTAATTTAGTCCCACTTTTCACCCAACTACGACGCCCCTGGTTACAAAGGTTAGAATGTCTAAAGTGGACTATCAAAATAAAGTGTAACCAAAAAATGGTAAAATTAAGGGTTTTATTGGTTAGTATAGACTGTTAGATGAATGTATAACTACATCATGTAGCATAACTGCATCTTTCTGTCAGAAAAAAAGACTGTGTTATGTTATAATAAGATAGAAACACTTGGAAGAATTAAATAACATTTTTCTTTGTCTGCTGTCTGCACAGCTCATTATAGTCACACTTACATCTCTTTGAGATGAATGGGACTGTAACTGTGAACAGTAAGAATCAAACACATTCGTAACAGTACTAGAAAATACATACAAATAATGAGCGACCCCTAGAGACCAGTAAGGGAACATGCTCTGTAACCAAAGGTCACATAAACATACTTGAAACAATGTAAACACAATTGCCTCTACCGGAATGATAAAGTGATCTTGACTAAACATTATTTAAAAAACAATTTAAGTAATGTTTAGTCAAGATCACTTTCTCATTTCAATTATGTTGCAAATCAAAAACAAAATCTCTTTAATTTCTTTTCCTACAAAATGTTAAGCAGTTCAGCCTAGCAACAGGTTTACCAATGCACTGATTTGTAGATAATAACTGGTCTCTCTTAATTTTGTAAAAAAAAAAAAAAAAGTCAAAATTCTACGACTTGAAGAAACAGAACATTAAACAGATTGTTCAGTATCTTCCCTTTTCATGAACCAGTTGACTTTATTGGCAGACTTATTACTGAAGATGTAGAAGCCTGATTCAAATCTCATCTGTAGATTTAGCTAAGTGTTGTGATTTTAATGACATTAAGTCACTGGGACAGTCGTGTCCTACAGGGGAGTCGGACCTGTAACCCAAAGGTTGTGGGTCCGGACCGGCAGGGATTGTGGGTGGGGTTAGTGAATATCCAGCCCTCTCTCCACCTTCAATACCACAACTGAGGTGAGACCCTTGAGCAAGGCACTGTTCCCCCAACTGCTCCCCGGGTGCCGTAGCAATGGCTGCCCTCCAAGAGGAAATTGTTTTAAATTGCACACTACAAAGTAGTGTGCATTTAATTCATTTAATTCTAAATGCTATTAATTTAGAATTTATAAAATGGGTTAATTGACACAATATTTTTATACTGATTATGTGACTTAGAACACATAATCTATGCATTCGCAAATGTATACAACCCTTAGTCTATATGGCAATGGCAGTGAGTGCGTTTGCGATTATTATGAGATTTTGGTAGCATTGCAATCAAACTTTACCTCATGTAAACGCAATACTTAGATTATAATAATGCATTTTTGCTCATAATCCCAGCAAGCATAATCGAATTAACAAAGGAGGCCTAACATAACGTTATGTCGAAATGAAATATTGCTGCTCTGACAAGTCTACTGTTTCTGCATATAAAATTAAAATCAAGCTAAAATCCTGCAACATCGCATAGAGCACCTTTAAGTGATTGTATATCAAGAGCAAGGGCACGTTCGTGTGAATGTTTTTTTGTGCTTTTACCAGAACAAAGCGCTTGATCCTCTGTGTGAAGACACGCATAACAGTGAACTCAAACGCTCCTCATAACACATTCCAGCTATACATCGCCTACTATTTGAAACAGGCCAACCAATTTATTATCGAATTTAAATGTTTCTATCTTTTAGGCACAATTTAGCCAAGTTGTTTGTTTTAATTGTGAGTGTAGACCTAAATAAAAGTAAATCCACGCGACCGCACCGGAGCATTTCGTGGAAACATTTGTTATTCGTGCTGAATAGACTTATGGTGCGTTTAGTTTCTTTTTAAATAGGCCTACATTAGTTTTGGCAAGACTTTTATAATCTTTATGATGAATGCCATTATTTTATAATTTGTGTTTTATTTTATGATTTGTAGTTTTATATAGCCTAGTTGTTAGAATTGGAAATTAAAAAGCTTTAATTGAGAGTCATATTCTTAATGCATAGATTATTTTTGACACTTTTTTTTTCACATCATTTCTTGATAATGTATGTGTGTTTTTGTATTTTTTATTACTATCCTTTCTTTCTTTCTTTCTAATATATATCTGCTTTGGCACAAGATGGCATTATTGTACATGAATATACTACAGAACTACAGAATTCAGGGTATTTAAACTGAAAATTAAAATCTCTGATTTAGCATAATCACACCAAGAACCTTGTGCTGGAGAACCTGCATAATAATGGTAACGACAACTAAAAATGTATGTACATTCAGTGAAAGCTCAAAGTGTGGGTTCTGCAGTCTTCACCAAAGTAACTAGAGCCAATTTTCAATACAGAGTCAATCATCGCCCTCTACTGGCGTTTTGTGGTACTGAGAACATTCAGATTAACATTTATTTATTGATATCAGATTTGTTAAATGTAATTTGACATTTTATTAAAAAAATATGTGTTTATTCTTAAAATTGTTAGAATCGTTACAAGTTTTGAAAATCTCTAATTTAAATCTTAAATCTGAAGGTTTGCATACATATTGAAGTAACATCAAACTTCTTATTGCATAAAATCTGCAATAAATAATAAAATAAAATAAAATCGACCAGCAGTGTAACATGCAAAATATATGCTTAAAAATATTTTTTTTTTGTCTGGCTTTATACTGTTTATGTTGTGTACCGTGATAGACAGTAACACCAAAACAAACTAGCAGCAACAAATCTTTTAGCACAAATCTATTTAATGAAGACTGCCATTATGATAGTTTCAGGGGACTTTATCATAATATGTCTATATTTACCGAAATGTGTGCATATACAGTATATGTATATATGCCTATGTATGCATATATACATATAAATGTATATAATAATAATAATAATAATAATAGTGTGACAATTATATTCAAATATATTTAATATATGTAAATTGTGTGTAAAAATGTTTCAATTATACAAATATATTAAGAAAATTAATATTAGTAGACTTTGGGGAATGCCTTAAGAAAATCAGATGACATTTTGCGTTTAGTAAGATCTAGAATTCTGTTGCTATATTAGTCATTATTTTCCACTGTGCATATGTAAGTCCCCCACAGTGAGCTATACTGTCAATTCTGCATGTAGCATGTCTGCAATATAAGCCCGCCTCTTTGATCAGACTAATCAAGTACAGGTGAGAGAGATATCTGAAGTGTATTTCAGATGAGATCTTAATAGTTCACACAAATATCTTCATGTTTCTAAACCAGTGAAAAAACAAACAGAATGGTTTTTTTTCTTAACTGTGTGGTGCTATTTTTGCCGGTCATGCTTCTCTGTTCTGTCTTTGCCTGGGATATATGTCATTAATGAGGTGATGACAAAAGAAGTGTCATGGATAGCTAATCTCAGCATTGGCTCATATGACGGGTCTTTACACTCCCAGCCACAAGGCCTCATGGTCTAACCGGAGACGAGATCATGCCGTCTTATTTCTTATAGAGTAAACAAGGTTTATTTGTGACCCTGGTCCACAAAAACATTGTTTTCCTTTAAAGTTGTCCAAATGAAATTCTTAGCAATACATGTTACTAATCAGAAATGTTTGGATATATTACAGTAGGAAATTTACAAATTGTATTCATAGAACATGATGTTTACTTAATATTCTAATGAGTTTTGCCATAAAAAAAATCTTGATTTTGACCCATACAATGTATTTTTAGCTAATGCAATGCATTTACCTGTGCAACTTATAACTGGTTTTGTGGTCCAGGGTATCATATCAGTCATGGATAGATGCAGTCATAAATGAGACTGTTCACCCAAAAATAAAAATGGCCATAATTTATTCATCCTCATTGTCACCCAAAATCAGTTTGATGTTATTTTGAAAATGCTTTTAACTCTAAATAAATGGAAACCAAGGTCTGATATTAAACAAAACTTCACACAAACTAAAGATACAGGAGTAGGGTAAAAATGATGTATTATATGTATAAAGAATGCATATATGACGTGTGTGTGTGTGTCTAGAAAATCAGCATATTAGAATGATTTCTGAAGGATCATGTGGCACTGAAGACTGGAATTATGATGCTTATTATGATTACATTTAAAAAATATATTATTTTACATTGCAATAATATTACACAATATAAATTGTTTCCTGTATTTTTGATCAAATAAACTTGATCAACTTGACTTGATGAACAATAAACAATAAGACATAAAAAAATCTTCTAAAAATATAAAAAATCTTACTGTTTTCAAACTTTTGACTGGGTGTAATATTTATATATATATATATTAGTGCTGTAAAACAATTAATCGTGATTAATCGCATCCAAAATAAAACTTTTTCTTTGCATAATATATTTGTATGTACTGTACTGTGTATATATAAATACAAACACATGCATGTATATATTTAATAAAAATATGTTTTTATATATTAAATATATTTAGATATTAAATATAAAAAAATAAATATATAAATGCATTTACATGTTGTTACTTTCAAAATATATACTGTACCTGTGTTCAAACTTTTATTTCAACATTAGCTTCAAATTTTTAATATTTTTAGATCAACTAAACCTTTACCTTTTACTAAGACCTGGTGACCACTAGTGCTCTACACTTAACAGTGCAAAAGGAAAAACTGTAAGGAACAAGGAGAGCACAGGAGATGAAAGATGATGGCAGGAGGGAGAAGGGAACACTGTGACTAATAATGTTTATGGCGGCCTGCAGTTGTCTCTGTCTCTTGAGGATTCTAAGGTGAGATGCTAATATGCAGCAGGAAAGCTAATTGCATTTTACCCGAGCTTGGGCAAACTTCCTACAGTTATGAGCCACTCTGATCCATCTATGCAAAGTTAAATGTATTGTTGCTATCAGCTTTATGTCAGGAATATTAGTTAGTTAAAAAAAATGTATGTGTTTAAAATGTTTATTATTTATATTAGTAGGTCATATTTGTACTGCATGAAACAAACTTTGGTAAAAACTCGGTGATATGTTCTGTTGGGACAGCTTACTCCAGAAGGTGTAAAATATGGAGTAAGCTGTACTTCATATCTATACAATTCTGTATACTGTTTTCTGCCACAACTGATATTCTGAAATTGAAATAAAAAAGTCTTTGTCAAATCAGTTCTGAATTTTGGATCTGCCTTACACTGTCACAGTTCCTGTTTCAAACACACTCAACCTTCACCCCATGCGACATTTTGCTTCCTGCTCTGCTCTTGTCTGACAGCAGTGATGTCTGACAGCTTTCTGCCAGCAGCGCTCATCCATCTTTGACTCACACCGATAACTTTAGCATTCCAGACCCTTCTCCTATACACACACACACACACATATGCCATAAAATTTTACGTAATCAGAGCATTTAGAGGTGTTTGTGTGTGCATGAAATTTCAGGTAGTTTGTTGAGAGTTGCTGGAAAGCTCAGTATGCTATGTATTTAAAAAATTATAGCTGTGTGTATAGAGTCTAAAACACATGTCAAACTTCAGTTGTATAGGGCCACTGTTCTGCAAATGTACCGGTAGCTCTGACAAGCTACAAAACACCTGCCTAGATGTTTTTTGCAATCCTTGTGATCTTGATTAGATGGTTCAGGTTTGTTTAAAGGTGCGTAAGTGATGCCTGCAAAACAGTGTTAAAGTGGATGTGCTAGAATTGCAGATTTTATCTTCATAGATCCATTTTCTATGAATAACTTGAGAACGTATGCAGATGTAAGAGTGGTGAGATTGATAACCCAATTTTGTTAGTTTGAGGTGTTTTTTAAAATGAAACTGCATTCACAAATTGATGATCCACTGACAGTGATCTAACAATTCCCAAAATAACTGGAGGTTATTGTTGAATATTGTATTATATTCAAAGTCCTTTTACAATGCTATTGTATGGTTTTTTTGTTGTTGTTTTTTTTACAGCAATGTAATAAACCACCTAGAAATCCCATCAACTAAAGGGTACTTATCAGAGCTTTCACTTGAAATAAAGTGTGAGTTTGTGTTTTCTTGGGCAATAACATTGAATTAAGTATTTGTAGTATTTGTATGTGTCTGTGAATTGTGTTCTTTAAAATGTAAAATCCTCTTTTATTTTATATTAAAAAACCCTTCATATACTGTATTGAATCACCATGAAGTCTTCCTCTGTCAATGTGTGTGCGAAGCATCTGTAGGCACTTGAGGGCAAACTCAGTTTTAGCTTTCTCCATCTACACTCACTCATTATGTAATGTGCTCTCAATATAGGTCAGGTCTGAAGCAGAGAAAAGCAGAGCTGCTAGCTATTGTTTTTAGCACTATTTGTAATTGTCCAATGTTACCCATGCAGTTTGAGAGTGTTGTTTAACTGTTTGCCTATGTTCAAAACATGCAACTTTTGGTACTTCGGTATACGGCAGGCCTATACTGTATATTGTGCACAGCTGCTGCAATAGCAGGGGTTTGATTGGTTAGCATGAGCCAATTAGCTTTTGATAGATTTCGTAATTACACAACCATGGTGGAAAAACTCTTTTTTGGTGTTTATTTTGATGAATACAGTGAATACAAAACTGTGTATGTTGTACATCTTGATTCGTTTAAGTTTTGCCAGTAAATAACTGCTTTTCAATCGCTTTTATTAATATAGCGCTTTTAACAATACAGATTGTAGCACTGAACATTATCAATTAATGTAGGTGATGTTGGTAATGTATAATGACGAGAATTAAACTATTTATTTATCAAATGCAGAGACGATCTCTGTAATCAAGATGACGATAATCACTAGAAATCAGGAGTGCCCAACTAAGCAAGCCAGCGGCGACAGCAGCAAGGAACCAAAACCTCATTTATGAGAGAATGGGGAAAAAAACCTTGGGCGAAACCAGACTTAGTTGGGGCCAGTTCTCCTCTGGCCGGACGACCAGCACTTAATTTCCAGTTCAATTCATGCACATGTCAGATTCTGTAAAGAACTTAAAGCTTAAAGCTGCATAGTGTCCTTGTTCTGTGATTACTAGTTAAATGTCATTGCTATTTGCTAAAAAATGTTGTTCACAATTAGTTACATTTGTTTTGTTTCCACAGTAAGACCCTGAACATCAGACAAACTCAAAATAAATAAGGGCGACTGTAATATTGATTGACTGATTGATTGATTGATTGATTTCTTCACTATATATAACAAGCTAGTAAGCCAGTTTGAGCGTTATAGTAGTATATCCTAATACCGCATAAAGTGTCATGTGTACAGCTTCCTTTGAAAGCATTAGCTCATGTGAGGTCATTTGTGTTGTCTGCTTCTATCTAAACACTTTCATCTGGCCTTCCCACCAGGCTAAAGTTACATCAGTAATTAGTATGTCTCATCTCCTCTACCTGCCTTCCACAACCAGCTCAGTTTCACTCCCAGCAGGTCACGCACAAGTTTGACCTCTGTGTGTGTGGGTACAATGGCAGCGTGCCACTGATAAAAAAGATACAAGTCCCTGTCCACTATCCATATGTAGTGAGTTTTTGTATGATTAAATTTGACCTTTATATCAATATGCTCAAGGTCATGTATGTTATCAAAATAATTGGTCCAAAAAAACTGTCAAAACATCTTCTGGCAATGTGTCTGTGAAAGCCATGTTTGTGAAACTGGACTTTAATGTGTTATATGGCTGCTCTGTCAAGTCTTGTGTTTGCTGTTTGATAGAAATCTTTCTTTTGAAAGCTACATTTCTAGCATTTGTAAAACCACACATCGTAAAAATATGAATGATTGATTTTTTATGTTTTACATGTTTAGACGTGAAAATTAAGTTATTTTTTTTGTTTTGTTTTTTTACTAAGACAACATAACTTTGCAGGATTAAAGTATTAACATTTTAAAATTATTATTATAATATTTAGGTAACCGACTATGAATAAGCAGATTCCTGTGAAGAAAACAAATCTATCACACCTATGTGACAAAAAATGATCATCTGCCTGCCAGCATCCAAGGGAAAAATACAACATTCAAAAAGGGAAATGCTTGTAGACTCCAAGTTAAGGTTCAAATGACAAATTTCATGGACATTTCAGTTGTCTGAGAGGTCAAAAGGTCAGAATACTAAACGATTTGAGCCTTGCAGTAAAGTTCAACTGCTCTCTGAAAAAATATGAATATTTTATTACCTGATGAATCCAAGTGGAAACAGGACACCAGCTTCACACATCTTCACATTACTTGGCTAGTACTACTGACTATGAATAAAAGTATTTTATACTAAAAACTTTAACTTTCTCATCAGTCAAACTGAGACATAAAAACACACATTTATCAGAAAATGTCCCTCTGTAGGTCCAAGTGATTACATGAACACAGGCTATGGAATTTGAAACCTGGTGAGCTATTGAAGGCTATGTGTGTCCAAGTGTAGAGTTGTTTTTGGTAGACTTTGTGGTTCTTCGTGGACTTTAACTGCACTTAAAAGCTGTAATTGGAACCACGTGTAAAAACACAAGTTTCAATGTTTAAAGTAATGTAATTAAAAGTTTTATCTTACAAGGTTTTGACCTAACATGTTACTTGTCTGAGTTCTGATAACAGTATTTGGATACTGTAGGTTGAAACGAGTAGAGTTCCACTGCTTGAATCAAAGCCAGACCATTGGTTCCAGCAATCAATCAATCAATCAATCCAGCAATTGTTGTCAGGTTAGATTAGGCAAGGGGGAGCTTTAGGAGGACAAAGCCCATTCACAAGGGTTTGGTTTCACAAAGATCTTCTCACTGATTTCCACCCGAACAATGGAGAAATGGAAGAGCTCTTAATAATTGAACAGACTGGTGGCATTACGCAACAAGCCTTACGAGTGGGCTGCCAGAGGGAAGGGTAGCGAAGCGAAAGAGAGGATGACCCAGGGAACGGGTGCCTGGGAACGTGTGGGAAGAAGGGTCTGTGGAAAGATTTTAAATTTAAGTGTAAAATGATGCTATATGGATGCATCCTGTCACAAAGGTCAATACGGTGCTTTCAGTAGCTTTGTCCATGAATTTGTGCTCCTCCTGCTGTGCTTCCCCATGTGCGAGCATATGTCGACATAAAAGATGTCTTATTTTTAGTCTAGTCTACAATTACTCCCAGAATGCCTGTAGTAAAGAGCACAGCAGCTTTTTGTCAGTGCGTTTGCGTTAGGTTGTGCGTCTCTGGCCATATGTGCGCAAATGTACACGCTCGTTCTCCCCTGTAGGCGTGCAGGCCCCAGTTTCGTTGTGCTGTTTCTGAATCACTAGCTATTCCCTCCCTCTACTTTTTTCTGCCTACCTCTCTTTCTTTTTTTCCACTCCCATTTTTATTCTCTCTCTCTCTCTCACCCTGTCTCTTCAGGTCTGTATATTTTTCCCTGCTTTTCTCCTCCCACGCCAACCTCACATGCACTGAGCTCAAGGCTCTGCCAAACCATCCTGCTTCTCAAGCCATGTGCATGCATAAACACCTCAATGGAAAATACACACCAGATCGCTTGCAATGGCTATTAAAGGTCAAAATAATTATGCAGCTGTTATAAGATTATTATTTTCCTATTGATTATGATGCTTTTATGGATGAATAGCTGTATAGGTATGATAATGTGTGCACATGAGTTTGTATGACTATTGTCTTCATGTCAAAAGAAGTACATCAATCACATTTTTGTGCTGTACCAAACATAACTTTTATATCTCACTGTTCATCATAGATTCATTTCAAGTGTTGTAGCAAAGTGTTTTCGAAAAGAGATGCTTTCAACTGGGCAATTCCATAAATACTTAGTTTTTATAAATATGTTTTTATGCCATTGTTGATAAATTTATGATTCAAAGTTTAACAGTACAGCATCATACATTCTTAAGTAATCTGTGGGGGGGAAGACATAAACTGAAACTCATGGAAAGTTCCTTTCCAAGTTTGTGCCAAATATTAAATTCAGTACTCATTCCTTTATTATTAATATTGCATTGATATGGGAATATTATTAAAACTCAAATAATTATATCAAACTCTAGTCATGGCTGTGATGTGACTAAATCCTAATAGCTATTTTAATTAATTACATTTTTGTTTGTTTGTTTGTTTTCTGAAGAACAAGACTTTTGAATAGTTGTAATCCCATTTCCAGTTTAATGTGCTTTCATAGGGTGAGCTTAAGCTGAACAGAAATAAAAGTCCTTGATGAGGCAAAATGAGGATTTTGATTTGATTTATTTTTTAATGTGAATCCTTGAAGCTTCTTGTTTATCCTAAAGACTGAGTTGAAATGAATTTAGAAAAACATTCTTTAAAAACTGTAAGAAAAAAAATTATAAAATGGTCATAATGTCATAGAATACAGCCTGTGAATAGTCAACACATGTTAAAATTATGTCAACCACCAAAAGACAAATGAAATAAGTGTATTAGATCATTTTGATCACAATTAATGATTTGATTGTTTAAATTAAAAAAAGGAAATAAAAGCTTTTCCCAGCATTTGCATGATTCATTTCAGAGCAACGTAAGCCCAGAGCTGCCTGCATGCATAATATCAAAGTGCTTTAGTTTAATTTATGGCGTAACACTCAAATGATAAGCCCAACATGAAAACCAGGCCCTTAAAAAAAGCACATACAGAGTTGCACAGAACTACACTTCAGTTTACTCTGTATCAAACTCTCCAAAAGAAAATAAAAATGCTAACAACATTAAAAGCCCAGATGAAAATACACATGATAATGATTCAAAACCCTGGTTATTAGATGTCTGGTTATTTTACAGATATATAGAATTTGCTGTAACATTATATAATGACACTTTTTTAGCAGTAACATTTTTGTTTCCATTTCTATAACGTACATAAATTACCTTTACAACTATTTTTGGTCCACTGTTTTGTATGGTATTCTATTAATTTTATATAAAAGTGCTTCCCAAACTGTAGACATCTATAGTCATAATAAATAAACATCACTCTGGCATGTATTTCTTTTATACAGAACTGTATAAACACATTGTAAAAAATATATTTTCTTAAAGATTTTCTTTAATCTCAGCTATTTATTTTGCTGGCAAAGCACCACAGTTGTGATGTTTATTATTTATGCAAATATCATAAATGCCCTAAAGCACGAATTAAAGGGTTGCAAAACACCTATGCTGGTTAAGATGCTGTCCTACACACATCTTTAACATGGACAAATCAACACAATGTTTTAGATTCTTTATTTTGCCTTTCGCTCTTTTAGTCATTTTCGTTACGAAACCTATAAATACATAAAATCTCATTAAAGTGCATTAGATTTTGCTAGACAACATTTACACTCAAATTAAAGGTGTTCTTTTTAGATCTCAGCTCACATTGTTACGGGTATTAAAAGTAATGGCAGTTTCTACCACTTAGAGTCCCTGATGCAGACCTGTGCGTATTACACTTAGCGCTTGTGCTTAGCATCACTTTATGGACTTTCTAATCATAATTTTATGCACTCTTATTTTGAAATAAAATATTTCACCCCCATTGCACACTCATTCCTCCACCCAATCCCTTCCCACGCTTCCCATAATTTGACTGGATATTGGGCAGGATATGAAGTTTGCATTGACGAGCATACTATGCATGACCACACTGAGGTAGATCCAAAGAAACCAATGAGCAAAACATGGCCATTACAAAAGAATACACAAAAAATATACAAAAAAAAAAAAACATGTGCATGTCCCACATTTCTTTGTAAAGCAATGCCTGATCCAGCGAGATGTACTTGTTGTGTATATACAAGGATGGTGAGGGACCATTTCCTGAAATTCACCCCAGTGGTACTGGAATATCCTTCGACATATCATGAGTGATTAGATATGCAAATGTTTTACAGTAACTATTGCATGTTGAGACACTCTATGTCAGTTAGAGGACTGAAGGCACTCTTAAATTATTTTTTTAAATAATTATTAAATATGCAGTTGTGATGTATTATGTATAATATATAATTAAATAACAATTACAATTATTTAATTAAATAAAGAGATGTTATCATTAATTATAATTGAATATGTACATTTAAAAAGCTTTAACAATTAAAGTTATACTTTTAAAATGTAATACTGCCTGGAACTGACTTTAAATACTTAAAGATTCTAAAAAAAAGTTGTGCTTTTAGTGGGCAGTGGTTGTAATACAGTAGTTATAATGTCGGCTTGGCTATATGTATTGATGTCATGTAGTAATTAAAGCAGGATACATAGTACCATATCAAACAGACCTCAACGTTTCATAAAACATGCCATGATCTGCATAATTAATCAACATTCAATTTGTATATGGTTTACAATAACCTACAATGAGCAAAAAATAAATAAATGGTCAACATATGGTACAAGAAAGTGTTAATTCTTCATGCTGATCTTATTTCCTTCCTATATCTTAAGTCACTCAATAACTGATAATTCTTTGGGATAAGGTGCATTGCAAAATGTAAAGTCATTTATATATGCAATTACTCTTACCCAAGTACATTTAATAGTTATTCTGTCTTTTAATTATTTATTATTTGGTATCCATAGGCAGATTTCAGACTACAGTTCTTCAGACAGAATCGAAGCAACTCTCGTGGACTTGAGATAAAACATAAGCAATGAAATAACACATTATCAGAGGCCCTGTTAAAGAAATCTGGTATATGAATAGAGTACACTATATACAGCCTGGGGATCTGGAACGACATTGGAAATCTATACATCTGTGAGCCGCTTCCCCTTATTTACACAATTCTGATTCACAACTGTGCAGTTCCCAGTTCGCAGGTTTGCCTCACGAAAATTATCAATGCTGTTATTGAGGTCGTCGTCAATCTCCATGTATTCTGACTTGCTGACGACAGACGAGCTGCGGCGGCTGGAGTTAGAATCGGACGCGATGTTCTGATTGCTCACCGTAAGGAGCTGTGCCTGTTCATCACCTTCGGTTTCTCTGTGATAGAAATAGTTAAAGTTGGACACAATCACAGGCACTGGAAGCGCGATCGTTAGCACTCCGGCAATGGCACATAGAGAGCCTACTATCTTGCCCCCAATAGTAACAGGGTACATGTCTCCATACCCCACGGTTGTCATCGAAACCACTGCCCACCAGAAGGCGTCTGGGATACTTGTGAAGAAAGAATCCTTTTCCTCGGCCTCAGCGAAATACACTGCACTGGAAAACAAGATGACGCCGATGAAAAGGAAAAAGATGAGAAGACCCAGCTCGCGCATGCTGGCTTTCAAAGTCTGGCCCAAGATCTGAAGCCCCTTGGAGTGTCTGGACAGCTTAAATATCCGAAACACCCTGACCAAGCGGATAACCCTGAGAATGGCCAGAGATGTGGCCTGTTCTCCTCCACCCTTTGCTTCCTTTCCACCCTCGGGGTCCTCCGCCATCTCTGTCCCGAGTGTTATGAAATATGGAATGATGGACACCACATCGATCGTGTTCATCATGTTTTTGAAGAAGGCAGGTTTACTCGGGCAAGCGAAGAAGCGGACAATCAACTCAAAAGAAAACCAGATGATGCAGAGAGTCTCCACAACAAAAAAAGGATCGGTAAGAATATTTGGTTTGAAGTAGAATGTGCTGTTGCCTATCACCTGGAGCCGTCCATGTGGATCCTCCTTAAGCTCTGGTAAAGTCTCCAAGCAAAATATCACAATAGAAATGAGGATAACCATTACAGACACTATTGCTATCCCTCTGGCAGGGCCTGAGCTCTCAGGATGCTCAAACAGCAGCCAAATCTGTCTCTGAAACTCGTTCTCCGGCAGGGGGCGCTCTTCCTCATGAATAAAGCCCTCATCCTCTCTAAATTTTTCCATAGCTTCTTCTCCAAGCTCATAGAACTTAATTTCCTCTGAGAACATATCCAAAGGTACATTGACGGGACGTCTTAACCTCCCCCCTGACTGGTAGTAGTAGAGGATTGCATCAAAGCTCGGACGGTTTCTGTCAAAGAAGTACTCGTTCCTTAAAGGGTCGAAGTAGCGCATTCTTTTCTTGGGGTTGCCCAGTAGCGTATCAGGGAACTGGGCAAGCGTCTTGAGTTGGGTCTCAAAGCGCAGCCCTGAGATGTTGATAACAACTCGCTCGCAGCATTCGGGGGAATACTGCGAGTCCTGTGGATGCCCCTGCAGAGTGGAGGATGTCTCGTCCATATTATCTCCAGCAACCACCACAGTCATCCTGGAGATCAAACTCGCAGTACTGGATGGCAGTGGATGTTCAGGTGGGTTGAGTACGCATCCAACGCCCTGCAGTTTCGACAGTCAACGACCCAACAAGAAATCCAGCCTCATGTTCCACCAAACGTCGAACATCTCCATGTCCAGTGGAGCACTGCGCCTACTTTGAATCCTCACCTAGCCATCCAAAAAAATAAGGGGAGTGATGAGATACCTCAGATACCATAAGGGATGAAAAAAAATGTCTTACCTAAAACACACAAACAAATCAAAAGGGATGCAATAAGACACACAATATCTTCTGGAACCAAGGATCCTGATTTATATTTTGAATCATTGCTTTTGGAATTCTAAAACAAAAATGAGGACTTTAAGAACACAAAGTTCCCAACAGGATTGCCAGTAAGATGAAATAAGATTTAAACTGGATTGCTATGCGAATGTCTACAGTGCCTTTGCTCTGTGAATTTCTAGTACGCTAGCAACATATTCCAGTGCAATTGCATGTTACGTTCTTGTTAAGATTGCACAATGATCTCAAACAGAGTTCTAAGGATCAAATAAGAATAGGACTGGGAAAAAATGTATTCAAATAGGGCTTGTTTTTAATTATATTTACAAGCTATGAAAGCAGTGTCCTGAAAGCAGTCAGAAAAGATCCTGTTGTAAGCCAGCTAGTGAATATATGCTCTTCGTGCATATCTGTTAAAACATAAATGCCACTGGCTGAGGTTATGTTTTATCTTACAGTAAATGTGCAGTAAAATTATTATTATTATTATTATATATTTGCGTAATGTTAGTAATATAATTTTAATCTAATAAATCTAAAACAACAACAAAAAAAATCCTGCAGTATGTTCCTTAGGTACCCATCATAATCATTAAAATGAATAAGCATTTCATTACATTTTTATTTATTTATTTATAGATCTATTTTTTCTAGCTCTCAGCAGATATCAAGACACTATTAGCCAATATGAACATGCATTTATAACGCAAATAATGAGAGTGAAACCATACGGTGGCAATGGGGATGTTATAAAATGACTGTTTTTGTACTTACGTGGGCAGTCAGATTAAGGAGCAGTGCAGGAAAGATCTGTGCAAAACCTCCTGTGTGTTATTAAGATAAATCTCACATTACAGCCTCATATTCATACAGCAAGAATATAATACATCCACGATAACCATCCTACTGCCGTCAGACCACAGCAAACTTGCAGTGCTCCTCAAACCCGTGCAGCAGAACAGCAGAGACACAAACAGAGAGAGAGGGAAAGAGGGAGGGTAAGAGAGAGAGTGTGGGTGAGTGAGTGAGTGGATGTGTAATGCGCAATGCAGACAGACTCCAGCATGTTGCCAAATGTCCTTTTCCACACATATGATGGGAGACACTACAGCTAAAGGAGAAATTCCTATGTCGTTTTTCCATCATCGGTGTTTCGTTTTGTTCACATTTTGCTCTAAAACAGTGTTTATGCTAATAAAATGAAATATTATAATGTTCTAATTTGCATGCAATCTTAAAACAAATGGTTACACTTCTGGTAATTTATTTAGAGTAAAAATGGCAATTTCATTTAAAAATCATCAAGCAACATTTTTTACAGAATGGATTTATACACTGAGCAAAACACTGTATAACAAAGAAAAAAAAGCTAAGTTGCTTAAAAAGTGCTACATGCGGTAAAATCTAAATAAAACAAATTGTATATATTATGATTAAATCAAGGTTATGTCATTTGATTCTGATAACAAAGGTCCAGATGAACTACAAAGAACAACTGCACTTGCATTTTGTAATCTGTGACCTTGGCTTTGCTAACAACATGAGCTACTTATTTTGCCCATATTTGCATACAAATTCTGCAATAAATCAAATCAGGGCCTATTTTTGTTCAGCTTCTCTTGACATCTGTTTCTCCAGCTGATATGCTTAAATCATACAGCAGATAATAGACTTGAGGGATTCTTTTCTGCAGTAGTTTACATTAAGATGCCCTTTTGTAGAAAATGGACTTTGATTTTTATGGTTATGCTGTTATTGGTTTGGTCGAAGCATCACTGAGATGTACAATGTACAGACTGTAGCTCTGTGAATATCATCCAGTCCTGAGCAGACAGAGCAATTGCTCTCAGTACGAGAGATCAACACAGTTCTCCATGGCAACCAGGAGTTAGTAAAAGAGTGAGGAGAGGAGGAGGGAAAACAGGTCTACATGCTGCTGCTATCAGAACACAAACACAAACCTCACACATATAGGATAAAACTATTTAGCTTGTTTGTTTTATTTCAGTCATTTCTGTTGTTATGACACTGTTTTATATATACATGTAGGGGTGTTTTTGCTTCAAATATTCTTGTGTTGAAATAATTTAACTTAAAAACAATTAATTTTCCAAAGGAAATGGGAACAAATCTCTGTATGTATATATGTAGGAACGTCTGTTTAGATGCACTAAATACACTAGTTAAACTTTTTGTGTAGATACACAAGTATGACCAATGTGTGTTTGTGGAGGTCTATAAGTATATCATTTGTGGGTGTATCCATATATGCATCTTTAAATTGATTACAGTGTCAATACACTTTTTGTTTTGTTTTGTTTTTCTGGGATGGGGGTTAGGAGATGGTTCTCTAAAATGTACAAATGTTAAAATAAAAATATAAAAAAAAATTTAAAAAAAGAACCGGAAATGGGAAAAAATCAAGGTGAAAAGAAGAATCTGTTCTCAAACAATCAATCATGGTTTATCAGATACAATATATATGTGTATCATTTGATATGTGTGTTATGTGTATATTTATTATGTATATATAAATGCACACACATACATTATATATTATAAAAAATATGTACACATTTATATTAATACAATTTATATTATAAATATATTTAATATTTAATTTAACATAATCAAGATTAATCATCGTTTGACAGCATTTATATATATATTTGACAGCATGTATATACACACACACTACTTATATTACACTTTAAAAAATGTTGGAGGATGTTAGTGTCAACATTTATCAGCCATAAATGACATAATTATATGTACATACATTTTAGCATGGTATTTATTTTTATTATTAATCATTAATTTTATTTATTTATTGTGTGTTTTATTGTTGTTTTTGTTGTTGTTTATTCTCATTCACATTCTTTTGAATTTTATGGAACATGTTCTTGTTGCTTTGGAACAGTTTGTATTGTAAAAAGCACTTTCAAAAAGGTCACACTGCATTGAAGAATACCACAGCATAAAATTCATTCCTCTTTATCGCACATGCTTCCTTAAAGAATCATAAATCTATCATCTTGTTACATGTTTTTACAGGGTTCAGCCTGATACTCAAAATCCTGTACCCACTCCATCAAAAACTATTTTAGCTACAGATTTAATGAAAAAAACGTAATTGAATTTAGAACCTAAAATCAGGAATACTCCTCTCACCATACGACTACATGAAAAAGAAAATTCCTTAGAGTATTTCTTATGTGCTAAACCTGCTGATGTGGACTCTGCTTTTTGCCTAGCAACAGTCGCTAGTGTACTATATGTCTCTGACAGCCTCGTTCCTCATTTCATTTCAAGGATCCTCCGCAGAGTTCATTTCATTTCGAAAGGGTGATCACATCTACGCGAACACTCTTGAGGAATCACAATTATGGGTCCAGGTCGCAAATTCCCACAGATCCCAGCACATGAATAAGATGTGCGAGCAGCGTTTAGCTTCTCCGCATTCATTTCAGCAGAACGACAGCTGAGGAGAGGTGCAGTCTTACAGTATGAATGTAGCACCCCTCCTCCACTCTCATTCATGAATGCACTGGGCCGTTATATAACACTTGTGCTCTATTTAAAAGAGCCGTAGCAATGAAGATGAGCAGGAGACTCACGCGGTGCCCTTCAAGACGAACGCTGGAGCCCTAGGGGCTGTTGGGTCAGACCGCTGGGTGCTATTATTAGCTGTGTGTCACACCATAACCAATGGAAATGGAGTAGAACTGACAGATGTGTGTGTGTGTGTGTGTGTGAGTACATTCATTGGTAATGTGCATTTGTGTGTATGTGATGATTGCATCATGAAGCGCACATCGGCCAGATTTACTGCACTGCACCATTCTGCTTTAAACACACAAGACACACAATTTAGCTCCTTTTCTTCAACATATTCAAATCAGTTTCCAACCCAAAGGCTGCTAAGCTGAGCATACACATTTGACTTCACAAGAGAATGTAAAAATGTTGTCACTGGGTTTATTTTTAGTTCTTGTGTCTCCTGGGTTCCTGTGGAATTTTTAAAGTCCTGTTAACACAAAAATAGCTGTTATCATATTTTGTCAGGTCAGTTTTTTTAAATACTTCAACATGCATTTTTACTTATATCGGGCTGTTAAAGATAACTGACCAGCCAACACAGTCTCAAGACCAATTGGTACTTATTTTACGAGGTGGCTAATTCATAAGAATTTGCACAACCTCAATCATACAACGTTTTACTAATTGTCTAAACCCCAGTGATGGGTAGGTTTAGGGCCAGGGTAAGTTGAAGGTCATTCGTACAAATTCATGTGAATTGGCAACTGATAAAAAACTTAAAATTTAGCAAATATGAATTTGTATGAGTGAGGTCATACGAATTCGTACAAATTAGCCACCTCAGAAAATATGTGTGTATTGCAGGCTGAACCAGTTGGACATAGTAAGTAGTTTAAATAAATGGAATCTGTATGGGGTGAGGATATTTATTTTTAACAGAGAGTATAAGGAAAGTGTTCCAGAAACCTGTTTGAAAACAGTCATTATTGTTCAGCACAATTGCATGTGGTGATAAGAGTGGTACTAGTATTACATTCTTTGTATATTTTTTTAAGAAATTGTAGCATTAGTAGGATTCATTTAGTTGATTTATTTTAGAAACACATTTGTTCTGTTTACATTTAATTTTAGTTATTAATGGTTTTATTTCAGTGTTGACTGTGGCTGCAGAAATATGACAAAATATAGATACAGCTTGATAAGCCTCGTTTCTTTTTTTTTTTTTTTGTTATCTTACTAAATGGCTTGAATATAAAAAATTGTGAAATTGCCCTATGCATTCAGTTTATTCTCATTGAATCACATAATTGCGACTCAAAGTTCAAAAGAATGAACTTTGTAGAAAAACCTGAAGGCAGAATTAAATGTTTAATTAACTGAATAAAAGATTCAATTGTCAAATTGACATAAAGATTCTGTATTTCAGTTTCTGTCAAATCAAGTCTGATGGAACAAGTGTTTTCAAATAAGTAATTCATGTTGACAGGTATTCTGAATCTATATAATGAGACAAAAACACTGTGGTGTATTCCAACCGCAGCCATTACCTCTAATGACTGTTGTAGTTTCTCAGGTCCTTATAACCTTTTAATGTACATCTTCATGTGACTTACTGTACTTTTCCCTTACCTAAACAACTGACATTTATTTTCACAAAATACAAAGAGAACATAATTAACATGGTGTGTACAATTAACAGATGAACTTAGTATAGTCGTGCCCTACTTTTCTGTATTAGGGATCGCCAATTAGATGTTCGTAGTCTGGATGGAACCAGCATGGAGTCCTAAGACAATGATGCACCATTTTACCAAATTAAGTGCTGTAAAGATGACTTGATTAAATTTAGGAGATAAGACAAACATAGTATTGAAAGAGATTTATTGCATACATTCTGTACGTTTTCAATTCAAATATATATATATATATAGATAGCTAGATAGATTGATTACCTCAGGTATACAACATACTCTCTATCACAACATCAAAATGACTGTATACCATACATTTACATCATCAACTAGACACAAAATTCTTTACCCTGCTGGGTAAGAAGACTTAGACAAAGGACATTACTGGACATTTTAGCAGACTCGTCCAATTTAGCAAACTCACTGATGCATTTAACACGATAAATGCTAATGATTCAATACAGAAGCAGGAAGAACATGACAGCAGACAATAGTTAGTACAAAAACTACTCATACACATCATACTGGACACATCAAACACCTTTGTACAGTGTTAACAAAGTGGTAAGGCTCTTCAGATGGACACCAGCTGCACTACACATACACACACAGACATGCAGTATGAAACAGACAATGGGTGATCGGATCTAGCTCAACATCATGTCCTAACCAACACATCATACTCACTATCTCTGCTTGTTTTTGTTTTTTTTAATTGTTCTGCATTATGCAGGGTATAGCCACCAACAATAAATCCTTACTGAAAATTCTGTTTTCAAATAAACACCAAATATGTTTCACGAGTTTGCGCTTCCTCATTGATAATAGTAATGTTTGGCATGCTGTTGGGGGCGAGCCGGGAGCTCGGTGGACCCTGAGCCCCAGTAGCTCGAACCCTAACGAGGGTGTAGCTCGGAGTCCGGCTCAAACCCTGCGTGCCCCCCTTGGAAGGAGCGAACTGCGGAAAAGGGGAGGTGGAGAGAATTCAAAGAACGAGAGGCGGAAGGGAAGGAAACTGTTTTATTTATAGTGGAAAGATAGGCATTGGATTGGCTTACGATGAAGGCGGTACTGATTGATAAAGTGGTGCCAGCTGTGTTTAACATCGTACGCACTTCCTCCCGAAATTGGTTTGTAACTACATTATGATTGGTTGCGACTGCGTTGTATCGTATAGCATTCTTAAGATGTTGTTTTTTTCTCCATCTGGCTCTACTTTGGGGTAAATTGAACAACATTTGATCATTCCCATGTGGGTTTATGCTAACACATTCTGTTCAGATTTTCTTTCAGTCTATTCTGCAAGCTCCTGAAAACTATTTATGTCATTGAATGCATTGATTTAAAGGAAAGTTCTGAATTCAGTACACGTTGAACTTAATCAACAGAATTTGTGGCATGATGTTTGCAAAAAAATAAAAACTACACACACTAAGGCTAAGCTTAGACATGTGAATGGGGAACTTTTCACATCCATGGTAACCATTAACAACCATTTACATTTATTTGAATAAAAAAACAAAAAAAGTAAAGCTTTTGACAATGAAAATATTGACACTAAATCTTCTTTTAAAACATGTATTACTGTAAAGCTGTGCTTGACATTTTTATTGTTGTAGATTTTTAAAGTCTACATTCTAGAACGAAATATAACTTTATAAATATTATTATTATTATTTATTATTTTTTACAATAAAATCTCGCCTTTATTATTAAAACAGCAAGATTTTTAACAGTTATGGATAGACTTGTTTATAAAAGCCTTACTGTAACCCAGAACAAATTGTGTGTGATAATCAACATTATGCCACAAATCCTGTCAACTTGAGTTTAACTAAACCCTTACATTCCCTTATATGCAAAAA
>JAUMHP010000044.1:13832555-13851474 GCA_032361065.1 Enteromius trimaculatus | reverse complement strand
GTAACGTCTCCGTTCCCTCCTTCAGGGAACGTGGGTTACGTTCGTAACCTAGACGTTTAATTCTCATCATTATACATTACCATCACTCTGTTCTTCTACTTGATAATGTTCAGTGCTTTGCTACAACCTGTATTATTAAAAGAGCTATTTAAATAAAAGTGACTTGACTTGTCAAGAGCTAGTTGTAAGCTGATCATGAGCTGGTTATATGATAAGCTGGTTGTAAGTTGGCCATGAGTTGGTTATAAGTTGGTTCTCAGTTGGTCATGAGCTGGTTGTAAACTGGTATGAGCTGGTTCTTAGTTGGCCATGAGCAGGTTATAAACTGGTTACAGTATGAGCTGGTTGTTAGTTGGTCGTGAGCTTGTTGTAATCTGGTCCTAAACTAGTTATGATCAGGTTCTTTGTTGGTCATGAGCTGGTTGTAAACTGGTGTTACGACCTTAGATGGAATTTAAAAAGAGTAACATTGAGATTACCAAAAGAGGAAGCTTAAAAGTAAAAGTGACAAGATAAACACTGGACATCAAATTAGCACAGCAAAAGTTTTATTGTAAACTTTAAAAAAAATAAAAAAACAATAATTTATATACCCAAGACAAATAGAAGAGGGAACTGAACGTGGTGTTATTACATCAAAGAAATAAATATAACAAAAAGAACCCACACCGTCTCCTCACAGTCCTCTAAATACAGTAAGAAAACAAACGTAAATAAAAACAACAAAAGTCTTCGGCGCAAATGCGGCCTGAGCTTACTTTAACTAAAAAAAGAAAAACACAAAAATACACATTTAGCGCACTTCAGTAAACTGGTGTGTCTAATACATAAAAAAAAAACTGTGTGCAAGGTATATATGTCACATGACTAACTAGACTGATCCACGTCTCCCTTATATGTAAGTAAACAATTAGAACACACGTGTAAGTGCAGCATAAGCGGCTTAAAGGTGTCAAAGACACACAACGTTCATCAAGAACACAGGTGTCGCAAAAGACAAAACTATACACCGATCGTTCCACAAATCTCACTAAGCAGTCTCGTAAGCATTAAAAATAGTAGCAGATAAATAGACACCACAAAACAGCTAGAGACACGCCAAGTCCAAATCAGCTGCTCTCTTCCAGTTTCCGCTTCCGTTTTAAAAGTCTCTTATGCAGATCGTGATTGGCAGAGACCACATGATATCACAGGTGACCAATGATGATGGACAGCCACATCAACCAATAGAGTTCCAAAGGAAGACAGCACCTACTGTAGAAGCTCTAACAGTGACAGAGAACAAAAGAAGAACATACACAAAGAAAACAGTGTACAGTTCGTAACACTGGTTATAAGCTGGTTCATATTTGGCCATAGTTGTAAGCTGATCATGAACTGGTTAAAAGCTGGTTATGAGCTGATTCTTAGTTGTTCATGAGTTGTTTGCAAGCTGGCTATAAGCTGGTTCTTATTTGGTCATGAGCTGATAACGAGCTGGTTAAGCTGGTTGTCAAATGGTCGTGAGTTGGTTGTAAGCTGGTTCTTAGTTGATCATAAGATGGTTGAAAGCTGGTCATGTGCTGGTTATCTGGTTATGAGCTGGTTTAAACTGTTGGTCGTGTGCTGGTCCTAAGCAAATACCTCCTGCTCAGGGCAATCTTATAATCAGCTCATGACCAAAGGCAAAGGTTAATTTAAACCAACTCAAATCAGCTGCCATGCTTCAAAATATACCTACAGTAGTACCAAAATATACATATGCTGTTTTGTTTTGGGGGTTTTTAACAGGGACTGCTCAGATTTTTCTCAGGACTAATTGTCTAAGATGACCAAGGTCAATGTCATGATGATGGATGGTGCCTATTTACTGCTTTTCGCCAATCATAACTGGGACAATAAGCTAATTTAACCACCAATACATCAACTCTTGCATATTATTATGTGTTGTGGCGTTAAATAGGCTATAATTAACATCTGTGTGGTGAACTAAAGCTGTAAACAGCAAAAAGGCATCAGGTCCTTGAAAAAAATCAATGCTCCTGATGCCCTCTCAGGACACTGGTGGTGGACAAATGGGTGGTCTATGGTTGACTTTCAGCAATACTGATGTCTCCCAACAGAGGTCAGCGCTTTTATTAGTCCATTCAAACCACAAACACAAGAACACACTATCAGCGCCCTGATCTGTCAATGCACACAGCATCTAAGGTGGTGTTGTTGTTGGGAATTGTGTACTATCACAAGAAATCAGATGTGGCTCAAGCAGGATTATGCTTGGGAGGACGTGACGGCACTGGCACCATCACCTGTGTTAACTATTTGTGAGCCACAGCACATATATATATAAAAAAACACACCACAGTCCATTATATAAACCATACAGAGAGGATTCATCATATAGAACGGCTCTTAGGGTCTCCCAACATATTAATAACTTTAAATATTTGTGGAAGCGTGGATTCCACAAACTGGCCCACCTGACAGAGCCTGGTTTTTCTCCATTATGTCACAGATGGAGTTTTGGTTCCTTCTGGCTTGCTCAGTTGAGGACACTTAATTTTTAGTGATTAATGTCAATTTGACTGCAGATTCCACTTAAACTGAACTGTTCTCCAACACTCCGTTCTCCAAATTTGATACTTTTCAGTGCTTTGACTCAATCTGTATAAGCGCTATATAAATAAAGGTTACTTAACATGCAAACATGATAGTAAAACCCATAAAAATTGCTTTTTATATGAGCCCAAAAGATGAACATTTGAATACAGTAAATTGCAATACTGCCATCTGCTGGACTCCCTGAGATGTCTGTTTTAGACTTCAGAAATTAGTGTGCAATTGTGTGTGCGTCTACTCTGACAAACACTGATATTTGAAGGTTTTATTAAGAGCAACAGCTAAATGTTTGCACTATGACATCAAGAGCTTAGCTGTTAAAGTATTGCACTAGCAAATAATCTGCAGCCAACTTATTTAAAGTTTACACTTCTTCATGTCTTCTGACCTCTGTACATTTACTTTGACAAAAAATACATTCAGTAAGCAACTGGAACTTAAATGAGTTTGTCCATACATCATGTAGAGTGTCCAAAACTGTTCTCAGATCAGCATTTAAACCCCTAAACTTAAATTTAGTGATGAAATAATTATCTTTACTTCTCTTTATTCAGGTGTCTATATGCATCTGCCATTTGCTTTCCTCTTTTATAAACAGCAACTGTTTGAACAAGGTCTCTGTACGTGCTCAAAGCAGCCTGTCTGAATTCCCACGGTGCACTAAATATACACGAGGAATTGCCTAGCCCTGTGTCTGTGCTTATTATAACATGATTATTCATATCCGAGCCATGTTAGATCCATTTGACTAAAAATAACTGATTCTGTT
Organism: Enteromius trimaculatus; assembly: GCA_032361065.1. Lineage (NCBI taxonomy): Eukaryota > Metazoa > Chordata > Actinopteri > Cypriniformes > Cyprinidae > Enteromius > Enteromius trimaculatus. Next base: position 13,848,107 of record JAUMHP010000044.1, on the reverse strand, counting down.
TACATGAGCAACACTGCATGGAAATAAAACCTGATGCTTTTCCGTTCATTCATAATTCTTTTTTTTAAATCAAAGTACTGATTGAAAATTAAAAACATGAAGAATTATATAAAATGTAATATATGCATAATAATAGCTTATGAAAGAGTACTGCTAAACCTGTTTTTTTCTGACCGTGAAAACGTAAAAGTGTGCAAAAATCATGAATCATGTAAAATAATCATATTATCATATAAGGTGCATCACTTTACATAGGAATAATACAATGCTTTTCTACCAAAATAAAGAAAATATGTTCTGGAGCTTTAAAGCTTAGCAATCTTTCTTTATCCATAAACAGATCATTTTTACTAGATGTTTATGGTGTGACAGTTTTTAGTATCTCAGAAAAAAGTAATTAAGAAGCTTTGCAATTTCTCCAGATTCAACTATGCAGTGTCTTTTGCCTGCATTAAATATTATTATAATGTATATTTTGTTATTAGTACACTCATACAGTAATTTAGTACGTTGGCAATACGGAATTTAAAATAAATAAATAAATAGTATCATTACACATTAAAGCCACATGAATAATGATTAAAAAAAAAACACAGACAAAATCTGGCCATCAAAAAGTGGCCAGTCCATATTGAATCTAAAAGCGTTTCAAAGGAATCCCTTCTAAATCACATTCCAAAAGTGTTTATAAAATTCAAATGGAAAACTACTACATCTAAGCTTTTTTGAATATTCCTGCACAGCTTTGTGTCTTAAACATTTGTAATGAGGACACATTAAAATAAAATGTTACCCAGTGTTCTTATAGTTTTTTACAATAATACAATGTGTACCAAATCTTTACTTTGTTAATCAACAACTTTTATTAAAAAATTAATCTGCTGGTAATAAATTCTTTCCCTTATTTCCTTAGAATAAAAAAAAAAAAGCTGTTTGGACATCACTGTTAAATACACATCTTCATTTCTGTTCGAGACTACTAAGAGCCACCAAAGCTCAAATATTTCCTTTTGTTATTAAGACCCGTGATATTAGGGAAACTCAGAGGGCTTATGTGAGCTTCAGTGCCATTAGCTGCAGCTGTTATACCAGGAAAACCTGGAGCAAGTCTTCAGCTCTGGATTACAGCGTTTGGAGCGAGAGTTGGAAACATTCAGAAGCATCACAACGGCCAAATATGAGGGTCACGCGCTCTTCTGTGCTGTGATTGGCTGTGAGAGGGGGATGTTGCATCAGTCACCATCCGGCCATGCAGTCCTCTAATCAGAAGCCCTGAAGGAGGTGTTCTCATGTGTTGCTGGGAGGCGACTGTTAATTTTGGATTTTCACAGTGCAATGGGTTTGTTGTTTTAGTAGAGGTTTTTTTGTGCATTGGGTTTGTGATATTTTGAAAATCAATTATGCAAAATGAGTGACAAGTGAAAAAAAATGAAAGGAAAATAGCCAATGAAAAGTTCAGGAGCAGGAAAATATAGTTTTTTTTTTTTTTTTTTTTTACAATTCTCCAAAATGCCATTGTGTATTCCATTTAATATCAGTCAAACTGCAATTGGGTTATTTTGATTAGGTTAATTAAGACAACCAGCTAACTAACAAAATAAAACACAATAAAAACATGATAACAAAAACTGAGTTATCTGTTTTTGCAAATAAGCTCTTCAAATACACTTATATTCCAAATGCAATCTATCAAAACAGATCTTAGTATCTTGGTGCTTATGAGGACTTTAGTTAAAACTCATTACAAATTTGTACTTACCGATTTTAGATGACCCCAACTTAAATTTATATATATATATATATATGTGTGTGTGTGTGTGTGTGTGTGTATGCTATATATAGTATATAAATAGCAGCATTATCTTCTTAATGTAGTAATTTCATCTGCAAATTAAGTTTTTTGAGATTTAGCTGAAGGAAAAAATATTTATGACATTATTGAGGATTTTTATGTATACTTCTTTAAAAAGCACACACACAATGGCTAATGCAGCATCATCCTGCACATGCAAAAAATATCTAAATATAATGCAGCTATTTTTCCCATTTCCCATTTTTTTTAAGGAGGCATCTTACTCTATTCCAAACAACAGCATGATTGTAAATGTAATATTAAGACAACAAACAAGTAGGCTTAAATAATATTGTCACTGTACTTCTACAGTATATTGCTTCTATAGTCTCTATTATTCTCTCTAACAAAAAATAGCTCCTGAAATGGAGCGTGTTAAACGTCTGGGCCAGTAGGTGTCCTACTCTCCACAGATACTAAGAAGCATTATCAGCAGTACCTCCTGTGTTTAACAGCTTGACATTAACCATTGGTCCCTCTGATTTATTTGAAATACTCCACAATCATCTTAAAACCTTTCAATCTAAGACTTAATTTTTTTTTTTTTTGTCAACTAATATAAATTATAAATACTCCATAAACGTATATGCTTATGCATTAAAGTTGAAATGAAGTGTAATTTTTAGGTGGAAGTGTTATGTTTATTTGTAAATTTAAACTTAATTTTATTTTACTTCTAAAATAAAATTTCATCATATTTCATCATAGTTCATCATATTAATTCACATCATAAAATGCAAGCTTCTCCCAAAAAAAAAAAACATCCCAGGATGTTTTAATAAAGCTGGAGAAAGAATGTGCAGTGCTGGAATCAGGACAAAGAACCAGCTCATAGCTCAAGGTTTTAAGTTTGTGTGGGATATTGTCACAGTACATAATGATTGATCCTAGTACTAGTAAAAAAAAAAAATAATAATAATAATCCAATAATTTATTTAAAATACATTTCATTTTATACAAATACTTCAAATTAATTTTAAGCACATACAGTATATATGTGATTGGATTTGTAGATTACTTAGCACAAAATAATATATATATATATATATATATATATATATATAAATAATATTGAGAAGGTTACTTTGAAATGTAATAAATTGCAGATTACAAGTTATCATATTTAAAATGTATGAATCCACCTCTTAATCCACTCTGATATAATGGTACAAAAGTCACTGGGTCGGTACCTTTATGTACCAATTAGGTTTAAATATGTAGACTTTAAGTATTAATATGTACCTTTATGGTACCAAAATGAACCCTTTAGGAACAAATCAATGGGACAGTCTTTTTTTTTTTGGTTTGCAACCAAAACATTTGAAATTGTTGTCCAAGGATGAACAAAGCTTTCAAGTGATTAATGAGAAAATTTTGAATTTTAGGGTGGATTAACCCTTTATTATAAAGTGTAACCAATTGTTATTTACTGTCTTATACAGCCTCTTGACATGCCCAGATCCCTCTTATAGAGTCCCCCCTTTATCATTTAATTGTTCACCAGATGAATGTCGTTAAATAGCAGCACATCTATTCACAATAAATATATTTTAAAATTATATTAACTGTAATGTTCACAGTAAATGTTCAAGAAGCACAAAAAGTGAGACAAACCTTACAATCGATTAACTTCCATCAATCAACTTTAATAGATCATAAGATGATGTAAAAACTACATTGGCATATGTAAGACAAACACTCTTCTATATGTACTATCCACTGGACAGTCCCCTTCAGAATGACAAAGAAAAACACAGTCCAAAGACATCTAGCTAAACACCTTCGTGTTGTCTTATCCACTTCGCTTTGCTTCCTTCTCCATTGCAAAAGGACACGTGACATATTGCAAGCTAAGTCAAAATGCATAATTAGCAAACAATAAAAAAATTGTCATTTTTTTGTCTTCCCTCATTTGTTCATTGATAAAAGAATATAATTTGATTTTTGTTCAACGTAGTGTTGAGTGTAGTAAAATAGATCTGTATAAGCACTGCACAGTTTCTCCCGGAGAGGATATCTGGAACATGGGCGACAACGGGTGAACAGAAATCAGGGACGTGCCGCAATGTAGATGGGAGTGATATGAAGAACAGAGCACAGATATACTTTATTTAAAAAAAAAAATTAAATACAAAATAAATAATAAAATTAAAAAAACTGTTAAATAATAAATTAATCAATAGTATTCATGGAAAGGACTGATATTAACGTCACATCCCACTGCCCTGTCATTTGCTGTCATTTTCTAAATCATTGTCTTGTTTTCCAATAAAAAAATAAAAACTGTAAACATCTGTAGAGCAAGAGTAATTCACAAATAAAACAAATTTTATTTTCCAGAAATTATATTCTGAAAACAAGTAAATGAGAGTTGTTTACCTTTTTTTTTTTTTTTACTGGAAAACATGAAAGATGCTTGCTATCTCAATGCAGTACTTGGCAAGAGTGACTGTTATGAAACAATAGATGATATGCATTAAGTTACATTCTGAATATGATGATACAGGAGCTGGAAGGAACAAAAAAAACTCTTTATGATGTCTGTATAAGTAATGCTTCATGTATTATATTACATTATACCTATTAAATATTTAACACAAAATTACAATGGCCTTGATGTCATTTTAACGTGTTGTACTGACCATTAATAAGTATTAGAATAATATAAATGATCATGTTTATTTATTTAATATAAAATAATGACAATAAACCCTTGTTTACACCATTTCTTAATCTTGGTTTGTTTTGAATTTGTAATATGTGATTTAAAAAATAAATCACACTGGTTTCACAGACGAGGCTTAAGTCTAGTTCGAGAATCTGAGCTGTTTCAACTGAAAGAAAATTGCTCTGACTGATCTTAAAGCATGTCAGTGCCTTTGTTTTGTCTTAAAATACACAACAGTAATGTTTTTGTACTAAGGCAACTTAAATAATAATAATAATAATTATAATAATAATAATAAAATACCCTAATTGAACTATGTCCTATTGCTGGTTTATCTTAAACCTTCACTATGAAACCGGGATTTAATCTTAAGCTTAGGTTAAGTCTACAAATTTGTTTAATTCCGATTACTAAATCATATACAGACTTCATAGTAAACGTTACACAAAATTGTTACAGTTTTACAATTTACAGATGCTATTAAGCGTAACACCCGAATTGAGCTGCATAAGAATTCAGTAGATATTCCCTTTAAATGGAAGAAAGAATTTAGTTTTTACTCCAAATGTGGTTAAATGCAAGTCTGTTAGCCCTTAAAGGTATACATATATAATGATGGTATTTCTTATTTAATCACTAAATCAAAATGAATAAATCAAAATGAAATATCCTTTGTTGATGCCGATAGTGCTGTGGTTAACCGTGTGCAACTTATTTCTTTTGCCTTTTGCAGTAACTCCATCAGGGATGTGGCGTTTGCTTTTCGAACCCCACAGGAAGACAAATCATTCAAATGAACATGCTAAACTTTCCCTCCAAAGAAGTACCATTCAAATCATTTCCTATTTTTCTCTTTTTTTTTTTAGATATGAATTCTTTACTTTTTTTTCATCAGGCAGTGTTCACTTCTAACATTTAAAAATAGAAATAAAAAAGAATACGAATAATAATGCAACTTGTGATAATCCTGGAGTGATGTGAAAAAAACTAAATTAAAACATCAAACAGTTCAGTGATAACTAAAAACGGACAAGAGAGCAAGATGAGATGAAAACATTAAACAGTAAACGGTACAAAAACACTCAAGGGTTTTTGGCATATTTTATATAGTGGGGAGACAAAACATACGTTTTTGGATTCCGGGATCAGGCACTCAAAGAACTTAAATGGCCTTTTTGTTTGTGTTGTTGGGACAGCCGAAATGAAATAAAAATCATATATGTACAAAAGATCCCTCTCTCCTATACTTATTTGAAATCATTAACAGGCATCAGCATGAAAATACTAAATTCTTCACTAAAAAGGCTAAATTCTGTTGTTATCTTAAATACTTTGTTCTTTTCTCTCTATTAATACTGAAAAATTATTTTACGTTGTTGTTTGTTTGTTTTTTATGTTTGTATGCTCGCAGGTACACACAAAATGAACAAAACGAAAACATTTCCCTGTCTCGCTTTAACCTGAATTATTATGGCAAACATTGTTCGTCAAAAACTGAAAACAAACGGTTATTCCAATATAGCAATGTACAGTGCTCTCCGTTTCATTTGTCGCTTGTCTTCAACTATAACTACGCTAACCTTCTCAGTAACTAAATGCGAATGATTATCCCCCCCCCCGATACGCACACACCAAACCCCAGTAAAAAAACAAAGCGTAAAAAGAAAAGTTTCTAACTATGTAGAATACTTATTTCATATATTTGCAACAGCATCATAATCTAGTCATAAATACATTAAGGCCGAGAAAAATAATACATTAAAAAACAGTGAATAAAAAAAAAAAAAAAATCTTGTGAGCACTGTGTGTTGGCTTTAAAAAATACTTATAAATGGAGTGACTCATAATTTCTTTTGAATTTTTTTTTCCCTCAAAATTTTCCATTATTTTATGGTAAGACGTTACCAGAAGAAAATGCACGTTGGTTGAGTATCACCGTCTGTGTCTCTTTACAAAGACGTTCGGTGGTCTTGTAGAGAGCTGTTCTGTTTGTGTGGGTTCGGGGTCAGTTGTTGCCTTGCGGCTGGAGCGTGGTTTTGTGCAGTACTGCGGAGGAGCCAGCTGTGGGCGCCATGGTGCTGGTGCTGCTGCCCGTAGCTTTGATCCATGGCAGCGAGAGCAGCGATGCTCCGGTGGTGGTGGTGGCCGTCATAGTTACTTGGATCATCTGGTCACGCTGGATGAGCCGGATCAGAGTCTTGAGACGCTCAAGGGACGTCTGAGTCTCCCGCTGCTGACCCAAAAGATGCTCCTTCAGCTCAATGCATTTCTGTTGAACACAGTTTAAAAATTGTATGACCGAGCAATGTCAGACACAGACACCGCTTTAATGTTCTTCTATGTCTAACTTTTTTCATCTGAACCAGTCCCCAAGTTGTTCATCAACCCAGTTATCGGAAAGCCCTTTTTAAAGTAGTAAAATGAAGTTCCAAAAAGCTTTAAAAAATTAAGGATGCAACAATACACTACTGGCACAGTTTATTTTTAATCACTGTAGAATTTCTACAGTATACTATTGTATTAAAAACTACTTGTAGAAAACTTAATTTTAATGAAAAATAATTAATGAAAAAAATACATAATCATAATATACGACGAATACTATTATAGGGTGCACAATTATTTGATATAATCGAAATATTTAGTAAAACAACTTTACTTAGAGGGGAACAAATAAAAAAGAATAAGTGTAGGACTAAATCTTTGCTCTTTGTTTTGTAAAATGAATTCATGAAAAAAAGTGAATATATTTATCAGTGCCGTTAAACGATTAATCGTGATTAATCGCATCCAAAATAAAGGTTATTGTAACAATATATATGTGTGTATATTGTGTATATTTATTATGTATATGTATATATAAATACAAATACATACAAGTATATATTAAAGAATGTTTATTTATTAAATATATATATATATATATATATATAGAATATGAATATATAAATGTATAAACATGTAAATATTTTCTCTTCTATATGTGTATACATATTTAATATAAACACATTTTTTTATGCAACTTGTATCTGTACCTCACACTGAACTATGAAACCGTTTTAGAACACTTGAAATATAGTGCACAAAAACCTTTTGGCGCATCTTACCGAAAGAGATTCGCAGAGTCTCTTGTCCTCATCACTCAGATGTTCACACTCAAGTTTCAGCTCAGTGTTTCTTCTCATTAGCTTCCTGCGTTCCTCCTCTCTCACTGTACAAACATACAAGTCATCACCAACATCTTCATAGTCATCATCACTGAGAATGCATTTAGATGTGTTTGACAGCTCACCTGTTTTATGTGTAACATACGACTGGATGAAGTTCTGTGGCCAAGACAAGTTCTCTTTGTTCAAAACCTTCAAAAATGAAGCAGAAAAGAAAATGAGCAAAATCTGTAAAAAAAAATCCTAAAAAGACCTGTGCACTATAGCTCTCTAAGTGTATAATTGTGCATATGTGTAAGCAAATATTAATTATCTCTAATGTATAATTTATAATAACTATTTAATATATAAATAAACGAAAACCTGTAAAACTTTATTGTAAAAAATAATGCTTAAAAATAAAAAGTAGCTCAAAAGACATTCCATATATAGGGACATGGTGATGGAAAAACTCACAGTGGAAGAGAAAAATGTGTGTCAAATGTTTTGCGTTCTCTCACAAAACCTTTAGCATTCTTTCACAAAGATATTTGCATTCCCTCGCAAAGATAAACTAACTGTAAACAAATTTGGTCTTTTTAGATCACCATGTTTGTTCATCAACCCATTTTTTCTGTGGGAGAGAAAAACCTTAATGTGCAAAGGGTTGCGCTTATATTCTGGGCTATTCTGCTATTAAATATTAAAAGTATGAATAATAAGGTTATTAATATTACCCTTAATGTTAATAGTATTTATTACTAAGCAATTTGATCCTACCGTGTCAATGCTTTAAAACATTAAGCCACATTAAACATTTCAGAATGTCCCAAAACTGTGCCTTGATCTAAGCACTGACTTTATTTCTTAATTACTTGATTCTTGTGTCCAAGTAAAAAAAAAACTGTATAAATCACTCCACTGTGAACATACAGAGCTGTAGTAAATAGGAAGTGTTTGTCCGAACTCAACTGTCCTAACACAAGTTGCTGCTGTTTAACATCAGAGTAACTACATGCTCATGGTATTAGGGGCACTTAATATAAAAGAAGATTTTTGTCTTCTAAAACGACTGACCATCTACAATAAAGAATATAATTATTCACAAACCGCTTTTCCCTTAAATTATGTATTTGTAACAGGTCTTTTTTTTCAGTCTGACTTGTGCACTTTCATCCGAAATGTTGTATCAATACAACATAAAAAGAAGACAGCTGAGCTATATTTATTTTCTAGTAAAAATATCTAATTATTCCTAAAACAAGATCAATTTATTACTTTGATAACTGCATTAGACAATAATGTTAGTTATATACATGCAGAACATTGTCCAGATGACATGAAAAAACATAAAATAAATGTCCTACAGACATCCTTGTGCTGTAGGGTTTTTTTTCATATAACTTGTGTGTTCAAAGCATAGGACAACATACTTTCTTCTGGCACTTGGGGCACATCCATATGCCCCGGGTGGAGGTTTTAAGAGGTGGATGCAGACAGTCAGGGTGGTATGCGCGGGTACAAGTGTGGCACGGCTGAAGATCTCCTTCCTGTTTACACACTGCACAGTGATCATCATGCTGCAGCTCCTCCTGTGTCACACACACACACATTTAAAGAAACGCAGACCACAACAGTCTGTCAGTAATTCTGCATATACACTTAAAATATTATTAAACATAACTAATAGCCCTTTCATTACAAGTAAATATAATCTGTAAAAACAAAAAACATTAGGTAACACTTTAAGTAGTCCTTGTTATACATGTTATATGTACTCATTATTACAATAACAATAAATTATGCATAATTATATGAAAGTAACCCTAACACAAACTACCCTAAATATAGTAAGTACATGCAGTTAATTAATATTACTTAGTATGTAAATGTATAATTACACTGTACGAAGTACATCTTAAAATACAGCATAACATTTTAAATAATTAACATTTTTAATATTCTGAGCCCTCTTTGAGATTTATTTTGCTTGTTTTAGAACACATCACATTACTATTTCTACAGCAATGCCTCATGCTCGTCACAATAATGCTATTTCAATAATATACCTTTTTTTTATTATTACAATCATCATTTTAGTTGTTTGGTAAGATAATGGACTATGGGTGTCACGGTGTTTGTTTTACGACAGAACACAGAAAGATTGAATTTATTTTTTTTCAGTTCTAACTACATTTTGGTCAAAAATAAACACAGCTGTAAAGTACTACAATACTATATATATATATATAGGTATATTAGCATTTTTGCATATTTAAAGTGTCAAAACAAATCTCAAGAACTATGTTTATTCTTGCCACAGGTTTCACTAACACAGAGTGATGTTAAAGTCGTACCTTCCAGCAGAGCTCCTCAGAGTCTAGCGTGTGAGTAAAAGCATATAGTAGGTTAGTAGCTGTCACACTGATAAAGCTGAGTTATTAGAATTAAACAGCAATGAAATCAGCAGGTTAAAGCAGTTAGTGTTTGGCTTTATTAGTCAACGTTTCAAGTCACTGGTTAAAGAACTATTAAAACATGAGCTCTTGTGATGAATGTGCAAGTTCAATTTACTCCTTTCAAACTTGTTTCTGTGCATTTCTTGCAAAGTTTTTCAGCTCAAACCCAACACCACTATGTTAAAGTAGAAAATCTTCTTTACCTCTCGCCGACAGAAACATCGCACTGTTCAAGTAATTGGAGGCAAGTCGTTTGCGCTAAAAAAAGCAAGAAACACAACATTTACAAATGAACACAGCCAAAAAAGAACATTGTTTAAAGAAACTATGACGGCAGACAGACCTCTGGTTCAAACAGTCCGCTGTACGCAGGGTTAGCTGTGCTTCGCCTTTTTCTCTCCTGCCGTTTACTCTGGATCTCTGTCCGAAAACAAACACCATTGGTGATGAAACTTAAAACCCCAACATCTGATACTGAATCCTTTTTGTAGTTTTTGTTTGTTAATTTTTTTAAATTGTTTCAAACAAAGTCAAGCTGAAATCAGAATAACTCTCTCCTTTCAGTGATCAATTGAATGTAGTCACAACAAACCGGATGTTACATTGGAATTTGAAATGAAATCAACTTCAAACTATTTAACATAGTCATGTAACATCACATTATGCCAACACATTCACTTACTCACTAAAACATATAATGCATTTTTTGAACTGACTAAAGCAAACTTGGAATATGAGATATCCTTCCACACTGGTCTGTAAAATACAAATTAATTAGTTACTAAATAAGAAATTATTATGTGCAGTATTTAATAGCTTAAAAGTGTATGGTTAATTCACACAAATAAATGTTATTATCATAAACTTATTCTATTGCATTATATTAATTTTACTTCAGATTATAATTCAGTTTGATATTTCAATAATTCAGTGCCTATATTTGGTGCTCTGGATTAGCGGACATAATTTATGAATCATAACCTGCCAAACTGGCTATTGAGTTGATATGTGTGTTCCCACCATGGCTGATTTCCCCACTGGATATAGCGGGTTGCCAAGTGTTCATTTTAAACTCTGAATATCACTTACCTTCCAAGTGTTCTGTAGTGACCAGGCCTAGTGCGACCATGAAGGCAACTTTCTGTAGGAAAGAAGGTTAAAATAGTGAATACATGAAATATTGAAATACTTTTAAAATTAATTTAACTCTTAACAACTAATTTCCTTTAAAAACTTGTTCTTGAGCATATATATAATGTTTAATAATTGAATTTTCATATTTTATTGATGATCAGTTCATAATTTTTTTAAATTATTACATTATTTACAAACCAGTTATTTAGGAGTGCTCAGTGTTTAATAAGACCATTTAGAAAGTCTAAGTAAATGATTAATAAATTATTTAAATTTACATAAATAAATCTTATTATTTAGACACATGATGATAGTTGTTCAATGTGTTAATAAATGCTATATTAACACATGTTCCTGCTGTAATTCATGATGAAGTCAGGCAGTTATAAAGCATGTAGTAGTTGCCAGTAGTTGTCTGTTTTTGTGAGCTCATCTAAAGTGAGGACTAGTTATAGCTTGTAAAGCATTTATAAAGCAGATTTAAAGGCTAATTTATAATCTAAACAGTAAAGTTAAACAAACACAACACTTGATAAATAAAAAAACAAACGTGACAGTTGTACAGTTTTATATTTTTATTGCATCTAGAAATGAATAGTTCTGTATCTCGCTGTGTTGTGGTGTGTTTATTTATTCTGTTAGGAAGATAACTGACCATTTCAATCTTCTTTCTAATAAATATGCTTATAAATCATAAATGAGGCATTTATAGCTATATTTATAAACTGCTTATTAATAACTATTAATGTTGAAACGATGGTTTATAAAGGATGAACTGACTATTTACTAATGACTAACTAATGATTCATAGTGTGTAGCTATTATAAAGTGTTACCATAATAAGATATCCTCAACTATATGTTACACATGCATTAACAGTGGTGCTATTATGGACTAGCCCTACATCAGGCATTTCCAAATTCCAAGATAAGAAAGGTTTGGATAAAAAGTAATTTAGGGTCAGACTTTATTTTAAGTCCAATTCTCACTTTTAACAAACCATAAATCATGACTTTTGCCTGAATAAACTACAAATGTGATGCATATTAATAGTTAGGTAAACTAAAGGTAGTGGTTAAGTTTAGGTATTATTGGGTAGGATTAGGGATATACAAATTATGTGCTTCATAAATACTAATAAACAGCCAATATGCTAATAAGCAACAAGTTAATAGTGAGAATTGGAGAAGTGTTATCTAATTCAGTGCTCAGTACTCAGACTTAAGTCCTCCATAAGTTCAAGCACTACAACACTGCCTTAATTAGGCATTGCCATGTCAACCAGATGGGCTCTTCCTGTCAAAGTGCACTGGTTATGTCAACAATGTTTCTAATATTCTAGATTGGTTGTAAGTGTACCTCTGGATCCTCCTCCTTTTTGGCTGGGGTTGAGGGGTCAGGGCTTGGCTCCTTCACAGGACTGCTAGTTTGTGAGGCCGGAGAACTCTTGGAGTTGCTGGGAATCTGGGGCTGAATAATTATAACCTGTACACACATTAAGAATCTTAAAATCAACTGAACGGATACTGTCCATTTAATTAGCATTTGCCAAAGCCATGACACTAACGGCATCATGCAAGTCAAAAACTAATTCAGCATGTTGAGCAGCATGTTTTTAAGGTAAGTATTTGATGAAAGATCTTCTGACCTTGCTGTCAGGGCTGAAAATCAGCGGTTGCACCTTAATGGCCTCGGTTACTCCTCCTGACACCCCATGGGCTGCTGGCGAGGCTGATGAGATGATGGCGTAAGCCACCCCTGGACTTGCGGAGGCTGTGGATGTGCTCGGCGCAGATGAGGGCAAAGAGGAACTCTCTTCCTGTCCGTTGGACAGTCTCTTGTGACTGAAGGTGCTGTTGGCAGTTGGCAAAGATGCGCCTTGGCTCTTTGGGCTGACCACAGCCATGCTCTTCGGCACGGCCAGCGTTTGACCGGACTGCTGCTCTCGACATGGGCTGTGGGGAAGGCTGTCTGGAATGAGAGTCTTTGGCCTGACCTAAAAAGACAGAACACAAAGTTTATTCCCCTAAGCAGCATATGGTTCTTGGTTTTGACTTTCTATCAAACTAAATCGTTCAATATTTCAGGTCAAGTTTCTGTCACGTTTTGATTGACATTTGCTTAGTTGCAGGTTATTTTGGATGAAGTTTGGCTTGCTTGTGATCTCTTTAAAAATAAAATCATCTATGAATAGTTTGTTTATAAAATTCTATGTTATATTAAGCACAAAGTTTTCTATATTCTATTTTTCTTATTTTCACTTTGTGTAACTTTAAATGCATTTTCAGAGCAAGTGCCACCCATTAGGATGTAGACTGAGTAGAATGGTAAAGAAGCTTTTTAGCTAAAACCATGATTTCTGGTCATCTATGTCAAAAAAAAAAACTAATTAGGCAACACAAAATGAATACCCATGGCACCTTGCAATATATTGAGGTCTTATGAATCAGTCTGTGGAATAAAATTACAAATCAGTCAAAAATCACTTGCGAAATAAGCCAATAAAACACTTGCGTTTCATTCAAGAATGCTATTTCCAGTTTCTCCAGTTATAAATATTAATACTGGGAACCGAAGAACTGAATTAAGGGGCGATATGAAAGTTTCAGTGTTTCCTGGCTTGATGAGTTAGGTGAGTAGGTGAGTTAATTAAAACTTCAGTTTCTTCACGTTATATGTACTGTAAAACATCTGTATTCCAAATCCTTAATATTACAATATATTATTATTATTACATGCACGCTTATCATATATTTTAAATCTCTTCCTTTTTTTTATTTTTGTATCTTAATATGAAGCAAACTGGTATTGATGTTTTATTTTAAGAGCAAAATATTTCAGTGTCCCCTAATGACAAACGTCTTTGGGTACTTGTAATGATGCTGAAAATCAATAAATCAATTATGGGGTGATTACATGAACAAGCTGGTGAAACGATTATCTAAACCTGTTTATTAGAAAGAACCAGATAGAAAAAAAACGTTCCTGTTTGCCTGAATTATAGGTAATAAATATGAAAATAATGTTCAACCTCTAGCACATGTTCAACCACTTTATACGATTACACAGGTATTCATTTTGTTTTGGTACTTTTACTCTTTTGTGATTATCAAAGTATTTATAGGAACCTTCCTTCCTACAGAAAGATGCCTTCATGGTTGCACTAGACCAAAGAACCTCCAAAAACCAAGGTTTCAATCTTCTATACGGTCTTAATGAATACAATATTTTACCTGAGGGTGAGTAAATTAACAAGTTTTAATTACTGGGTGAACTATTCATTTAAGACATAGGCAAAATTGTAATCAAATCTTTGTTGATAAAAAGGATGCTGTAAGTCAACTACTCAAGTACATTAAATTATTAGTAGTGTAGTAGTGGAAGTAGTGTAATAAAGCAATTAAATGAATACAAGAGTCCGCTATGAAACTCAATCTCTCTTTTAGCTGCTCCTGTTAGGGGTCTATATGCTTTGATAGTGTATATTTGTAAATGATAAGGTTTTATGAATACAGGTTTGAGTGTTTTTACCTGAGTTGGCACACTGGGTGAGTGCCCTGCCAGCCGCTGCAGAGAGCTAATGTGAGGCACCTTTATCGGGATTGCGGTGAGGGCTCCCAACATCTGTCAGACAGAAAACAAACATATAATGAGACAGGAATAGCAATAATTTCAGATGTTAGGAGGACAGAATTATTACAAAACATCTACAATTATGTAGTTACTTCATCTACTGCTCATGCTAAACAGGCGAACAGGACAGAAGAGCCTGATTGATTTCCCAGAAGTGGTTAATTCTCTAAAAAACATGATTGCGCTAGCATCATTTGAAAATTCAAACGTGCATATGAAACTGCATTAGAAATGGTCAACCATACAATATCTTCTTTCTATCATACAAATAATCGCATATTCTAAAAGTAGGTACTTTTTTGAACAAGTTACTTGACAACTTTTACATTTTTTTTTACATTATTCACTATTTATGGTAAAAATGTTTGTCTGTCGGATGCAGAGTTGCCAAGTATGCTGTTTTTCTTCAGAAATTGGTTACTTTAACACTGTTGACTCGTTTTTCATGTTTTTCATGAATGTTGCAAAAAAACAGGGAAACCCTTCCAAACCCTGTAATTTACCCACGGCTGGATCAATGCACAGGCTTTATATGGCTTCAGCCTAGGGGTCCCCGCCTCCCAGGGGGCCCCCAATTGGAAATAAAAAGAAAAAACTTAATATCCATTGGATTAAAATAAACATTTAAATAAGCGGACGCTGATTGGGTGAGGCAAATCC
>JAUMHP010000044.1:13813118-13827519 GCA_032361065.1 Enteromius trimaculatus | reverse complement strand
TTTAATCATTAATTACTAGTGTGTTTTTGCTCAACTAATGCTTAATTGTGAACAAATTAACCATTAATTAATGCTTACCTAATGCATTATTTTGGACCCCTATTCTGAAGTGTTACCTAAGAATACATTTCTAATTTTCTGCTTATTAATAGCTAGTAAGGTAGTAGAGTAGGATCAGGGACGCAAAATTAAATCATGCATTAATAGCCCAATTTAACATCTAACAGTTATTTTCAAATAATCCTGAAGATTTTGGTGTAGGTCTTTCTTTTTCTTTTTTGGACCTAGACAGTGTGAAACAACGGACACTGATGGCTCGCTCAGCCCTGCTTACCACCTAAGTTACTTAATGCATGAAGATCAATTAAGCAAATGCTTTTATCCAAAGGTACCTAAAAAATTAAGGAGGTGATCAAAAGAGAAGTGCTAACAAACATTGACCAGGATAATAAAAATGAGAAGGGATATAACGCTGTCTCACTCTAAAGCAACTAATATAATACGCACACAAACGAACACGAACAAGTCATTTTATGCCGTTTTTCAAGTCACAGAATTGTATGTTTCAACAATGGCAATTAAGTCTATTCAGACGATGTCTGGAAACCAACATCAAGAATTTCCTCTCGAAATAAGTCTCTTTTGTTTGGCACTGACATCACTGGGAAACAGCAGAAAAATACTTCTGACTGCTGCCTAACAGAAGTAAATGCATCTGCTGAGGAACAGTCAGGGGGGGGTTGTAAATAAGCAGACAGAAGAACGACCTTTCTGAAAGTCCATTTTTATGAACTCCGTAAATAATGAACCCAATCTCTGAGCTCAATCTGTTGCCTAATATTCCTCTTTTGTGTTTCCTGTGTTAAAATACATGTTGCCTCCTGAAGCAACCTTTACTCAAACTACACTACACTACATACTCCTCTGAAATAAAAATGCTGTGTAATATTTTTTAATCTGTTAACATTTGCTGTGTGCTTGTCATTTACATTTATGCAGCAAATGGAATTATCCAAAGCATCTTACATCACATTCAAGGTACACATTTCTTGCTTTCCCTCAGAATTGAACCCTCAGTGTTGATAGCTGATAGTGAACATGCACTACTCTCTGGACTACAAGAATTTCTGACTTGTTTCGTCTGCTCAAAGATGAAACATTCAAGCATAGATATTTGACTAAATGCTTCACATCAAATTCTTACATTTAAACAAAATCTATTTGATCTTTTTATCAGTCTAAAATTTACAGATATACCAGCGATAATAAAGCTTTTTTGTGCATTGCCTGCATGCTTTTACTATGCAGTGATACAAACTTATTTCAGTTTAATAGAAAAACTGATTCTTTACCGATTTGTTTTACGTTTACTGCATATAATGTATACCATTCGAAAATATATCAGCGATTATGCTACACAGCAAGTTTAATAGATGTTTGGAGTGGACATGAAAACATGCAACAGTCCTAACCTTTGCTGTCCACTGGCGATGTGCAAGTCCAATCATACAAACTTGGTAAAGATGTTGCTATTTCTTATAATAAAACTTTAAAAGTCCCCACCAACTACAACTATTGGATGTTGTATCCTTGCTGTTTTTGTAGCTTGTAAAACTGCTTCATATGGTACATATATGCTGAAACGATGATGTTAGTATGTGCATTCACACCGGACCACAATCCACTTATTATCCAGCTCCAAATGACTGGCCAGGTGGTCTGAGATGTCTCCCCCCTCCCGTATTCATCAACAAAACAAAAAGGCTGTGATTGGCTCTCCTCCTCCAGTCTGATGGGTGTTTTAGGGTTTGAATCAGTGGGCAGCTGGGAGAGCTGAAAACAGCTTCACTCTCCCAAACAATACCGCCATAAAAGGCAGTAAAACAATCCCAGCGTTCCAGCATGAAGGAGGGGGAAGGGAGAGAGTAGGGGGAGGAGTGAAAGAAGCAGCGGAGGGGGTGACTACTCATGCGAATAAAGAGTCTTTTCTGTTGGGAAGGTCTTTGCTATTATTTATGAAGACCTGCACCAGGACACACTCCAAGCAGAGCAGACAATATTTTTGATCTGATATAAACAAGGCAACGGGTGACTGTAAAATAGGTCAGAACAGTGTACCTGTTCACCCAAACAATGAAAATATTGTTTTGTTTACAGAAGTTTGTGAACAGATCCTGTTCCTATGGTTGACCGATTTTAGTGTGACTAGCAAAAGTACAATGTGCTGCAGTACTGCACTTTAAGTGTCTCTGCTGTTGCATGATCTCTGAGCAAATACATACATGTATTATTTTTTTTGTAGTTTGTGGACAAACATGTTAAGCAAGAAACATATGAACGTCAAACATACACCCGAAGCGCTTTAAAATCATGTGAGGGGGTCTCTTGTCATGAAAAGTAATTCAAAACCAGTTTTACAAAAAAGACAGCCATGTATTAGTTAACCATGTATTGTTGAGACTGTGTTTTATTATCTTCAGCACTTGTCTTTACTTTTAATTTAGCTATAGTTTAATGTTAAGGGATTTTATTCAGTATGAATAAACTATTACATGTGTTTAGCACTCAATAATGCTCACACCAAGCTTTTTTTAAGTAAAAATAGGATAGATGCAATAGATTAATATGTGTCTATTAGGCGCAAATATTCACAGTGCGGAAAAGTCTATCATTTCGCCCCTTGTGTCGATTTTCCCCCCTGGCTCTGCGATGAAACGGGCCATCCAAATTCGATTGAGTTAAGAGCTAAGATTGCAAAACTTGTAAAACTGGTGCACAAGAATGCAAGAGTGGTGGTGCTGTTACTAAAACCAGACCCCGAAGACGAGTATTCCGAGAGAGAAGAGCGTGGATGCAGAGTTCTTATTCTCACTTGTTTCTATTATGACTTCGATTAATTCTCCATTGAATTGTGTGATCTGGAGAGCACTGTCTGTTTTCTTCCATGTGCGAGAGTTTTAGGAGCGAGATCAATCTCTGTCTTTCTTATTATTCCTTTGTTGAAAAATGTTTCAGTCGATTGTTGTAATTTAAAAGCTGTATGTGATTTTCTGTATGTGTTTTGTATGCAGCTCATGGTATTTTTATAACAATAAAGGATGCTTTTGTGACAAATAAAAAGGAAGGTGGCACTTTATTACAGAGTTCACGCCAGCCTGTTATAGAATCAAAATCAAATCACAATCAGAGGTTATTAAAAGCATTCAATGATGGTTTAAAGTGGGTTTTAAGTAAATGCATTAATAATTTCACGAATTTTCAAGTGTAGCTTGATGCTAATTGTACCTCTATTTATACTTTAAGATGTATTCTCGTAAGCATTATAGATCATTTTTTATTTCTTGTGTAGAACAAAACTTTATTGGTCTTAATTTAATGCTGTATATTGAGCAGCAGACAATGTTAAAGGTGCAGTGTGTAAGATTGACAGCTAGTGGTTGAAACGGGTACTGCAAAAACAAAGGCATTCCACCATGGAACGCACATTTCAAAAGTAGAATTACCAGTACTCTTCAGAAGCCTTAACAGTGCAGCACTAGTTTGTGGACAGATATCTGACCAAAACACAAAAGTGCAATTTTGAAAAACCATAGCTCAACTTTCAGCTGTGTCAAATTCCGTATATCATCTACTCTGACTTAAGTGCACACTTTACACAAGGGGACAGTACTTCCAGGCAGATCATGGCTGAATGTATCATTTGTCACTGCATTACCATAATACTATAATTTTGTGAGGTAGAGGGTCTGTTGGTGTTTCATTCTGAAGTATTTTAGAACGCTGTACTGTATGTGTGGATGGATTTGTTGTAACAGTGGCTGGCTGATGTTAGCATAGAGTAATGTAGATGTACCTGTGAGCGGCTGATGTGCTGTCCGGCGGGTGTTGGGAGGTTGATGGGGGACGTCTGGAGCGTCTCAGAACTCAACGCCTTTTGTCCATTAATGTGTGCCGTCACCATGGAAACGGGAGTCTTTGCTGGCACCACAGAGATGGCGATGCTCTGGCTGGGCGGCTTGATGAGGGCGAGGGGTTTGGCAGCTGTCCCCACAGGACAACTTCTGATGGCGAGCTTCTGTCGCGCAAAACACACAAACAGCATCAGGTCATTAACCCCAAAAACACTGATAACCTCTACACTGGATTAAAACTTTAATCGCAGATCTAACGGGAGGTTTTTTTGTTTGAACCAGCGCCATTCAAGTCAGTTGTGTACAGGCATGTTAATTATCACGAATAATCAAAGTGTTCACCCAATTTCCAGCACACAGCGGCTCGTACATAATGAAGAGATGAAATCTAAAATGCAAGGCCGCTTTGATTCTTGTTCATGCTCTTGCATCAGCACAAGTTCAGGGACTCGGATTTAAGCGTGCACTTTAATGCAAGTGTGTTTATTTGTTGTTCAAAGTCTTCTTCTATTTCCTCTCATTTACCGTGGGAAATAATACAGCAGATGATCAAACAGTCTTTAAAAGCAGAAAGTAGAGCAGCATTCAATTGCGTGTGTGTGTGTTGTGTAGAGTCGAGCACACTGCAAACAAAATTCTTAATCAGTGTTTCTGCCGTTTGCCAGTAAAAACAACCGAGATAAATTCACATTTTAATTGGACTCATTTTAGAGAATATATGATGTAATTTTTGTTAACTTTTGTGTTATTGTCAATTTATCTTGAAGTTAATTCTGCAGCTTTGCTACACAATAAAATTTGTTTTGTAGGAATTCTAGGAAAGCAAGTACCAGCTTTTAACAAACATTTACCAACTAAAATTCTTTAAGGTTTATGCTTAAATCGAAAAAATATATAGATGTATTTTAATTCTTTATACGTTTTAAGACATATTTTAACAAATCCAAGCATCTTACATAATTCATCTTCCAGTAATGTATCTTGTTTTAAGGACACTTAAATGGTTTACTGGAAAACAAGACTAAATCTGATTATAAAATATGACGGTGCATGAGAAAGTGTCGTCAGCGTTCTACACACACACACACACACAAACCCTCCTTTGCTCCGATCAGCACAGTTCACACTATAAGCGCTCTGAATATTTCATATTCCATTCCTGTTCTCATTTCTGAACTGCTTTTATGGTTTGGACTGTGAGGGGGAAGGGAGCATGAGAAAGCGAGAGACAGGTCTTTCATTTTCAGCTTTTCATATTCAGGAGCTGTCTATCTATAAAGGAGCATTTTCAATATGTTCTTCACATGTGAGCACCCAAAGCCAATAAACCCTGACTGACGCGTATATTCATAAAAGCATATTCAGTTTATGATTCTGAAGAATCACATTACTTCTGCGGTGTGATGTATTTGCACAAGATTTTTTTCAGTCACGGTCAAAACTGCAAAACTGAAGGAAATATTGTTTGCACTCCAAATGACTGGTGACCATGATTAGAAGGAATTATGTGCAAGAGGTTTAGGGAAGAGGATAAAATATAGAGAGGATGGAAATGTACAGCAGATCTAAACGGAAAGTGAATTCTTGATTTGTTTTACAAAAATCCAACGAATGCTGATGTAATAGAAACACTCGACCTCTCTTTTCCAACTTCTTCTTACATCACAATAGTACGTAAACTTTTCTCAAAAACTGAATTTAGTATTATAAGAAAATAAAAGTGTCTTTTGACCTTGCATGCATGTCAGTGTTATTGGGGACTCCCAAAACCGAAATATGAACCATAACAGGTTTAATTGATAATCCCCTTATTATCTTTTAGCATGAGCAGTTTGACTGTGAAAAGTATTTTACAATCTGTCACCAGTTTCGCATTGAGTTTCTCATTACTGCCAGAAAATCTTTAAATTTAAACATATGATCTAAAGTGAAATATGCACCAATAAGGACTGGCTGCAGAGCTTTATAAACTCTTACCCTTTTCTATGACAAAGAAACAGCACAGGTGCATCAAAAGTCATTTCAAATCACCACAATTGCTCACCAACATAGTGTGAATAGGGAGATTATCTGAATGTTATTCATTAATTCCCACACAATGCATGCGGTGAGCTCTATTGTTTCTGAGGATCAATGTAATCCACAGGAAACCTCACAACTGGCATCTGGACAGAACCTTTCACTGCTGCCTCGTTCACCTTAAGACACCGCTGATTGTTTCAAAGGTCACCATATGAACCAGATCCAACCCCCACCCTTCTCAACAGCACAAGGAACATGGGTAAGAAGGTAAAAACTGTTGAATAGTAAAATGTAATAGTAGTAAAAAGTAAAATGGACTGTTTATGAAACAAATGACGCTATCTTATGAACATTCTTTCGAAGAGTGTTTTGTATCTAAAACGGTGTCTTGGTTAATTAAATTACCACCAATACAACCAACACATGACACAAAAACACGTCTATCAAATGTATTTTTAAACAATTCAAATAAACAGTCATATAAACTTAAGTGTACACAAATTTAAGATGCCTAATTTATCTGTGAATCACTTATGTAAATCATTTTCACGTAAATCTAAACAGATTCACTCAAATAAATCGGACATACCGTATGATACCTTATGATACTGCAACATATTAAAAATAAATCCATTACACTATTTTTAAGAACAGCTGAACAACTGTCAGGCTTCTGGCTGACTTTATTTGTCAAATGAGCAACATCACCTCCTCAAGGCAAATCTGGAGAAGATCAGTTAAGTGTCTCCATCCGTTCGTTAAATACAGTTACCATGCTTGACCTAAAACTGACAATATTCCTTTAAAGTATAGTGATGTGTATGTATTTGCCATGTATGACATTTCACATACAAGGGTTATTTTCTAGCATGCTCAGCAGCAGTGAATTGACAGGGATTGGTTGACCGTCTAACATATACACACATTAAAGACTATCAGAGCGCTATACCTCTCTTGCCTCAGGCTAAACAAATCAGCCACGTGTCTCATGTCAACACTGAGCTTCCAGTTTCATTGTTCCCGATGAAAAGAAAGAAAATGAAACGTTCTCAGATATTAAAAACCTTTAAGGGAGTCATTCGTTTTTGTCATTATCATGATTACTGCCAGAAAACCTACAACTAACAAAATATCCCACTGTGCTTAAAATTATCTGATCTCCTCAAACCCTTTAGACATCAGTGGTTTCTGCGACAATCGTGAGCTGGGTAGCACCTTGTTAGTGGAAAGGGGCTTAAACTGGCATCTAACTCTCTTTGCAGAAGATCAAGGTCCATGCTTTTTAGAGCTAGAGAGCTGTAGAAGATGTAGAGTAGGTTCCATCCAAATGACCTGAGCACCTCCTCCCCTTACATGGTGATCCCACTGGAGAATGGGATAATCCGGGTCGGTCTCATGCTGTGTGATTTGGCCTTAACACTAGCACCCTCCTGCCAAACAACAGGCCATGAGCCAATCTTCCACTCTCTGTGATGATAAGACTGTGTGGACATCAATCAACACATCAGAAGACACAAACCCCTAAGTAAGAGCTTTAAGATGCCTTCTCATTTTTGCTCAGGGCCTTCAAGCCATGACTATCGCATTAAATCTGTTCCACAACGCATCTTATTCCAACCAAGAACCACCTACTTGGACAGAAAATAAACCAGCTTACTGTTTATATGTTGTGGTGAAGGTAAACCGCCACCATAGAAATATATAAGGCTGGCACTAAACAGTTTGTGTGCAAGAATATGTTCAATTAGCCTACTGAGAACTTTATACACATCTAACATATGAGAAAAACTGACATTTTAAACTAGGCGAATGAATGATGGTCCAACAGCTGTACAATATAATAATAATACATTTTTAATCAAGATGGTTGCACCGTTTTGTAATTCCTAAAATACTAACAGAAATAGAGATTTAGTGCTGGCAAATGATTAATCATGATTAATTATATTAAATATATTTAAATACACACACATTTTATATTTATGCAATTTATATACATGCACGTGTATTTACACATACTTAATAAATATACACAGTACACACACACACAAACACATTTTGGATAATTAATTGTTTTACAGCCCCTATTATGTATTTATTGTATTTTATTTTTTCAAATTAAAAGTGTAGTTGTTATGCTTTTAGACCATATCACATATGAATATGCATTTTTTTTTTAAATGCTGTGTAAAAGCTTTGAAACGCACCAAACCATTCATATAACAAGTTGTGTATGGAAGATCGTAGGGATAAAGAATAATTCATATATAGTGGAAGCTACTGGTCTCATGTACTAAACAACAAACAAACCTTGCCATGACTGTCTACAGCAAGAGCAAAACTGGATCCTGACTCCCAATTTCCCCCAAACTAGCAGCTGTATCTACTGCCAATTTAGGCCCTTCAACAGTTGACAGCAGTCATTAACATCCATAGTATGGCAAAAAGCATTATAGGTCAATGGCTTCTATCAACTATTTGGTTACCAGTATTATTCAAAATATCTTTTGTGTTCAGCAGAAGAAAGAAACTCATACAGGTTTGGAACAAGTAGAGGGTGTGTAAATGATATATAATAATGATATATTTTTGTTTATACTATCACTTTAACGCAACATAATAACAGTCTTTCAACTGCCTCTGTTTAAACACTCTTTTCTTTTATCATGAAAGCACAGAACTCCAGTTTCTCAGCACAATGAAAGTCAGTACTGTACTGTAATTCAGAAACTGATCATTTTCTTGCTTTAATAAAGCTGCAGATCAATATTCAGACAGCTGCCTATGCTTCTGCATTCTGCCTGTGAGATTCAACACGGCACTTCATCTCACAGCGAATCACTATTTCATTACACGCACACAAATGAAATGCCATATGTGAGCTCCGGCAGCCTCTGCGACTGCTGGAGAAATCAATCTTTACTGAACTATCGCAGACATTCGCGTGTGAATGTGACGAGCGAAACTACATCTTGTTTCTTTTATTGTGTGTGCTGGAGCACGACGGCTTGACTTCAGCTCAGTTTGACTCTTCTGTTTGCTGTATAACAAACGGCTTGCATCATTTCCAGAGTCATTTTCCAGATGAAAATGTGCCATACGCTTAACGCTTTCACAATGTTTGCTAACATTTATTTCCACTGAAGGGGTACATGAAATCTTGATTGGATTTCTCTCCTAGGAAAACTGTCTTTTGCAATGTGAGGGGGCAAAACGGTTCAATGTAATGATTCTTGCAAAAACATTTCTGGATCGATTCACATAAAAAAAATAATAATAATAACTGGGAATGTTTTTATTATTATTATAATAATCATATTATATTTATGAGTTCATTTATTTTATTATTAATAATTATGGTAACAACACATCAGTTATATACCATGAAAAGTGAAGGGAAAAAAAAGGTTAAATAAACTTCTTTCTTCTTTATGAACAATATCATGTTTTATTAAACGTGAAAAAAATGATAATTCTCAAACATATTTATAGAAAAAAATGAGCGCATTTCTTGATATCACCAAAGATCACTTAGATGAAACATTTCATCTACAAAGAAACAGCAGTTGTAGATCTGCATCTGATTCAAGACAGTATCATCTTTTAACATAATTCTGCAGCAGAATCTAAACTGTCTCTTCCAGAGTCGCTTCTCTTATTTCCCGTTTACTATTCTCAATTTCTATTGACGGGTCAGAAGAGACATGTTATTTTACTACAACACAAGCAAAAATGTTATGTAGCAAAAAATGTGTCCCTGAAAGGAGTGGGCAAACTAACCAAATATTTTATTGTATGTATTTCAGGAGATACAATGTAATTTTTGTTATATTATTTTGTATAATAAAATAAATAATTATAAACAATAGAACATAAAATACAACAAAGACACATATTGATTATACTTTTTAAGTTTCTGCATCTGCAGCATCTAGATTTATTCAACATGTAATAATAAATTCTGAAGAAATTCAATAAACAATTTTAAACATCCACAAGTGATTCAGTTCAGGGCAGTGAGTGATTTTCTCTTTGTTTTCACGGTTTAAGTAACATTAATGACAACAACAGCATCAGGTTTATTGGGCTGCTCTCACTTTAAGACTGAATACACTGGTTCAATATATTGACACTATCCAGTTTTCACCTAAATGATTATGTTCACTATGACATACCCGACTGTGTTTACTTACTCCACATGCTGGGCGTTTGACATAACTGTGTTTGTATTTGACTATTCAAGCGTAAAAGTACATGAAAGAGAAATGATTTTTGGGATTGCATGATGTCTGAGAGAGGTGGCTTCCTGCGTATATGTGTTTGTGAGTCAGTCAACATGAACACCGCAATGACTTAATAACGGTTATTAAGACCCACTCTTTATTTTTCTTTTTGTTCATGCATGCTTCTTCATCACTGTGTCAATAACTTAAAATAATACTACATGGATGTATTTACATTTAATTGTTTAACAAACGTTTTTCCTCTTGTTTCCGTAAAGGGAAATTGTGTTGCTAAAAGTATTGTTTTTTAAAAATCAAACCTACTTGTTAAACTTATGCTAAAATTATGCTCTCAATAACAGTGCAAACACCTTGAGAACATCACGCTGAAGAGATTTATTGATTGTCTCTTGTCTTCTTGTCTTTCTATGATGGTTGAATAATCAACACAATGAGGCAACGGATCTGTTATGACAAAATCAAACTCATAACTGATTCATGAGATATTAAAAACACTGTCATGTTCTTTATTCTTTCTAATAACTCTTTTAGCCTTTATTCAATTGTTTTGTTTTCAGGTTATGGTGTTAAATAATGTTAATGGATCCCAGATCAGGATGTGACAGGTAAAAAGCATATCCATAGGAAACACATCAGCCTGACAAAGCTTTTTAAGTCTCCAGATGGATTATTCTCTTTAATCTTATGGTATCTGTGCTCGGTTTGTCTTGGTAACACTTTAGAATACAAAACACACGGCCTAATCACTATTAACTATGTCATTTCCCTCAGTAAACTCAAAATTTGCCGTTTACTAATAATAAGTAAGGTCGTTTTTAAGATACGGGGATTAAGGAACCTTAAAATATGCTCATGCCAAGTAAGGCATTACAAGGTGTTACCTTTTTCTTTTAAATCCTGAAAATTAAGCTTGTCACTGCCCTTATAGAGTCAAAAACATAGACAACAAAAATGGCAACAATACTAATAAAAACCAATGCAAATGATCACAAAGTCAAATAATGAAGCTTTTATATCCGTATTTAATAGCTGTGGCATGTACTTGAAATGATTGCAACATAAGAATAACAGAAAAAAAAACACTTTTAATGGAGGTTAGGATGGCTGAGATTTGGTCAATTTATTTAAATATACCACTACTACAGTGTAATTATACAAATAAGTACCAAATAATATTAAATTAACCACATGTATTTACTATTGGTTTACTACAGATTACTATACTTAAACTATACTTAAACATGATCTATTACTCCTATAGATCATGTACCTTTACTGCACTTGTGTATAGTGCTATACTTTATATGTTATCATGGTATTTTTAGCCTTTTTAGATCCCCAAATAATGGAAGTGAACGGGGCAAGACCCATTCCTAAAAAGTTAAGGTTAACATACTATTTTTAAAAGTATATAGACACAAGACATAAGCAAAATGTGTGTTACCATGAATATGGCCTTCACTGTGCGGATACAGTTTAACTTTACAAGCCACAAAATAATATACAGTGCATTATTACTAGGATATGACTTTTACACAGTAAATTCCAAAATGTACTCTTTCCTTTCATTGTAGGTTCCTCAACATAACCTATTTTTTTATGAAAACATGGCAGGAGTCTTAATTATTTAAATTAATCAAAATTATGCTTCAAATGCTATCTACTGAGCTTAAATTGTTTTTATTCTCAAATATTCCTACAATAACAAACCTTTTAGATTTTTGAGATAGCTACACCTTTAAACAACATCATAGTCAACCAAAGAACACAATGTTCTTCTTACAAATTCTGCTTTTAAAGTGTAAATAAAGACAGGAACACAGCATTTGGAACGTACATGCTTAAGAGTTATTTTTTTCCATGTTCTAGTATTTGTTCCATGTTCAGGCAAAGTGTTTTTTTTTTCCTTGCAGTGACCTTGTCAGAAAAAAACAAATCAAAGTCTCATTCATTACAGTGGGCGTCTCTTTGTTCCGCCCGTGCCTTTGAGTGACAGCACAAGGACAGCCTCTCTTTCCTCAATTATTTCTGTCCTCATCTGTTTTACTGCCGCCCTACAAAGACAGACCGTAGAACTAGAGCTTTACAAGACACGAGCAACACCATGACTACTTTAAAGCAGTTACTTTTTTTCTGAGGGAGTCTGGCGTCACCTGACCGCTCAGAAGGAAAATGCATCTGATGGGTCGAGCTATTCGAGCTAATATTGTCACTATTGATTACCACAGTTAACGTGGTCAGATTACTATAGTTTAAAGAATCCTTACAGATTCCAAAGCTTCCTGGGAATTCTCTGAGGATCTGAGAGGAAGTCCAATAACCGTCCACATGAGACACTGACATCCACCGAACACTGATCAATGAAAACGATCACATCACCCTTCAGTTGCACTGTTTTAAAGTGGTTTATTTTTGGCCAACATCACATTGCAGGTTTTGAACTTCAGCTCTGACTATCAGTTCCAGCACGTCCGCCATCATATTGGGCTTTGAATACATTTCTGTGTCTATAATGAAGATGTTACGCTTAGTTAAACGTCTTCAGTCACAGTTTAACCAGCATTTGCAGGAGCATGTGGTGTTTTAAGTGATAGAGTGAAGTTAGATCTGCGGGGCAGGAGATGTGAAGTGTTTTTGAGAGCTTTGCGAGGCTCTCTTTATTTACAGCGAGTCACTCGAGCGCTCTCGCGACTCTTTCCAGGAGGGCGGTGTGTGTTTAAACTGTCCTCAAGCTATTAATAGCTCTGCTGCTTTATCTGTGCATGCTGAAAATGAAGCGTGCCATCTTCCGGCTGCTGCACGCCAGCGACACCAGGAGAAGAGTGTCATGAAACCCGACACAAAACATTCTTTTGTTTCATGTGACTTTTTAGAATGCATTTGAATCTTAACTCTCATTTTGATTTTGGTCATCTGTTCAGATTTACATTAAGAAAAGTTAAGATATGTAAACCCTTGCTGTCTATAGAGGGTCAGAGAGCTCTCAGAATGCATCAAAAACATCTTAATTTAGAAAAACAAAGGTGTAATGGTACACATATTGGTACCAACATTTCTCGGTATGGGTCTTTCGCTTCAGTATGCATGTGTACCAAACAAATACCACTTACGTTCAAATCTTAATAAACCTAAATTTGAAGGTCTCCATTTTGAACTAATCAATAGCAAATCTTAATTCAATTAAAGCAAGTCTTTTTATGCTTTTTTAGATGATGTATGTGGAATGGGCCTTATGTACGTAATTTATTTATTTGATTATTATAGCTAAAATTAAACCACAATTGAAAGCAATTGAGATTGAGGACAGTTCCATTTTTTTTGTTTCTCTAGAAAAGCAAGATTTATGTTTATCAAGAAGAAATCCAATGTAGATGTGGATGTCTAACTAAATGTGATCAACTACTGTTCCACCTGTTATGATCTTTTTAGTGAACTTCATATGAGATATATACTGTAACTCACACACCTCTGTTATCACACTCTCAGCATCACTTTAATACCTAGGAGAAAACTGTATTTATTAATGTTACAGTGATGTTACAACCAACAACACAAATACACCACGCTTTTATATAATTGAATTTGCAGTATAGCTTCTAGTTATTTATGTATTCAGACATGCAGTCTGTATATATGGTTCCTGGATTTGTAAGCAGTTCAGCATTTTATTTAACTAAGAGTGATACAATTTTAAAGAAGTAAGCCATGTAGTAATTAAATGTATATAAAAAAACTTTTATTATCCATCTCATTTTTAAAATGAGTCTGAATATGAATACCTACATAAATGGAGTCATAAAAGTTCAGTAAAGATGTATTACTTGGAATTATAATTAGTTTGACTTCCCAGGAATATTAGTGACAGAATGTGACATATGAACCAGCAGTCAAGCCTTTACTTTAATAGAATAAAATCAATTCTCTGAAGATTTTGTTCAGTGCAGAAAAAAAACCTCAAAACGCTGCATATTTTCACTAGAAATGAACCTTCGTTATTGTTCATTGACTCTCAACGGAGCTTTTCTATGAGTACAATTTCCTGTAGAAAACCATGCTGAGCATTTGAATAACAAGGTAAGCATGACTGCGGCATCAAAAATGTTGTCCTTCCATCCCATAATGGTCAAATATCCTTGACAAGATTGTTCGAAAATACACTTTTATCCCAGTTTTAACTCAGTTTTGACAATATTGCAAATGCCAATATTGTTTCCTTGCTTTTAA
>JAUMHP010000044.1:13735702-13754278 GCA_032361065.1 Enteromius trimaculatus | reverse complement strand
CTCATGCGAGATCCCATATGTAACGTCTCCGTTCCCTCCTTCAGGGAACGTGGGTTACCGTTGTAACCTTAGACGTTACATTTTAACATGACTAAATGTGTACCATTTATTTATGTTATTATGTTATATTTTTGATTATTTATTATTTATGTTGTGTTACTTCTTGTTGTTTAAAAGAAGCTGTTTATGCATTCATATATATTTGTTGTTGTTTATGTAATGATTAATTTTTTAATCATTACAATACTGCACAAGTCATGCCAATAAAATTTACAAATTTAAAAACTGTAAAAACTGTAATGTGTACATTATTGACCGGTTTTGTATGTACATAAAAATCAAACTTTTTCTAAGGTAATCTATTTTTTGTTTGTTGAGGATGTTATTATTATAATATGTGTTATTAATATATGTGTTTTTCAGTAATTTATTCAAAGTTCCTGAACACTACTTAAGTAAATGAACATCAGTTTTTTTAAATAAATAATAAATATGCTTTTGCTGTGATTAATAAACATAATAAATATTATTTTAGTCTAAGTATTGTATTTAGCCTAAACTGTAAACGATGTCATTCACTGTTGTTCTTTTTAAACTCCAAAAAACTGGTAAATGATCTGTCTAGAAACTACGCTGATCAACAGAACACGTTTATATTTATAATAATGCTGTCACTCTCAAATAAATTATGACAACTCACACACCTGCATGATGAGATGTGCTTTTTTGGGTGACAATTAAACAATATCCAATGAGCAACGAGGCTAGTATTTTGCTGTCCATGGACTGGCTTATAGGTGATGCTACAGTTGTGAAGGCCCCTCCTAAAAGCCCAAGGAACTAGGCAACTGCCTGCTCTGCCTATAGCTAGGGTTCATTTACTTTTACGATATGCTGCTGCTCTCTGCTGGACTGTCTGTGGTCCAGACTGATGCAATTCTATTTTGGTTATAAATAAAAAAAATGGGTTGGTTTAACAACAACAACAACAACAACAATAATAAGAATATGAGAAATAAAAAAAAACATTTCTAGTTGCTGCAATCGTATCTCAATCCCGACGTCAGCCTGTGCAATTATTCGACTGCACAATGTTGCAAAACAAAAACAGACACTGCACAGAATTATGTATTGGACAATTTATATAATGTATAATGCATTAACGAAATACTTCTAAATCTGTTTTAGAGGCAGGGTGTCATAATTATTATTTATTTTATTTATTTATTCTTTATTTATTTATTCAACGTAGTCTTTCTTCCTATTTCATTAATGATCCATACTTCAGCTCCAGCGGGAATGCACCTTTCCATAAAAAGACAAGAAGAAGAGCAAGAATAGGTCTGAGAATAGGTCACACAGGAATAATAGTACACTGTTTAAAATTGTCAAGCACCCAACTGGGGAATGTAATCAGTGTAGTCAGCAAGAGACAGCTAAACATGTAATACTTTACTGCAGGAAATATAACAATGAAAGGCGTAATTTTATTCAGTCACTAATTAAAGTTGAAGAAGGAAAAGGCTATATATGATACCATTAAGTGAAAGAATATAGACAATTTATTTATTAGATTTTTATTTATTTGTTTATTTATTTTGAATTCCCACACATCTACCGTATTATGTCAATCCTATAAGCATGTATTCTGTCCACACTCCAGGCCAGTCGTGGGCGGTAATGCACCTACAAGTTGGTTTGCCAACCGCCAATAAACACCAAAGAAGAAGAAGACCATCCAGTATGAGGACCAAGATGGATGCGGAGAAAATGGACATTGAACTGGTAGCCAAAAAACACTCTACCTCTGTTGTATGGAGATATTTTGGCTTTAAGGTTACCGACACCGAGCAGAGAGAGGTACTGTGCAACATTTGCAAAATGAAAGTTGCTACGTCACGTGGCAACACGACAAATTTATATCAGCACCTGAAACAGCACAGAGAAAAATATGATGAATGCATGACGGAGAAAACCCAGATAAGCAAAGAGGCTAAGAATCAAAATCAAAAAGTATTTACGGATATGTTTGCGAGTCTCAAGCCGTATGATAGGTCTTCGCCTAGATATAAAGAAATCACAGACTCCATAACGCACTGCTTGGCAAAAGACATGATGCCCATACACACCGTTAGTAAAGTGGGATTTCAGAAAATGATCCGCACACTAGACAAGAGGTACCAGCTGCCCTCGCGACACTATTTCTCTCACGTAGCGATCCCTACGCTTTATAATTCGCTTCGTGGCGAAGTTCAAAAGGAAATGGCTAAGGTGGCGTTCTTTTCAACCACTATGGAGCTGTGGTCCAGCAGGACAAGTGAACCATACATTAGCTTGACTGTGCACTTTATCGACGAGGAGTTTGAACTGAAAAGTCGTTGCCTGCAAACATCGTATTTCCCCAACGACCACACCGGAGAGAACATAGCCTTGGGTTTGAGAGAGGCACTGGCTGCGTGGGACCTCTGTGAGGCGCATCAGGTCGCCATCACAACAGGCAACGACGCCAGTCTCGTCAAAGCAGTGGAGCTTAATCAGTGGACTAGAATCCAGTGTTTTGGGCATAGACTTCATTTGGCCATAGGTAAGTAAAATTGTTTTCATCTTTTGTTGTTAGTCCACACCGGAAATATTGAACTAATGGCTTCTCTATGGCTTGAATGAGGGATATAACATAGGTTCAGAGCCTGGAGGTAAGGAACCTTCCACTGCCATGCAGAAGGTTGCATTAGTCTAATACCAAGTCTGTCCAATACTCTGTCTAAGAATATGAGTATGTGGTCTGTATTGTAAGGACCTATTTTGGTATGGAGGACCTCATTCTGTGTGATTGCAGCATATAGAAGATGTTTCTCACTGTTCATCTTCTCCTTTCACAGATTTCTGTGTCTAATGTAGAAAAGGAACGCCTATAAATTGGGCTGAGGTTTCACTAATTGTTAATTTTTTCATTTTGGTGTGTAAGAATATAAAAAAAACTGTAATATGGAATTGGACACATTAAATGGTTTGCAATGTCACTGTAGTATGTAAATGTTTTGCCTTTTTTCCCACCTTTTTATCATTCACAGAAAATACTCTGAAAGATCACGCACAGTGCATTAACAGGGCTACTGGGATGTGCAGGAAGATTGTGGGCCACTTCTCCCATAGTTGGAAGAAAAGAGTGGCCTTGCGAGAAGCACAAAGACAGCTCAACCTCCCGGAGCATGCCATGGTGACGGACTGCTCAACGCGATGGGGTTCCACTCAGAAAATGATAGCAAGAGTCCTGGAACAGCAAAATGCATTGTCCAAGGTTCTCTCCACAGACCACAAAGTGCAACACTTACTCCTTTCGTGGCAGGACCTGGAGGTCTTGGAATCTGTAAATAAGGCACTAAGCCCACTCAAGGACTTTACAGATGCCTTATCAGGTGAAAGTTATGTAAGCATATCTTGCGTGAAGCCTGCTCTGCATATTCTGAACAGCTCAGTGCTGGTTAAAGATGAAGTGGACACTGACCTGACCAAATCACTGAAATCAAACATTCTTGGCTATCTCAACAACAAATACGAAGGCACGGAGGACTTGCTAAACTTGACCACTTTCCTAGACCCAAGGTTCCGGACACAATACATCCCTGCAGAAGTGACTGAGACCTTGAAGGAACGAGTCATCTCTGAGCTGATGGTGAATAAAACCACAGTTTACTTAACTGGTGAGAATTCCATGTAACAACTTTCTAAAACTTGCATTTTCTTTTTCTTTTTTTCAGGAAATTCACCAAAAACAGACTGTATCCCCAAGCATTGCAGTGATGGAGAATGATAGTCTGGATGTGGAAAGTCCACCGGCTGCTAAAGCCAAGAAGAAAACTCTGGCCAGTTTCTTCCAGAAAAACGCCTACACAGCACCAATAGCATCGTTGTCAACCACGTTTGATCCTATGGCACAGTTTAGAGAAGCAGTGGCTGCTGAACTCAATGCTTACATTTACATGCCAAATGTAGACCATGGAGAAGATCCACTGAAATGGTGGAGATTCCACAAAGTAAACTTCCCTAGGCTATGCAAATTAGCACAGAAATATCTGGGCACGCAAGCAATAAGCTCTGCATCAGAGAGAGCTTTTAGCTCTTGTGGTAATGTTGTATCGAATCATCGCTCCTGTCTGAAACCAGATAAAGTGGATATGCTTGTTTTTTTGTCAAAGAATCTCTGATGTAATAATTAGAGCTTTTAGAAAGAGGATTTGGAAGTACCAGTTGGTCATTAAAAAAGATTTAGTAGTTTGAGTGAACCACCATAAATTTGCTTTATTTTTCAAAAGTGTTTATACAGAGTACATGTTATATCCTGCATAAATGTCTGTTTGTTTAAATATCTTATTTTTGTTTGTTTCCAAACATTTTCTAGTTTTACGAATTACACGTTTCAGCATTATCACTAATATGTGCGTTCATTTTCCTTGATAACCAATCAAGTTTACTTTGAATATTGCGAATCGCACATGACAGTATCGACCTCAATAAATCAAATAAAAAATGTTATATAAATCTGGCATAATAAATGTTTTCCCAATTTGTGCAGCCCTTTTCTTAAAAATGTTTAATAATAATTTCAAAAGCACAAATTTATAAAGTGTCCCTAATAAAGAAAACCGATAAATCTAAAACAAACAAGTGCCTTATTTGAATCACCTATGCAATGCATCTATTAAATTATATAGATGTTTCTTGCTGTATGTTATGCTATATGCCCAGTTGGTGAAAACTGAACTGAACTTTTCATTGGCTTAAAAGTAGGGTTAGAATGGGCCCGTGGTTTTAGAATTTTATACAAATGCATTACCACTGAAACAGCATTACATTTGAAATGACAGAAATAAAATGCATTTTACCTATTAAAGCATGTATATAATGCTTTGACATATATCAACATTATTAATTTCTGTAGCTTTTGAATAAATATAGTATGTTTTAAATACACAATTACTGATTTCAGTCTGGATTTAAAAGAAATATTCAACAATAAATATAAAATCTCTTTTATATAGAAGTTGAAAAAGGTGCGGATGTCATCAATCTGGTGTGCTGTAAAACACGCTGCTGAAGAAGTTGTGCCTTCTCAAGCTCCAACATGGAAATCTGTTGATTCTGCTGATTCACTTCCTGTATATAAATCCAATTCTTATTATGTAAATAATAAAATGAACTGCACAACAGAAAAAAAAAAAAACATTAAGAATACTACTATTATTACTGATCTTCACCTTGACCAATGTGGCATTGTTCCACCGGAGGTCCCAGTCCGATCCTCCACTCTCCTCTGGGGCCAGATTGGTCCAGACACAAGGGTCACTCATCAGAGTCCCCAAACTCCCGTTCACACGCTGCATACAAGACCGCATAGCGAAGGACCACCTGTCCTGTAACGTACAGGCAATTTACTCATTTCTTAGGACTAAAATGTAAAAGAAATAAAGTACAAGGTGTTGACCAACCTTTAGGACATTAACCTTAATCGAACACACATGACCAAGCTTACTTCAAGATCAAAAGGCATAGGTCATCCAAAAATGAAAACTCTATCATTAAGTACCAGTAACATAAGCTTAGCAAATATTGTAATTTGTGCTCCGAAGATGAACAAAAGTTATTTTGGTTTGGAATAACATAAACGTGAGTAATTAATGACAGAATATTTGGGTGAACTGTTCCTCCAGTTAAATGGATAGTTCAAAAACAAAAATTGTGTCGTCATTTACTTCTGGTGAACACAGAAGAGATTGGAATAGTAGAAGATGTAGTATGTTGGTAACCAAATAGTTGATGGTAGGCACTGACTTTCATTATTTTTCATACTATGGAAGTCAAGTTTACTTCATCCTGCTCTTTTTTTGGTTTGCAAAACATTCTTCAGAATTACTTCTTTAGTGTTCAGCAGAAGAAAGAAGTTTGTACAGCTTTGCAGCAACTTGAGGGTGAGTAATTGATGACAGAATTTTACCATTTTGAGTCAAATATAACTTCAGACTGGTGGTTTCATGCAGGGGAATTATTTTGATACTTTTGCTACCAAGTTGGGATTTCTGACAAAGAGATAAAAGCCCTCTCTAATGACACCATTATACATTTTTTTTTTTTTAATTTGTAGCCAATATTGGTATATAAAATAAAGTTTGTATTTTTTAAATATAGCTTAAGGTAAAGCTTTTTTTTTTTTTTAAATAGGTTAAGGGTTAGTACAGTAGCTTGTTTTAGCATTGGTTGTAGGCCAGTGGTTTTTATTCCCTGGCCTAGTCACCTACAGCACTGCCAATTTGTACGTAGCTTAACAACCTTGATTAAGATAATCAGCTCATAGAGAGATGAACAAAGTTAAAATGTACGGTTATTGAATTGAAGTCTGCAGTAACAGGCCTTCTTATACTTCAGTTTTATACACTTGCTTTTATGTGAGAGCAGCATTACTCAAGTGTGTGTTGTACATACCTCTCCATCCAAATCTCCTGTGCTGAAGCTAACTTGCTTTTGTAAATTCAGCTTCAGGCGATTCTGGTAACACAGCTGTGTTTGTTCCACAACCTGCAGTCCAGCCCACAGAACGTCTTTTTGTCTTTCCAGATCTCTGCGTCTCTTTAGCTAAAAGAAACCCCACACTACTTTAACACAATAAAAATATGGCATTTGTCAATAAGTAAATACACTATTGTGTAAATCAAATATTGTGTAAAAAAATATTTTTAAGTTAAGTTAAGCTTATTTGGGTCTCATTTACTATGCTATTGGAGATCAGCCACCCAAAATGCCTTGGTAATCATTGTCTGACCTGTCCATCACTGAGTTTATCTGGAATGACATGAAGAAACAATAAAAAATCAATAAATACTTAAAGAAACCTACCTAAAATATTATATGTAGGCTTACATATAGGACAGAAGCTTGTTTAACATGCAAAGGTTGGTCACACCAATTGTAGAAATACTTTAGTTAATAGGAGTTAATTGATAAATAATGACATTATTTTTGAAAGCCTTACTGTACAAAATCTTTACACAAGTGTCTATAACTTAACACAGTACTGCAGGTTTGCAGGTAGGTTTCGTTAGGTCTTGGAGGTGTTGCCACAGTTTCTTCACGTCACTCCAAATGGACTTGATAATGTCAGTGAGATCAGTGTGGAGCACACTAGCTGTACTTCTTGTGCATACAAAATCTCAGTTGATTATTACAGTAAATGACAAAAGGAGGAATATTTTTTTCCTCCAAATTAAGTACACAATCTCTTACCCAGTGGAAGCAATGCAGTGCGTCAGGGCTGTAGAGGCTGTTCTGGAGAGGAATTATGAGGACGGTATAATCACATGCCATGTGTTCAGAAGCTGGTGCCAAACTCAAGACATAACACAAAATGAATGATCAGTACAGAGAAGGCAAAAAACAAAGAAACATGAAGCCTTGTGAGAATGAGCAAGAGAGGGAGGGACAGAGGGAAGGACGGATGGAAGGAGTGGATATCTATAATGGATTTCTATAAAAGCTGACGTTCTGTAGTTATGTTGGCTGCATTACGTACACTGCAAAAACCAGAACTATAAAAACGCACCTAAAGACCAGATGCACCAGAGATAAGATTTTGTGATTGTAAAACATTATTCCCCTCAGCAAGATGTCAGTGTGGACCTCCGAGCTGTCAGCTAAAACTGGAAACACCTGATTTGGTCTCCGCCATCATTATGAGTTTCTGTTCCAACATGTTAGGGAATGTGACTGAACCATGACTGAAATAATAAGAGGTGCGTTAACACTATTTGAAAATAAACCGATATTTCTATGTATGCATGTTTTCTAAACAAGCAGCCCAAGCCTGGTTGCCCAAGAAAGTTAAGCAGGATTGAGCCTGGTCAGTACCTGGATGGGAGACCTCCTGGAAAAACTAGGTTGCTGTAAGTAGAAGTGTTAGTGAGGCCAGCAGTGAATGCGGGTGGTTGTCTGTGTGGGACCTGTGATGGGGACACTATACTGTCAAAAGAGCTGTTACACCGAGGTCCTGACTCTCTGTGGTCAATAAAAATCCCATGACACTCATCGTAAAGAGAAGGGGTGTAACCCTGGTCTCCTGGTCACATTCCCACTGGCCCTTGTCTATCATGGCCTCCCAAATCCCCATTGGCTCCATCTCCACCGTTATCCTATGGCTGCCGGCGTATCATCCAAATGGATGCTACACACTGGTGGTGGTTGAGGAGAGATCCCTTCACATGATTGTAAAGCACTTTTGGTGTATAGGAATACATAATAACACGCTATATAAATGCTTCATTCATTCATTCATTCCTGTCGTCACATCCACCCTTAAAGAAATAATGATTTGACATCATATTTAAGATAGTTACTTAAATCTTATAAGATTCATATTTAAGCAAAGCACCGCTAAAACCAGTAAACTAAGCAGGGCGATCAGCAAACCAACTTACATTATTGTTTATACGTTTAGGGTTTTATGGTTAGGTAAGGGGCATTTTGTCTTTTTTGTTTGTTTGTTTTTTACACAGGAAGAGCATCACTAAATTAGCCAGAACCACAAAACCTCTCTTTTAGATTTTTAAATGGGAAAATAAAATTCCAAGCCAAATCCATAATGATTGATAATGAATAATGGTTGCTTAACAAAGTGCTCAGAATCATTTTCAGATTGCACCTACACCACAAGCTTTGCCTTTTCGAATGACAGTGATGTTGTGTGATATATAGAGCAAATGACAACATCACACATCTTCATTTGGTCAAAGGTCACTTCCAATACGTGCCATGCAAATAGTATTTAAGAGTTTGTGCCAAAAGAACAATAGAGTTAACTCAAACTTGTATGCCATTTACCTGGGGGTCTACTGCCGGGGTAGGACCGATGTTGCATTTAATGTAACATGTAACATTTAACTGGGGTTGTTCTGCTGGTATTTAAGCAAATTAAAATGAAAGCAAAGCCTTAGAGGTGAAAATTTACCCACTTTTGCTGTGCTGTTAGCTGAGAAAGAAACTTGTATGATGATAGGAGAAATAAAATATTTTTTTAAGTGACCAGTTGATTTGCAGAATAATTTACTATTTGAACAGAATCAAACACAGCACACTTAGGACATCTGCTGGTCACACATGAGACTTTTAATCGACATCAAAAACACTCATCCACGAGAGCAGCCAGGCACAAGAAAAGTTATTTCTTCAGGCCATACAGCGTACCTCATAAGTAGTTAAAAAGCCCCCACTGTGCAATAAATTGTGCAATAATGTCCTTGCAAATGCCCAAAATTATATACTTACATTTATTTGAAGCTTCATACCTTTAACTCATGTTTACTTGTATATAACATAAATGTTCATACATGTTTTGTCCATTAACGTGGCTTGAAACTGTACTTTCTCAAGTTAGTAGACTAGTAGACTCACAAAGTAGTATATTAAAGTAGTTTATCTACAGAACAAACAAGTCTTTAAAAAAGTAGATGAATTGCATTTATATTTCTTCTGCAAAAGCTGCTTGATTTCACAAATGGTTACTGTCAAACTGGAAAAATGTTTGTAGGATAGTAACAACACTGCTTGAGACAATAACAGGATAATAACAGTGTTGGCTTCCATGACTGCAG
Source organism: Enteromius trimaculatus (assembly GCA_032361065.1). Lineage (NCBI taxonomy): Eukaryota > Metazoa > Chordata > Actinopteri > Cypriniformes > Cyprinidae > Enteromius > Enteromius trimaculatus. The sequence goes on along the minus strand of JAUMHP010000044.1, from coordinate 13,744,643 downwards.
TCAATTAAAATTATTTATTCAGAACTTATTCAGGTACCGATGCGTTTTATTTTTCTTAATGTTATGGATTAATTGGGTGAGTTAATTTTACTCATAGTTTTGTTAAATATGTTGCTGAAAATATTTTTCTGAGGGATAGATAAAGCATAAAAAAGTTAATTGCGACATTTTTTTCCTCACAAATCAGGTTTAGTTTCTTGTGATTAAGACTCACATCCCGCAATTCTGAGTTTTGAGATATAAAAATTGCCAGCATAAATAGTCGCAATTACCTTTCATTTTTTTGTTCAGTGGCTGAAACGTATACAAAAATACTATAACCGACTTGGGGAAAATACGAATAGCTGTATATAAATATTACAGGTTTACAACTTAAAATTAACCACGCCTGTTCTGTGTTTTCTATGTATGCATGTTTTCTAAACAAAAGCATAAAGAATGCTTAATTTCTCCCATCATTTCTTCATCGTGCGCTGGAGAAAATCAAAAGCAGTGTGTGGCTCCTCCCTGTCACGTTGCACATCAACGTGACTGTAGTTCTTGGGCGCGCGCCCGAGCCGATCGTGACTAGAGCAAAACACTGAATATGTGTGTCACGCGCGGGGGTTCTGGGGGGATTTGACCTACTTTCCACAGAAACCTCTGTGCGGCGTTTAGACGTGGAAAAGGTAACGTTACGCTCATTTTGCGTTTTTAGCAGTAGTAAGATGAAAAAAACAATATTGTTTGACTTGTTACAATTTAAATATTGAGTAGAGTAGTGCTTCGCAGGTCACGTGACAATGGGCAGTCCTGCCATCAAAACAAACAACGTTTCTGCAGATGAGTTTATTAATACTTCGCTGCTTTTGTGTTTGTAACGTTAGCTCAGCTCGTTTCGCTTCTCTTATTATTCGATTAGATAAGTGCATTAGTAACGTTAGTGGATTTTATCTCCCTCATCTAGAGTCTCCCTCAAAAAGTGAGTTTATTGTTTTTCCGTTATTTTTGACATCCATGGACAGTTTCTGCATGACTGTACTCTTCACTGCAAAAGTAATGGGGTTCTAGCTATCTAACCTATCTCTTTGTTAGTCTGTCAATATTTTAGAGATGATTTGAGATGCACGTCTTTTGTTTTATAAAGGTAATTGAGTCACAGAGTCTGATAGAACAGGAGGTGTCATACCTCATGGTTTCTATCTCTCGTGCGCGCGTTCATGAAGTGTGTAGTTTAGCGTGTAGTAGTAGTGTGTACATGTAATTCGATAGGCGTGCCGCGCCTACTTTCTCGACGTAAACAAGCCTCACTCACAGATTTCTCTCTTCAGCAGTAACTGGTGCGATAGTACAAAATATATCAAATTAAATATTTTTTTAAGGTATATATATTTATATATTATTTGATAAATATATTAAAAGTTTAATTCATACATACAGCTTTTACTTTAATTTCTGAAATTATATTTTTTGGTGTATACTGAACTAAAGAAATCTCGATCACAATGGGGAATATGTAATATAATGTGGCGTATTTTGTGAACAAAACTAGCAGTTAAATTTGTTTTTTATTTTTATTTTACAGCAATTCATCTCACACCCTTTGCATTTTAAGAGTAAGAAAATGTTATTTCTACAAAACATTTTTTTTTAAATGATTTGAAAAACGTAGAAAAAAACGTAGTAAAAGTATTTCTGAAATAAGAAATTATGTAGTTTGGCAAAATCTTAGAACAAAAATCATAAGTTTATACAAGTTGATTTATCTTTATCTTGCAAAGTCAGGCTTTATTTATATATTTTTATATATGTTTATAAATTCATGAAATCGCACTATTTGTTGCTAGAAAAGTAAATAACAAGCAAATTATTTGTAATTATATTCAGTTACCAATAACAATGAAGTACCTTAATTTCAAATCCATATTTTAAAAAGTATCCTGTGCATATTTTCGTGCATCAAAATTATGTTATGTATGTATACAAAATAAAAAATCGCCAAATACCGGTTGATTAAAAGACATGATTTTGTTACTGTAATAAAATGTGCTCTGATACCAATATCTTTGGCATTTCTTTTCTTTGTCCTAGGAACATGTCCATGACAACAGATGCGTGTTATTTTGGGCTGCTGGAAGGGCAGGAGGAGGACATCAAGCCTCAGGCGGCAGTGGTTCGGCGGAACCTGTTTGGCCCAGTGGACCACCAGCAGTTACAGCAGGACTTCCAGAGGCTATTCTGCATGAATGTGGAGATCGCCAAACAGCGCTGGAACTTTGACTTTCAGATGGACCAACCAGTCCCCGGGTGCATCGAGTGGGAGGAGCTGCGGTGCCAGGAGGTGCCAGTGTTTTACCATAGCTGTGTGTTCAGGCACGGTGTGGCAAAGCAAACTGTGGAAGCTTGTTCATCTCCAGCTATGGCCACAGAGAAATATCTGGAGCTGCGAGCCAGAGGAACTCTGAGGGGAACCAAACCAGAGAAGAGAATGGCTACATTGCTAGGGGTCAAACGCAGACAAGCAAGCATCACAGGTAAGACAGCTGTCACATTTCATTCTCAGGGTCACTTAGTTAAGACTAATGTGAAAAAAATATTAGTTATAGGCACTATGTTTTTATATTAAATGAATGAATGATATTTTTATGTTACAATTCTTAAAAAGTTTTTTTTTTTCTCTTTCAGACTTTTTCAGAGTGGCAAAAAGAAGATTTCCTGATCACAAAGCTTCATCAGGACAGTAAACAGACATTGGACCTTTTTTGTATACATGTAAATACACTATCTGCACATGTAGCTTTTCAAACTGACCAGAAAATGCTTAATAGGATGTATATACTGGACATGGACAAACACACACACACACACACACACACACAGATGCCTTATATACACAAATGTGTATGTCTATTTTTTACTAAACACAGTACCCATTAAAGGAACCTATTTTTGTTACAACATTGAATAATGTGAAAAAAAAGTCAAATATTCTATATTTTAAAGTGCATTTGAATAATTTGAAGCAATTAATTCCATTAATTGAATAAGCATTCACTAATACATTTTAAATTCATGACTAAATGAAAAAGACAGTACGGGGACCCACACAAGTTTTCTTTTTGAGCACGATTGACAAACATTTTACAAAATGACTATTTTGTTCCTTTGATTTGCTCAATCGTATGCTCAATTCACTAATTCCATGTGCTAAAAGTTGCTCAAAATGTACTAATTTGTTCTCTCGATTTAGATAGATTTAGATTTACTTTAGCCTACTATTTTTTTCCTGCATGTTTCGTGCTGACCGCTTTAAGAAATATATATATATATATATATATATATATATATATTGTTCAATGTTCCATTTAAAAATGTAAGGAATGCATGTAAATAGTGTGTTACTTATTTCTTGTTGTGCACTGAATATACAGTATATATACATGAACAATTACTGTGAAAGTTTACAGAAATGCACTATAGGAAGACTGGTTGGTCATACAATTTTAACTTCTCAGATTCAAAATTCAAAATGCATTGATCCTCTTAAGTGGCATCAGTGCGCATAATCTATAAGCTAACGGTCTCATACAATTCTGTTGTGCTTTTGTTTATTTGTTTTCCTGTTTATATATATTACAAAAAAGGGTAACACTTTAGTTTGGGGACCAATTCTTACTATTAACTAGTTGCTTGGTAGCATGCACATTACTAGCATATTGGCTTTTATTAGTACTTATTCTGCATGATCATTTTTTTTACGTTCCTTTATCCTACCGCATATCTAAACGTAACTAGCTTACTAACTATTAATAAGAAGGCAAATTAGGATTTTATTGAGGCTAAAGTCCTAGACCGTCCCCAAACTAAAATGTGACCCAAAAAAGGATGTAACCTGAGCCATTAAAGTTTTAAAAAGAGTTGATGTGTTGTTATAGACATATATGAGATATATATAACTTCGATAACTTTGAAGTTATGTTAATCAAAATCTTTAATCATGTTCGAAAAAGGATATTGCCTTTAAAATGTTATTTGGGTAGTGTCTGGCCAATTTTCTGACAAATGAGGTCTTGCAGACGTGGGGGAAAACTGAATGATTTGTATCTAAAGTTTGAATTTTACTGTTAGTATTAGCATATCAATTGCAAGTACATTGTAACCAATCATTTATACAGTCATTTTTTAATACTGTATTTTTGCTGTGTGCATGCGAAATATAATGTATGATATGTGCTTGAATCAGCCATACATTTAAGATTTTTTGATATTAAAGAGGCAACTGACTCAAATAACAAAAGTAAATAAATAGGATTTTTATTTTTTACTCTGAAGTTTTAGCTTTAGAATTTTTTTTAATGGTACATTGATTTCTAACAAAGCGGTTGTCTTTTATTTCTTTCACACATTCCCCTTAAACTTCTGTTTTGAAGTAGGCTATGTAATTGAGGTGAGCAGGTCCAAAATTCCACGTTAAATCGCAGGTTGCTTTACATTACTCACTGAGTGGTACATTTAGAAAATTGAATTAGAAATACACGAAACTACATACAGTTGCTTTAAAGCCTTTGAATAGTTGTTAGATTAAGCCCCTAAACTAAACCTGCATGCCGTTAAACTGCAGAATTTGCTTTGTAGACTTCCAAATTGTTTCAGACTTCTCTGAGATTTTTTTTTTTCATTGCGAAGACATATGCTATACAGTGACGTTCTCTTAAAGCAGTCCATCAAATTGTAATCTTTTAAAAATAAATTCATAGAACTATATTAGTGCTCTACCTCATCAAATGACACGAACCTTAAATTTCTTTTACACGTGTATGTATATAAAAAAGTCAAATGTAGCAATTTTGTTTTTTAATCATGGATGCACTTTTTTTTATCAGAAGTACTTTATGTAAGGTTTACAAGATGCTGTGTGAGTACTGTTCTATTTTTAGAACAATTATAAAAAAAATAAATAATCACGGTTTTCTTATTCTACGCCATTCTTTATTGGGGAAGAATTTCAAGTGCCTCTTTATATGAATAATTCATTTTTTGTAATATGCTCTAAATGTTGGCATAATGATGCCCATACAGCTTCTGTTGCAGATTTGTCTAAAGTTTTTTTGTTTTTTTTTGCATGGTGTTTTGGGAATTCGTAGCTATGTGTACTCCTATATCATTGAATGTTACTAGTTAAAACATGTTAATACTAGCTGACGTCACATGTTGAATTATGTACATGTTTGTATGTAAAAACCACCTATAAAATATATGTGAAAGCAATTTATTTGGAAGCATGTCTTTATTTGATTGTAGCATAGTGTATGTGTCAGAATATAAATTAACAGCTTTCTTTTTTTTTTACACGTTTGTACATCTGGTGATATATTTTTAGTGGTTCATGCAAAACCTGCAATTAAGGTCCTATTTGCAAAGCATGATTGCTTATGGAATGTTTTGTTTGTTATTATTAGTTAACAACATTAAGACCTAACAATAAAGAGCATTCACTTATCTTCAGTATTTAATATTATTCAATCCACTGTGAACTGAAACCAGCGTGGACATTTTGATGGATATCAAAGCTTTTCAGCATCATTACAGTGTTTTTTTTAATGTGACATGAACCTTCAGAAATTATCCTTAAATGGTGATTTGTGTCACAGATGTTGAAAACAGTTGCCCTGCTTATTTTTATTGTGCACACTGTAATACATTTTTAGGATTCTTTGATATTTAATGAATTTTTAACAAATTTAGCTCATAAATGGTTTGGTTGCTGCTATCTTTGCCTCTTGGAAAAATAAATGTTGCACTATCAAAGATTGTAAATATTTTTAGATTTGAAAAATGATTCCGAGAAAAAGAAAAGAAATGATACACATGCTCTTCTTTTTCCTGTTCCTGTTTAATGTCATGAAAAGCAATCAAGATTATAAATTAAACTCCTTCATTTTTCCTCAATTATAATGAACATATATGGTACAGGTTGAGAGTGTGTGAACACAAACGCATGGATGGTTGGGTGATTGACATGTTATTTCCCTATTTTTTAACGACTATATACAGCTCTATATGTTGGAACAATATACTTCACATTTCAAATATTCAGGAAATAACTGTACAGGTTCCAGTGGTTTAAATACAAAACATACATTCGCTGAATTGTAGTGTTACATTTAAATATTCCACTATAAACGGAATTAAATATGTCAATTAAAAAAAAGAGACAAATGTGCATATCTAACACCGAAATTACCACCCCAAAAACCTACATGATGCTATGAATATATGTCCTCGGTTCAAGTAATCATTCAATACACCATGAATTAAGATCAAGAGGGTCCTGCCCTCTAACAACAATAATAAAACCAGAATTAAAAACCAAAAATAAAAAAAATGTGCTGGCAGCAATAAACAGAAAACTAATTCCAATATTCCAGGATGGCGTTCGTAAATGGGACGCATTGGAGGGAGAGATCTGCAACAAATCTAAAACTTTGAAGAAAAATTGATTTGGTTTCGATATCTAACCTTTAGAAATGACCACGCTGCCAATCGGTGACCCTTTTGTTCAGACAGTGGTTAAAGAGGTACCATTCATCATAATGCCAAGAGTTTTCCAAACAATACAACCAGGGTCAGATCAGTGTGAAATTTGGTTTTCATGTTAATAAAAGAAAAAAAGAAATCAAAAATCTGGAAATTTGAACAACGCCTTGAGATATGATGCAGCCAGACTCAATGTGAGGTTTAGAAGATGAATGCACAAATAGCATGTCAGTACTTTCAAAATGTCCTGTTTTTCTATTCAGTTTCAGGCAAAAAAAGTCCACCTCAGAGCTGATGTGTTCGAGCTTGACTGTCCCGGCACAAGGATCGGATTTCATGGTAGAGGAGTGGAATGATAAAGAGTATACTGCACCCTGTCTGTGGATGAGAGAAAGAGAAATGTTAAGACGAAGAACGCTTATTCTAAGCGCGCACTAACTTTAGAGTAGATGCACCACTGAAAGGTTAAGGCACATTTATTTTATGTGTTCAAATATCATATATATTATATATTTTTCTGCTGAAATAGGAAGTTTGGGTAGGACAGATCAATGGGATCGCGCCCTTTGTTTTATTTATATTCCATTATGTGATTGCTGGTTGCTAGTCAATGGTAAAATGTACTGTAGGCTATTGAAAGACTTTAGGTCCGTGTCCTGTTTTAAGTATTTAGTTTGGAGATTAAAAATTATACACTTTACTTTGAATTTGACATGACTGAAAACATGGCTAAATGACAGCCACTGAATACTTTGTCCACTGAAAATATGTGCATTTAATGTTTCACTAGCTGAATTTGTTCTGCTAGATCACATTTTACCTACCATAATTATAAAGAAATAGAAGACGCACATCCATCCTAATTTGCTCTCGATGAGTGATACCAGATACTACAAAACAGAGATATTTTTATATTAGTACTTGCACATGAAATAAAGACAACGTCATTTAAAAACATACACAATGAACATGATTGGCATACAACTTTAGCAGAGCATATTTCAGAGTGAACAAGATAACAGAGTAAGGACTTCAGTATTTGACTAGATCATGAAAATGAATGTCATTCACTTATTAGCCCCGCAGATACAAACAAATCTTCTATGTGGTTAAATGGTTTGAAACCAAAGAAACACATTTAAATCATGCTTTTGGAACGGAGCGTTACCTGTCCCGCCGCCGCTCCAATGCTTCCTGTGCCGTCCACTATTCCTGTGACGGTGGCCAAAGCCTCCTGACTATTCTGCAGTGCATCCTGTCGACCCAAATCAGCAGAGATCGCTGAACTGATCATGTTTGATGGGCCTCCGATAAGGAAGCCTGCAACAAATGATTGAGTGTTGAGTGGTTTCCTTAAAAGCGAAGTTTAATTTTTTTTTTTCCATAATATCATAATGTTACCTGTTGTTGCTAGAAGAGCTCCGTTTACCAGCTGGTTATTTGGAGAGTCTGTGCAAAAATGTAAAAAATATATTCTGGTCTCATCTCTTAAATTGTCATTTTATAGATTTTATAGACATCTCTAAACTCACGGCTGTATCCCACTAACGCTCCCATGGCCAGCAGCAAACTGATCGCTAACACAGGAGCTCGCTTTCCCAAAAGATCTGAGATCAAGCCTTGTACTGTTCCTCCTGGAAGACATAGCATTCCACATATTAGCAAAATCTTTACACTGTGATTGCAAACTACTGCAAAAATATATAATATCTAACCATTTTTTGGTCCTTTGCTTGTGAATATTGTCTAATTTTGTCGTGATGTGCATTTGTTTTATCTTTACTATCACTGACAGAAATCCAAATCACCAGTATGTGTGTTGAAGATCTCTTAGAGTTCACAAAACTGGGTACTAACCAACAATGCCTCCCACATCGTACCACACAGAAAGCCGGTCAGCTTGAACCTCCTTCCAGCCGAAGTTGTTGCTGAGATAAAAAGGTAGCCAGAAGAAGAACGAGTAGTTGACCAGCTTCAGACACGCATAAGCCAGAGAATACTGCGTGAGTCAGACAATAAATAAATAAGTCAACAACAGCGGTCCATCACAAGTATGTAAGGAAGCGGTTAAACGGCTACTGACAGGAATGACTCCTGGCAGGCAGAAGGCCTGGAGAAAGCCGATGGCTTTGGGCTGTGGTTCAGGCTCCTCATCTCGCTGCTGTATGGAGTATTCATCACATAACTCCTCTTCATCATCACTTATCAGAGGACGCTGACTATCTGAGTCTCTTGACACTGATATTAAACCCGTCTCAGAGTAGTCACTTAGGCCTTAGTAAAAAAAAACAAACAAAAAAAGAGAACAACAGATGAAGGTAACACTTCAGAATAGGGGTCCAAAATAATGCATTAGTTAAGCCGTAATTAATGGTTCATTTGTTGACAATTTAGCATTATTTGAGCAAAAACACCCTAGTAATTT
>JAUMHP010000044.1:13703980-13735426 GCA_032361065.1 Enteromius trimaculatus | reverse complement strand
TAATCATTAATTAGTAGTGTGTTTTTGCTCAACTAATGCTTAATTGTGAACAAATGAACCATTAATTAATGCTTAACCAATGCATTATTTTGGACCCCTATTCTGGAGTGTTACCAAACTATCTTGTATCAATAAGATCTGTGCAATTGAAAGAACTATAACTTGCTATTGGAGCTTACAACTAAACTATTTTGCCTATTATCTCTTTTTTTTTCTGTACTTTTGTATGTGCTGGTTTTTAAGAAACACTACCGCAAATGCAAAAACTACAAAGATGAACTCACCAATTTCTTTTGGGGATGTAAGCAGGCCAAAAAACACAACGACACCACCTGCAAACTGCACCACTGACGTCACCAGAAAAGCATACTGGAAAGAAAAAACACAAACACAACAACATTGTTTGTATACAGAGCTAGAATACAATTCCCTCTACTAAGAAGAACCCTCACATCAACAGTTTTGCGTATGTTATACTGTGTATATTATAATTTTCATCAAGACGTTACTTAGAATATGTATTAAGCTGATTTTCACCAAGGACCGTTGACTGATGCATTTTAGTGAAAAGTAATGTACTGTGCTGTGCTCTCACCTCATAGCCGTACTTCAGGACACTGGAGGCGAGAAATGCACCCAGAATATTGCCCACGGATGCACATGCACTCCAAAGTCCGAAAACAAAGCCTCGCCTGGAAAACAGAAGATATTTGCAGGAATTATTACTTGAGACAAATTACTGCTTATAGAAGAAAAACATACGGCTGCATTTCTGTGCACTCTCTAAAATAAAACAAATAAATAAATCAGTTTAGCATCTAATTATTTACATGAAATTGGTAACCTAAATGTAGAATTGTGCAAGCACAAAAACACAGCACATTTAGCACCTAAAAAAAAGGATCAAGTAGTATCGTATGCAAAAGAATAATATCAATAACAAAAACTATTAATAATTCCACACTACATACTGACACCTACCCAGATTTTCCAAACCAGTTGCCCATGATGGCCACAACACATGGCCATACTGTAGACTGAAGCAGTCCATTTATCACCCACAAGATGCAGTAAAAGGACACGTTATAAAAGTGAAGCCACTCTGTCAGAGTGCCAAACAGAAACTCCTAGAGAGGGAGAGACGGTGAATTTAAATAAATGAGCACATGAATTCGCTGATTATTTTTGATCACTTTCCTAGGTTCACTCAATGCTGAGTCAGTATCTAAAGCTACTGGAACACCATCCAGCTGTGGTGACTGCCTAAAGCCCGTTACATAATGTTGGCCATTTATTGGCTGATGGCGCTAGTGTCATGCTCTGAGGGGTCGCATCATTTGGGCCCCTCATGTCATGCGTTCTCCCAGTTTGGAACAGGCTAAATTTAAAAACTGTGTCATTTGATTTTCTTAATTATATGATTTGTTTCTGAGTAGTAATGGTAGGGGCAAGTCTTTTTGAAGTGGCACCTCAGAGGCAATGTTACCCAAACAATAATGTGCAATAGTGGCTGTCCACTTTAGGATTCAGGATTTACAGTGAGGAATTAGCACTGAAAAGACATGGGCGCATTTATTTTTGAACTTAAATATTCATTTGTAGGAGTTTCCCTTGCAAATTTATGGGTGGAGGGTATTGAAATGAATTATGCAACACAATTTACTGACATTTGCGCTCATCAAATTACTGATATCTGCACCTTTAATTAACTCCCAAAAAAGTGGATAAATTGAATTTATTAAATAAAAAAATAAAAAAATAATAAATGAATACATTTACCACTGATTAACAATGGTTATCACTATTGTTTATAAGCTATCACTACAAACCAATTCTAAATCGATCAATATTATTTTTACTTCCACCATAAGTTGACATTTACTCTATATGGGTTTTTGTCAATCTTCACACCTGGAGGGTCTTCCCATAGTACCTAGCTACTAATGCAGCATTGCAACCAGTGTTAACATACATGAGATGTTTTCTTTATGTTATACTTTAATGCATACAGCTTCACTAAAAAACAAAAAACAACAACAAGACATTAAATTAAGTAAGTTGAACTGATCCACAGCCCCTAATTACATATTTCAGCAGAATACCAACCGTGACAGCGGATCCACATAAACCAAAGGACAGAACATAGCGAAGGTTGAACCGATCACCAATTACTCCACTTATATACAAACCCTGAAAGAAAAACGAACAAATCAGTCAAATTAAATAGAATAGAGTTAAAGATATTTCAGATAGGAAGTATAAGTGATTGTTTCATGACCACAGACAATTGCTCTCTCCTTATACTTCCTGACTGATTTGTCCATAATATTTATTTTTTGTTAGGGTCCTTCTCAATACTTATAGAAAAAGGCAGTATCTGCAACTCTATTCAGTTGCAAAGGTAGTATAGCGCCTCCTCAACGGCATTTCAATATGTGCCTTTGTCAGGAGGTTTGATGTCTCCCAGCAAGTCTCAAGAACATGGGGGAGATCCAGGGAGACAGGGTCATAGTAGCACAACGCCCCAGCTGGAGGACTGGTATCTGCACCTCAGGAAGAGCACAGCCAAAGCACTCAAAAACGATGCAAGGGACCTGTGCAGAACTATGCCACTTTGCCAAGAATCTGTGAATGGCTTGATCTGGAGTTATTATTTAAGGGGATTTAAAACAAAAAAGAAAAAGCACTGGGTGCATTTTTATCATTATAGGGTGGTTGTGTACACACGCTGACACATTTCAGTTCAAAAAAACATGTAAAAGTGAATTTTGCATCCGATGACCCCTTTAAAAAAAAGACATATCCTTAATGATGTATGCGGACAAAAAACGGTTTTTGTCAATATCGCACGCCCCTAATATTTTATGGCTCCGTATGGTGCAACAGCAGCACTGTGTCCATAACAGACCACCACTTTCCACCCACAACTCCCAAAGCCTGCTACACCTATTCCTGTTTTTAAACTTACCACAGCATAAGAGAAGAGAAAGATTGAGTCCAGAGCACCCAGGAACAGCGTGGCCTCTCCCACATCAGCAAACAGTTTGTTTTCCTCCCATGTCTAAAAATAAGAATATTGAAGGACATTGGACTTAGCCTAAGAGCTCTGCACAACTATATAGGGAGAATGTTAGTTCACATTTTTGCCGAACAAGAATAAATATAGTGCTTGGAATACTGATGATTTGACTTAATGAGCTGCCCTCTCACAGATTTCCAAATGATGACCACAAAAATATTAATCTGAATGAAAATGCTAATGTGAAATCTAATATTGGTACAGTTTTGTGAGGTATTATGCAAAAAAACGAGAATAAGTACAGTATTTCAAGGATAAAATATTACAATACATTGAATCCTATCTGAACACATTTTCTCCATAGCATGCAGTGACATAACAAGAATAATACATGCATTGCTTGGTTTTTAATAAGATCATATTCCGGTCTCCCTTTATATTAGGTGTGTTTAAATACTATGCGTGGTAGGGTTCTGTGGTTATGTTTAAGGGATAATTACAGGTGACAGTTTTTTTCAAATATAAGTGCAATAATGCTTTGTATCAATTTCATAATTTAAACATAAGATCACAGCATTTAAGGACAGTGTGTATTATATCCTTACCTCCCCTGGAGACAAAGTTGATATACTGCTGTTCTGCTGGAATGCTGATGGTGTCCACTGTGCCGAGATGCTTACTTTCACATTACTGAAAGTCTTACGTGATGAGTGAAGCAGGACATAGCTGGATACAGAGGGGATGTTATGAAATGATACAAAGCAATAAAGTTCATTCAAAGCAAACATTTCTATGAAACTTGGCACATGCATTTTAAATCCCTATTTTATTTTATTTTTTCTATACCACAAAAATACTCACAATGTTATGCTAAAACGCTTTAAATTATTATTTATTTTCCCACATTTTATTTACATGCCACACTCCATAATAACAAATTCAAAATGTATGATAACTTTGCAAATTTAGTGAAAATAAAAACATCCGTAGCAATCATTTTTACACGGCGAAAAATCTAATTTTATGTTCAAACGAACCAGCTGCCGGACTAAGAGACTTGTAGAATAATTATACAACATTTCAAGAAATCAACTGGTTAAATAACACAATGAACTTTGTGATACTTGTCATCCAAGATGGCAAACAACCCAAAGTTCAAGATTCTTGTTATGTACAATTTGACATAACGTTATTTCAGACATATGTAAACCATCAATGTAAAGCATGTGACCACCCAAAACCTACAAAAACACTCTTCACCAAACACAGGAGACAAAGTAATACAGAAAAGCAAAATGTGTTCAGTAACAAGCCAGAAACTGATTGACATGGCAAGAACGGAGGGCGGTAGGAACGGGATAGCATACCTGAGGAACGTGAGGAGGAAGGCTAGCAGGTGATGATAGGTATAGGGGGGCCACATTATATGGGTCTGGATCAAGAGGGGAAGGAAGTGGAGGATCTGAAGTCTTCAGGACACTCTACTGCACCATCTATAAAAACTACACATCCAATCACCGTAAAATCTATCTATCGATAAATGAATCAGCGTTCTTGCTGTGGAATTTTAATACTCGTCTGCAAATGAATTAACAGTTGTCCACTGGTACGCTAATAGGAAGCATTAATACTCACCATTTAAATCATTGGATTTGATCTCTGACTGGAAAATGTCGCCATTATTTTCCGATGCTGGATGCAAGGTAAACACGGGCTAAACACAGACGTCACCCGGATTTCGCACGATTCAAAATAAAAGTCACCTTATTACTGATCAAAGCGCAAAATAAAAGCAGAGATGTTCTTAATATTTTGTAAAGATAAAAACCAAAAAAGACGTCTAACTTGGTTTGCTGTGACTTTTCCTCCTCCGTTTTTTAGTGCTCTCTTACAGCTTTATAATATAACAAAAGCATTAACTACAGTAATTGTTAAAGTTAACATTTAACGTTACTAAAAAGAACAACAATATCCGAACATTCAGAAATAGCGAACACCATTAAATAATAATAAAAGGAAAATAGTAATACTTTAACAAGTCGTTGTTTTTACAATTAAACCTGTTTTGTAAATAAGTAAATAGTAATTCTATATTTAAATTGTTAATTAATTTGATTTAAAAAATGTATAACGAACATCAATTCAATAGATGTATTGTGACGTTTTTTGTAGCCAACATATTCTTGTTAATTACTTATAAAGCCCTGAATGGCTTAGCTCCTCAGTACTTGAGGGAGCTCGTATCACATTATAATCCTCCGCGTCTGCTGCGTTCTCAAAACTCTGGCCATTTGATAATACCTAGAATATCAAAATCGAACTTGATAATACCTATAATATCAAAATCTTAATATCTTTTTCCTTATTTAGCACCCAAACTATGGAACAATTTACCTAACACTGTTCGGGAGGCAGGCACACTCAGTTTAAATCTAGATTAAAGACACATCTCTTTACTCTGGCTTACACTTAACACACTGATACACATTTATTAATCAAATCCGTTAAAGGATTGTTAGGCTGCATTAATTAGATCAGTCGGAACCAGGAACACTCTCCTACTCCTTACATCATAAAAAGAATGGCATCTAAGCTAATATTAGTCTGTCTCTCTCTTAGTTCGTTTCAGTCCGTATCCAAATCAGATGGTTTATCAGCACAAAGAAATGATCTTCATGCTTAATTTTAAACTGGAAATTAGGTGCTGGGCGTCCAGGCATAGGAGAACTGGTCTCAACTAAGCCTGGTTTCTTCCAAGGTTTTTTCCTCCATTCTCTCATGGATGGGGTTTTGGTTCCTTGCTACTGTCTCCTCTAGCTTGCTTAGTTGGGGGCACCTAATTTCTAGTGATTATCGTCGTTTTGATTAGAGACCATCTCGGCATTAAATAAATAAATATGTTAATCTCGTCATTAGGTATTACCATCACTCTTTTCTCCTATTTGATAATGTTTAGTGCTTTGCTACAATCTGTATTGCTAAAAGCGCTATATTCTTTTTTTTAGCATCTAATGTTCAAATGACATTTAAAAATGACACAGCACCTCTTTTGTTTTGTATGATTTTTAATTCCCACTTTAAGTCAACACGTTGTTTCTGTCTCGTATGAGGCTATAATATTCAGCAAATTTCATTAATAGTTGCTAACTGATGATAATTCTAGCTTGAAATTATCTTCGAATAAACTAAATGTAAAAAAAAAAAAAAAAGTGGGCTTCAAACCTATATTCTAGATAAAGTATCCACAACACGGAACTGTGTTACACATCAGTAATGCAAGAAAATGTTGCAGCTGTTCTTCAGATTACTTAGTTGAAATGAACTGCAGCTCATACAAGTTCAAGGACATCAGCTTGGCAGGACACAAAGTTGAAACATGTTTTAATTAAAAGAGATAGTTCACCCCAAGCAAACATGCTGTAGTTATTTACTCACACTTATGTCTGCAAGTATTCTGAAGACATAGCTGAGTGTGAAACCTGTCCTTGAGACATTTCTTTTATAAATCAGATGATACGGTTAACAAATCAGACTGATCCAGTTCTCAAATAAGCGACTCAATCTGTTCAGTTAAAGCTCAGTAGAAGGGCATGAAAACAATTTCAATTTGTTAACTCGCACAAACGAGTAATATGACTTCACAAGACTTGGAAAATAGAGCGTAAGTCATAGGGACTATTTGATTAATATGATCTTTTTGTTGTTGTCATTTTTAGAGCTTAAAATGAACTGTCAATTGAAAAAAACACCTGCATCAAGATTCTTTTACAATGCGTTTCTGTTCCACAGGAACAAAACAGCATATGGGTTGAAACATGAGTCATGAGGGGGAGTAAATAATTTTTAAATAAATTTTTGGGTGAACTGTTGCTTTAAAGATCATGGTTGATTTCACTCCACACAAGGCACTCAGGATGACAAAATGATTCAAGTCAAACACTGTGGCTCTTCATGTGTCTGTTGAGGTGTGTACGACACGTGTAAGCCTTCGGGCACAGAGGACAAGGGAAAGGCCTCTTCCCAATATGAGTGTACATGTGTTTGCTCAAGTCATAACGTCGGATGAATCGTTTCCCACACTGCAAGCAGCTGTGTGGACGCTCTCCGGTGTGAAAGCACATGTGCGCCGTCAAGTGACTCGAAACCACAAATTTCTTGCTACAGACTTTACATTGATACGGCTTCTCTCCTGTGTGAGAGCGTAAATGCACCTGCAGGCATCCGGCGGAGACAAAACCCTTTCCGCACTGATGGCAAACGTACGGCTTCTCCCCGGTGTGAATTCGGATGTGGATCTTCAAGTTCCCAGAAAGTGAAAACTGCTTCTCACAGTACGGACAGACGTGTGGCCGCTCACCAGAATGACATCTCATGTGGGATTTTAACTGGATTTTGCTGTAAAATCGCTTTCCACATTGCGAACAAAGGAGAGGTTTTTCACCCGTGTGGTTTGAGAGATGGGCAAGCAGGCTGCTGTTCGCTGAAAAGCACTTCCCACACTGGTCACATATATATGGCCTGAACTCTGCATGGGTCTTTAAATGGCTTCGTAATTCGCTGTCAACGTTGAATGTCAAGTCACAAAAACGACACTTTCCTGGCTGCCGTTCCGGTTTAGACGGGCGGATGTCTTTAACTTTGTGAATCTTCTGGTGGATTAAACTGGCTCGGTACGACCCAAAGGTCTCGTTGCATTGTTTGCAGGTGTAGTTCCTTTTAACGGCGGGAGTTCGGTGAGTTCGCCGGTGGCCGACTAATCGTGACAGACTTGTGAACAGCCGTCCACATTCGGGGCACTTATGTGTGGTTTTCTCTTTGTGCACTCGGTTGTGCCTATATAGGGTCCTGAGGGATCTAAAGTGGGCTGTGCATTTGATGCACTTAAAAACTCTGGAATTGCAGTTGGTGTTTCTGTGTGACACCAGCTGTGCTGAATCATCAAAAACCTGCCCACACTGAGGACACTCATGGGTCCCTGTCTGTGTGTGAATTTCCTGGTGCTTGACAAGATCAGAGCGATAAATGAAGTATTTTGTACACTGCTGACATTTATGCACAGTCCTGCCTGCATAGTGGAAGCCTTTGGAAGGTGTGTTTGGGAAGGTGTCAAGAGAGGGCCGTTGGAGAGGAACAGCTGTCTGAAAAATCAAATCACCTAGAGGAAACCATGACAAACAGAGAGGGTTTACTTTATACTGTAGATCCTATAAAGATCTGATGAGAATCTTAACTGTCATTCAGAGAGGCTGTACCTCTATGAGCATCATCGGTGGATGAAGGTACACTTGGCTCTTCTGAGTTATTCCTACAAAATGAAAAAAGGGATATTTTTCACCAAAACAATTTATAATTTAATTCAGGAATGCTACAGAACACATTTTGTCACAAAAAATATTCCAAATTGAGTAAACAGCCCACATCAGATTTTTTGAAACAGCCTGACAGTATCAAATTTGAAAATTATTGTGGAATGTTGTAAAAATTCTTGCTCAAGATACAATATCAGAAATTGCATTTAAATGGTTAGTTCAACCAAATAGTGTTATTCCATACCCGTAAGACCTTTGTTCCTCTTTAGAACACAAATCATTTTTTATGAAATCTGAGAGCTCTCTGACCATCTCTAGACAGAACTGAAATGTTTCAAGGACATAGATAAAACATTCCATGTGACATCAGTGGTTCAACTTATTTTGCAAAGTTACAAGAATACTTTTTGTGTGCAAAGAAAACAAAAATAACAATTTATTCAACAACTCTTCTCCCCCGAGTTAACATTTTTTGTCATTTTTGAAGAGTGCACCACAATGTATGCAAAGTAATCAACACAATCAGAATGAAAACAACACTGATTACATTCTGGAGAAAACAATTCTTATTTTCTCTGTGCACAAAAAGTATTCAAGTAGCTATGCAAAACAGAAGTTGAGTACTCAGTACTCAGTGCAGAGTAATCATCAGAATCATCTTCTGCCCATCTCTGAAAAGGTCCAGATTTTGAAATTATCCCAGAGAGACTCATTTCAACAGGCTTTTTTTTCCCAACTAGGTGATTACAGCATATTGAAAGAATCGATACACTGCTTTGGTACTAAATTCTGCTGGGATAAAGGTCTATTAGTGACCATCTAAGACCTACCACCTAGTAATAAGGTAACGTACCGTTGCAATTCATCTACATTAGAGCTTGCTTCTTTTTCTCCATCACTGTCTCTCGAGGACTCTGAGGACTCACTGCTGAAGCTGGATCCCACATTCTGGACGTTTGGATCACCCGTCATAGTCTCCTTGTTGACGCCATGTTGTTGGTTTAGCAGGTTTTCAGCATCAATAGGCAGTAATGTGGCATCATTCTTGTGCTGGTTCATAATGACTGAGTCACCAACAAGTGGCAATGACAATGATGAAACTATTCGGTCTTCCACTATTGATGGAAGAACTTCAAAAAAAACAAAAACAAAATTAGCCAATGACCAATTGTGCTTAGCAACTGTGTTTTTGTTATTGTTTTTTTTACATTAACAAAAGTAGGTTCTATTCTTCAACCAAGGCTTACGTGGTTAACCAGATACGTTTTGGTGTGACTTAGCATGGATTTAACATTTTCCTTTTTTTTACTAAGCAAAAGTATCCAGCGACGTTAAAGGAACGGTTTATAAAATTCTCAAACCTGTATGCTGGGAGAAAGTATATGTTTTCGGTTTGTGCCCAGCTATCCTGTTCAATATCTGATTAACCAAGTTCGATTAAAGGAACCTTAAGCACAGACATACTGATATACAAGGACTAAATTTTACCATTTTTATCCAAGGTCCCACAAACATCCATCTGCAGCAAGGATAGCAAGTTGTGTGATTTACAAACCGAGTCCACACATGCATCTAGCTCCCCAGGGTGACAGCTGAGCAACAACGACAGCTGGAATTAAAGAAAATTCATATAATTAGAAACTATTGTAGTAATGATTATATTTCAATTAATTATACTTTATAAACAAAAATGCTTAATAACTAGCAGCTTGCTTACATCATTCAGATATGGTTAGTATTTGATAAACATGTATTATTAGACCTGTTTGAAGCTTGGTACAGGCAAAAGTTGCTCCAATCTGGAGAGAAAATATCCAACAAGGACTTGCAGTGCTTTGTCAAAGTCAGGGCCGTACTCGACTGGAAAGACTTCCTGAAATACAAACACATTCTTTCGTCTAAAATTTGCATGCATCAAAACATTTTTTGCAACTTCTCACACACTCTCAAATCAAACATAGAATTTCCCGTCCAGGCTGGACATCAAATGTCTTTGGCAACATGTTTTCAGGTCTCTGACATGAAGACTGCAGACTTTACTTTAAAGTGCAAGACAACTCTCTAAAAACCCATTCATACTGGGTTTCAAACATTCACCCACAGACAAAAAAAAAAAGTTACATGCATCATATTCCAGCAATGCCATGTAAATGGGTTTGATTCCCATTGTATCACCATAACATTTTTGCAGATACATGTTACTACACACAGCTCCTGAAAAAAAACATTTAAGGCCTGGATTGAGTAACACAATAAATAATACTTTATGGATTTAATCTCACTTTATTTAGAACTGCTATCCCTTGGTATCCTGATAATTTTAAAGACACTGACCTGAAAGAAGTGTTCTCTTTTTATAGAGTCCTCTAACAAGCCCAGGACAAGCTGAAGTACGCTCTCTTGTAAACTCTCCATGTCTGTGTCACTCACCTGTAGATAGAAAAAACACATAAATAGCATTAATGCCAGCATAAATAGAGTTTTGAAGGAGTGGATGGAGTGAGTCATATTGATTATGTTATCTCATTAATCCTTGTTTTATGATTAATCAAGTTAATCAGAAATTAACCTCCTAGGTAGTACAGCAAGACAGGAAAATATGTTGCTTTACAAGCTGAGAGGTATTTTCTCCCTAGGATCAAGAAGCGGTGTCAAATATTTGGGCTTGCTCTGAGGTGCTGACGCCTAAATAATCACTTGGTTTAAATGTTTATATAAGCTTTGCAACCAATCAGAATTTTGTTGACTTATTTGACATAATTAGAATTCTCTGTTAGGGTATTACCTAACAGACTCCTGGGATGAACACCAACTTGTGTAAAACCAATTTTAAAGGCTATATTTCAACAAAAACAGAAAATAAACTAACTCAGGACACTTTGCTTACGTGGTGACACTTGGTTGCTCTGGGGCCTGTTCCATAAACCAAGATTAGAGTATAAGCCAGGCTTATTTCGGTTAGTCTGACTTATTGCCAGCTAATTTGTATTAAAATAAGTCAGACTATCTGCCATAAGCCTGGCTTATTTGGTAAACTTGTTTTATGGAACAGGCCCCTGATAGTTTAGCTTATAAAGAAAAATAATAATAATAATAATAATAACACCTCCAGAACATACGCATTTAATTTGTTCGCTACTGTTTGCCAGCCCTCTCTCCTGGCTTTAGTTGTGTTTCCTGGTCTTTATTAGTTTGAAATTCAACATAATCCTGTAATAAAAGCGCTTGCTCCTCTTGAGAATTTCTTTTTAGCTTGCTCTTTTGCCATTTCGTCAACCAATCGAAGGTGTTCTACGATCAGCGTTTCTACTATCGATACATATCGCACATACAGTACATATTACGAATGCACAATAATCCTAGACAACTCAATCCAGCTATACTAATCATCAACAACAGGTGTGCTCGAAGAACCAAATTAGCCACATCCTAATTAGCACGATGATCTCATCGCATGTATCAAGCAACGTACGAAGAACGGACCCCAGTTTTCCTCTGGCAGCAAACAAAGAAAGTTATATTACACAAATATTTATGTCAAAACAAAAACATACAGACTTTACATACCTTTAATAAATCAGCAGTCTGAAATTGGAGAATGTGTGATTTGACGGTATGAAGGTCTGCTGGAAGTTCACCTCGACACATCTCAAGAATCATCTAAAAGGTTGAATTACAGTGAACGTAAAATGATTAATACATGAGGGACAGCATCGAAGTTTTTAAATGAATCCAATATATGATCTCTGGTCTAGGTCAACATTGTTTATACACAACAACTAATTATTAAGGAAAACCTACTGCATGAAAACAATACAATTGAAGAATGCAGCTACTGACAGTGAAAGATTAAACTGACATTTCACTTTTTGAAAATTAAAACTCCTTTGTAACTTTAGCAGAATGCTCAGCAATAAAGCAAGTATTTACTATGGTTTCAATAAAGTTATTGAGCAAATTTAAGGGTTTTTTTTTATTTCAAAGGCTACGCAACTCCAGAGGTCAGACATCTTAAACAAAAAAGTTTAACCTTTTTTATCCTTTAATGATCTTGAAAGAGCCATGCATGTTTATGATTTATCATGTTTGTCCCATTGCAACTTGTATATTGGGCTACCCAAATCCTCGGTGTGACTTCAAATGGTTCAAAATGCTGCAGTCAGGTTTTTAACAGGGGTTTGTAAAAATAAAAAAACATTGCATGTTAAAAAAACACATTATGACTCTGAATTAGTTGCCAGTGCGTTATAGAGTTGAATTTTAAAATTTTGTTGTGTGTTTTAAGCCCTTAAGTGGTCTGACACCTTCTTATTTGTCAGATCTTGTAAATGTGAAAAAGTCAGCCAGATGTTTGTGACCCCCTTTTTTTCATTAGTTTATAATTATATAGTGTTTATTATTTTTATCTTTCTCTTTTACCGTTTTCTCCTGCAAAGCACTGTGGTAAACTATTGTTGTGTTTATTGATTTTTTGCTTTATAAGTAAATAAACAAAGAAAACAATGACCTCGAGAAATACAGAAACAAACACAGTACACATAAACAGATCTTACCTTTGCACGCAGCCCTACTATCAAAGTGGCCCTTTGCCTCCTACTTAAGAGCTCTGGCACAAGGTTTGTCATCACAGAAACAAATTCTTCCAGTTTTCCAAACTGCTCCACATTCTGATCCTTGACAACTTGCCACATGAATGCAGACGTGAGGCGCAGTGGAGAAACCAGCAAGCGAAGTGAGGAGAGAGGAGGGACAGACTCTACAAGGACATAGATATACAAACATTTATACATCAATATCTATATTCAGATATCTGAATCCATATTTTAAATTCACTTTCCACAATCAAATCATTCAAACCCTTTAGGTTACATAAAAGTTCAAGGGTTTTGAAAAATGTTACAATTAAATCAATTTTACAATTAAAGAAAATACATGAAATATGTGGCATATTAATTAGTATACGTGTGTTTGTGCTGTGTTTTGCATATGTAACGTTACACACACACACGCGCGCGCGCGTATATTAATTTGTGTGTAAAAAAGGCGCAAATAAAAACTATCAATAACGTTTCAGCCTGCCAGTAAATACTGTATCAGCCTCATCCAGCATGAGGTTATAGCTGTGTACATAAGGGCTATGATACTCTACATCAACAGCCCAGCCATGAGAAATAATATAAGTGTGAGCATTAGACATCTAACGACAAATAATATAAATTACTATAAGGTAGATGACTATACGCACCCATTGCTTCTTTGTTTGAATATATTTGGATTCACAAACAGTCTTGTTTCCAACTTCGTCCGTTGACTCGTTCCGTTACACACTGCGCATGCGTCTAACAAGTGAGCTGCGCATTAGAACGGCAAACAGCAAAAGGTGTACTTTTAGAGGGGCGGGGCTCGCCGGTTTGCTATCTGCAGTTGGTGAGAATGATGATTGTAAATGAAAATAATTTTTTATTTATAAAAATCAGATTTGTTTTTAATAAAGGTAATCTGTGTCAAACCACTGCTAAGGCAGCGTGTATATATAGAGAGAGAGAAGAAAGAGAGAAAGAGCGAGAAAAGCCACGTGATAGACGTTACTTTTCTCAGCACAGCTGAAGGTGGACTAATCACAGTGATGTGTGATTATTGGGTTCTGATTTAAAAAAAAAAAAACATTTTATACAATTAAATGGAGTATGTATACATGTAATTGTCAGCTGTCCGTTTGTGCATGTCTACTGAGATATAAAAACATGTTTGCATATCTTTTGAAACATTAAAAAAACTGTTCAGGTTTTAATGCGCCGCAATGGACAGCATGGCTTTATAGGCCATCATGCACCCCCTGGAGGAAAAATATTTTATATTCGCTGTGAACCTCACGCATGTGTCTTTAGCTCATCTTCTTTGAATCCCTCATTTCTTTTAGTGGTGTGCTGCGCACGAGAGTGTACTGCCATCTTTCGTTCAGTAGGCCTATGGTCTAAATTTTACATCGCATACAGTTTGCAGCAACTGCAAAATGTTAACTATTTTACCAAAATAAGAATGACCTTACAAAATGGATGTTTTTGTTATTTTACCGGGTACTGACCTGCCTAAGATATTTAACAAATAATATGATTATTTATTTTTTTATTTATTCAGAGTAGAATAAAATAACTGGTAGAGGTAACAACATAGTATAAACCAAATACAAAAACAATCAGCATCACATTTTAAGGGGATCCACAATACATGTAAGGCAAAAAAAAGTTAAAATAAATTAAAACACAAGAACTTTGCTACATGTCAGATGATAATTTCAGAGCATGACAATTTCGAAGTAATCTTAGTGAGGAGTAAACAGTTTAAATTTGTTTATAAAATGTTCAAAATAGGATGAGAGTTTCTCCACTTACAACAATGTATATAATATTTGGCAAGTAGGAAAACAATCTTCACAATGTCTGATATTGAGTTATCTAAACCACCAACATGAAACAGGATATGATTGATAGTAAATACAGGGATGTTTGATTTTTAGTCAGCCAATCTCTAACATCACTCCAGAAACAGCATGAAACAGAGCAAGTAAAAAATACGTGCAAACCACCTTGTCAAATTTAGAAAGAAAATCGGAAACTGGATTAATCTTGTGACAAATTTTGAAATGCGTTTCTTTCACTTTAGGTGGAATTGGCCATTTAACATATTTAGAGAATGCTTTTCCCAACTTATCAGAATGATTTACAGGCACATTCATTTTATTAAAATCAGCGAACAGCGTAGATTTAAAACCGTAGCAACCCTATTACCACATTTTTTATTACCAAGATTATGATGACCAATTGATAAATTCGGCAATACTGAAATGACATCAATGAGTAAATCGAAGTATTCTCAATGAGGTCGATCAAATCTACAGGAATAGCTTTACAATTTCTTTTTAATACTCTCTTTGAGAGCAGTTTCCATTAGAATGTTCAACTAAGCTGGTGTGGTCTAGCAGAACACCTCTGCAATCAGGTCAAAAAGAATTCATTTGTTAAACCATTCAGCATTAAATACTGACTTCCTGTTTATAAGTATTGTTCTATTGTTTCATTTTACCGAACTATGCGGAGTAAAGTTATGTGTGAAAATCATTTTCCAAAAGAGTAGTATTTCGCTATGAAATTTAGACAGTGCAAGTGGAATCTTATTAATATCGAAATCACACCTCAGTTAAAAATTCAAACCTAATAATATGTTTGTACTACACAAGAAAAAATCAATTTATAGAAAAAAATGGCCCAGTTCAAAAACGTACATACTTCTTAATACACAGGATGATTTTTTTTTTTTTTTTGGTGTTCGCAAGCCAACAGTTAAACTGCTATTTGGATCTCAAAATCATGTGGTCCTTGCTAGAAAGGGTTAAAATATGAAAGAGATACTGGAAAACCAAACCTGACCAACGATTTTTTTACTTTGGTTTTTTGAAGGATCCATAGGTTTGTCCTACACAAAAACAAGTACTGGCTGGAACCCTTTTCTATATACTTCTAAACAGAATCGTTCATCTGATTTCATTATCTTTCCCATAAATGCTAAATGCAATGTATTTTACTTTAGTTTTTCATGTGATGCTATGTCAGAACATAGGTTCAGCATATCTTAAACTGATTCTAAAACATTCTCACACACCACATATACCTTCCTATCTTAAATCTGACTCCAAACAAGCAGTTGAGTGTTAATTTTGAACACTATTATTTTACAAATTTGAAATAAAATAAGTTCAGTAAACAGAAATGGATGGCTGATTGGCTGAAGAACCTACAGTAGCATGCTTTGTGGAAAGCATTCAATGGAATACTTGAATAGAGGTACACACTATGAAACATTTGGAAAGTCAAGATTAATATGATTTATTTGTTTTCGTACATCTTAACTTTAAAAGTAATTTTCGAAAATCTCAATACAATGTGTAGAAACAAAGACATTGGGAGTTTGAATAGTGCACTAAACAAAACAACAAGTTAAACTGCTTTTTATCCTAAAAGCATTAAATTAAAATCATACGACTCAGTTCCTAGCCCAGAATATCCAACCAAACTCAGGCAGGAACAGTGCTATGAGTATAGAAGAGAACAGATTCACTCCATTATTGTCCAGGATGGGTTTCCCACATATTCTTTTAACAGTCGGTGACTCATAACTCACAACCTTCCCAATGGATTCATCATATCCTTGATGGAAAAAAAAAGGAAAAAGTCAAACACTTAGAAAATTTCATACAAATATTAAAAGAAAACCTAGCACACGTCAAATAGGTTAGTCCAATGATAAATTACCATGTTCCGTGTGATCTGATTTCATATTTCCAAATATTTTTCCTCATTACAGTACAGATAACAATACAGAGGAGGTGAAAGCATTTCCGTAGATGTGAAATTATAAAATTGACTTTGCTTTTATTTTGCATTATTAACATAACATCCATAGGCACTGACTGAAGATTGATCTTGAGATTTTAAGAATCAATAATTATTCAGTGCTAAGTAACTTTTCATGACAATTAGAATAAAAAAGAGACAGTCGATTATTCATATAGCATAAAAGTAAAGTAGCACTGTTAGTATGACCTTTGCAAAAACTTGCAATAATATTGTGGTGGACCACACAGGGGGGAAAATATATTTATCTTCAGTAAAAATGAGCAAGATTACCTGAATACTGCATGGTTGCACCAAGGAATGAATCTAGCAGAGATCCAAACAGGCCAGCTATTGCGCCATACAAGATGATAGGCCACTGAGGAACTGCTAAATGCAGATCTTTTACCAAGAGGAGCTGCATGAAGTAGTATGCTGTTCCCACTGTGCCTCCACCCAAGACACTGGCCACTAACCCAACAGGAGTGACTCCGCCATTGGTGCCTACAAACCATTTTATAGCAGTTAATATAAAGGCCTTTTGCTTAAATTAATCACTTCATATTGTATATATGTGTATATATAATCAGGGTTTAAAATTACCACTCACCAACCCTCCAAATGTGAAAGAACACCATGAACTCACTTGCCAATATGGAGGTTATGATTATGTTCTGCTACATTTTTGGCAATGTCTTATTTCGATCAACTAAAAGTTTCAAGTACTTTTCAGGTGCGGAGGAGCACAGACTTTTAATAATCACTCCTCAAGCCTAAGTCTAAGCGAGGCACGATCAAGCCTCGGAAGGCAACTGAACCTTGTACACACTAGCTTTCGGCCCTACAGTGGAAACTCAACTAGTGATGCAATGTTGGGGGTAGAAAGCATTGTGGGTTTAATGTTGTGGCTGATCTGGTGTATTCTGACACAAAGTGACAAATAGCACGGGGATTAATGGCTCATTATTTTATTGGTCAGTGTCATTCTGAGAGTCATGTAAAGGTTTTTTATGAACATAAGTGGAATAGCGGCTTTAATACAGCAGCATTGAGTTCAGTACGCTGCCTCAAAACAGCTGATGAAAAGAAAGAGCTAAACATTTATCCACTAATACCACATTGTTTTCTGTTTAAACAATTATTTGGGGTGAGCTATATTAGGGAAATAAACACTGTTTTTTAGAAAAGTCAAAGTCTCAAAGTATTTTCCATCAAATAGTATTCAACTGCTGCTAATATTCCTTCAAAATGAGATTTTATTGTAAATATATTTAATCATAAACAGTAATCCGGATTATTGCTGCTATTTTTTTTTGGCTAGTACAACGTAAACATAGTCACTCCTGGACATAATTATTGTGGAATCAGTCCACAATATTCATATCAATCATTTATATTTTGGAATCTGTACCTGCTGGGACATCTTTCCATGTGGTGATGAGCCTGGGCTGTTTTTTACTAAGCACAGGACCAACTTCAGAAGCCCAGGTGTCCCCTGTGCTGCAAGCCAGGGCTCCTAGGAGTGATAAGCACATCCATGAAGCGGAATATTGCTTCCCAAAATCCACAGGTATTTCTCCAGGACCAACTTCAATCATATAGAGCAGGGCCAATTCAGCAGGAACTCCTCCATTACAGAAAACTTGCAACCAGTTCCTCTGGCCTCCTGTAGACATTAAAGACACACAAGTAATGTTATCAATGAGCATTCTCCACAGCATTATACAATAGAGCATTAAAAAATGCTTAAGCTCAAAGCTTACTTGTTCGAGACCACATACTGTCATTTGTGTGTAATTGTAAACGAAGTAAATTAGAAAAATCCAAAATGTTGGAAGAACCAATCAAAGGGGTAACACACTATCTAATGAACTGCTTCTTAGGATACCACCAGAGCTGAAGGAACAAGTGCCTCCTCTGCTACTTTCACACAAGAAAACATCCATGTAAAGCAAACATCTAAGCTTCTGCAGAATTCGGAAAGGGTGAAGGGAATTACAATGGCCAAACAGAACAACTCCCTGAATGGCATGCGATTTTTCTGTAGAGCTAAGTGAACAGCAACAAATCACAGTGCTAAATGTGGCAGATCTATGGACTTTTTTAAAAATTTTATTTCTATAATGACTATAAAAGATATATTTTCAGGACACCATAAGTTAAAGATAAATTTGTAAAACCCATATAAGCTATAAGCTTGAATCTTACTGTAAACTTAATACTAATAAACGTATTGTTCTGAACACACCAAAAAAATTATTCCTCAATTTTAAATGAAAACCTACGAAACATAAATCAAATCTGTTGTCTGTCTAACCACAGAGTTACACCAATACCTCAAATTAATTTCCCCATACACGTTTATAACTGGTAGAACAACAAAAACTTTAAAACTAAATATTTGAACTACGAAGACAAACAACAAAAACAGAGACTACTTTGTTTCCTCAAAACTAATCCATACAAATTTGCAAAACAAATATTCTGAAATATCAGAATTTTTCATTAAATAACCAAACATACCTTCTTTATAATCAGAGTCAACTTGTTTTTTAATGTCTCCTTTCCATTTGGTTAATTTGCTGGACGTGAAAAAAAAGGTCAACAAAGCTCCAAAAAAGCTCATGTTGGCCATAGTAAGAACAAAGCCAACCAGCATCGCTGCAAAGAGATAAGGATTTGTTCATTTGCAATTTATTAATCTAGTCATATCAAGATTAGTAATCACAGCAAGAACAAGATGTTCAGTTTTTATTTCATAATATATTAAGTTATAGTAATATTTATGTTCTAGAATGTACTTTCTCAAATGAAAACTTGACTACTTACTACTTAATTAAAAATATAACTTATAACTCATAATAAATGTTGATGTGACTAAAATGACCCCTTAAAAGACCATCTGAATTTCAAAATATATCTCACCTCCTAGGGCACCACCATGATCAAGACTCTTGCGTTTATAGGCTCGAAATGTGATGAAAAGAGGGACAAGCACAGAGAACAGCCACCGCCATGGTGATACCGGCTGCAGAGTACCTGCAACACAGTATTTCTTATGGAATTAACTGGATATGAAAAGTCAGAATCCTCCAAATTTTACATTACCATGCAATTTTGTTCATTAACATGCCTTTTCCAAAGCATACGTGTACCATGCTTTACTATATTAATTTGCTTTCAAACCCAAACGTTTATTGGAATTCTATTAAATTAAATAAACACGTACTGTAATTTTTATATTTAAACAACATCTTTGTAGTACTGTTTCCATAATTTGTTGTATGATAATAGTCACAATAATCTCTATTCAATATATTCCTACTACAGGTTTGAACACAATTTTCTTCTTTAAACAAACAATAAATAATAGCCGGTTTTTCTGTGTTGGGCTATGTCTGAAAGCTCTATACGCTGTTACCAATGCCAACCTTTTTTTGTTTTGTTTCTGAAATATGCTTTTTTCGTAATGTAATCTTTAAATATTTTCTTTGGTTATTTATAAAGTTAATTTAAGCCAACATTTACATCTTTACAAATGTGTTTTCTGTAGGAGGCCCTTTCATACACATATACACTACTGACTGACTGGGCAATAACCCTTATGTATTCATCAGAACTTAGAAAGTGAACTCTCACCATAGTATGTGCTGGCTGTTATGGAAAGGACCCAAAATGATAATGAAATTGCCAATGTGAAACAAAACACGATCATATACGCCATCATCCTGATGTAATCTTTGATGAATATACCATCCTCAAATTGCATGTTCGTTGAGGAATGCAAAGCTATTAAGAAAATAAGACAGAACAGATTGAAACGTCAACAAGATATTGCTTATTTCATTCTTTCTTTTTTAAAATAATTGTGCTGACAAGGATTGTTAATCCCACTGTTATCTCCCCCTTACAAAAATGTTGTGATAATTTTCTGTACCGCTCCATAGGTATATTGAATAATAGTTACTGTGAAACATAAAATTACTTATTTGTAATATGATCAACCATGTAGTACACTATCAGCCAAAATTAAAAAAAAATGAAGAAAAAAAACAACTTTATTTTTCTTTTAGATCTGTGGATGCAATACTATTTTATTGTAAGATGGCTTTCCGTTATATAATTTATTATGCGTTTACTTTGTTAAATATAACTAACGTTAGTAAGTATAGTAATTTGGATTTCACACGATTATGATTTCTGTACATTTGTATCCAACTTCTAACTCTACCCCGAGCATTAAAATACAGTCAAAAACACCTGAAATTATCCTGGCACAAATACTTGTTCCCGATTTGTTCCATGTTTCCCGAAGTTCAGCCACGTTTGACAGTTTGTAATAGTGACATAAGCATAAACACAAAGCTCACTTCACAATGATCAAATAGACTGATTTCCGGTCAGCTCAACTAAAACAGCGCAGCCGCAGCCCAGCTGACCTATCAGGACAGAAACACGCGGAAAAGGAAAACAGCGGCTTTACCTTGATTGGTGGAAATCATCTGTCAATCGGGTGGGATCTGCGTGTGATTTCTTTCTTTACTGCTATGGAGCTTTATAAACGTCTCTACTGCCACCTACTGAATGTACAGACCACAGTAACCTGCAGCCAGTATTACTTTATTCAGCCAGTATTAGTTTCTTCAAATACAGCTCTGTGAACTTAAACAACAATAAATGAAGATGTTAAATCACTTTTTTTTCCATAGGCTACTGTCTATAATTTGTCAGTATATAATATTCAAAAATAAAATTCTGTCATTTTTCATTTTGTTAAGCACATAACTGCTTTTTATGTTTTATGGGAACATAAATCTTCTTTTATCCTTATCCCTTAGCTTACACCCTTCACAGAAAACTTTTTTTTCTCCAGCTTTATATTTTTAAAATACATTCTTAAAATAAAATTATTTATGACGTACAAGCTTGTTTCTTTGTGGGGCAAATAAAAATAAATAAATATTACAAATTAAAAAAGGTTCCTAAAATGAATGCCAAGTACACACGCACTTTTAAGAAACTTTTGTTTGTGCCTCTTAAGAAAAATGTTAGTTTTCATACAAAGGCTTTAATATAATTTTAAAAACAGCAATAGTCAAGCCACATATATATATGCATATATATATATATATTTAGACAGACATTATATTTCTAACTATACTGTAAATATATCTGAAATACAATTTATATAATAGCATTACTGTGATGCAAAGCTGAATTTACATAGTGCACAGAGTCTAAGTTATTACGGACATGGATATATTTTGCAAACAGTGGTATAAAATTAAGAAAAAAAGAATTACATGATCAAAGCCTTCACTTACCCAGAGAGAAGAAGAAATGCATGACTTATGCGTCTCAGTGTGATTTTGTGCATGAAAAAGCATGATAATGCATGTCAAGAGATAGATCACATGATATTAAAAGGGCTTTCTTTTCTGCAACACTTTTAATTGCTGATTTCAACATGCCAGACATCATTTGCAGTTTCCAAGTCTAATATTGGGCTACTCATAACTGTTGTTGCATGTTGACTTTTTATTTCACAAATGATATAACAACAGAATAAGGGGATTTTCTAAGGGATAGAAACTGGTTGGGAGCCTTTGAACTCATGTAAGGTGGCAACCTTTTAATCATTTGAATTAACATATTTAAACGCAATAATATATTATTGGATGCTGTTTAATAATGTATTAAAATACTGAGCTGTATTAGCCTCTATTGCTATTTACATATAGTGCAAATAGCCGTTGCCATTAAATATGCATTTTAAGTATAGGAGTGGCATATTGTGAATTGTGGTATGTTTAGGATGGTTTTGGGGCCAGTTTTGTTGGTAGTGGGGAACAACAAAAACCTTATATGAACTCTGCAGCATGACCAGTCAGAGCATTTCTAAGAAATCGAAGAAATTACAGGGAAATTACATTGAAATGTTGTTGATGCTGTTTAAAGCTTAGTATGATGACACAACTAACCTTTAAATTATTATTAAAGTGATTTAAACAACTGGATCATGTTGTTGCACTTCGAACGCTGAATGTTGATGTTTGGGAGTGTAAATACTACTCTTTGTTTCTGTTGTATGATTTTATTCAAACTTTAAGCACTAATATATATTTTTAATATATAGTCAACAATTTAAATACAAATGTGCCTTTTCAAAAAAATACCTCCTCAGTGAATATTTTTGAATCTTTATTTTTGAGAATTGAGAATGCTAAAGTCGCACAGACTTCAACATACGCAAATCACAACAATGACATTTATTTTTATTTTATGTTATTAATAATAACCATTATTTGCTCGTTTTGTTGTGCTACTATTGACAAAGACAGCAATCAATAAAAATAACATTTGCAAATAAAAACAACAACTGTACCTAAAACAAAGCAATTGCATATTATATTCTGCTGCAATGCACTCTGGGAGTCAGTGAGTAGCTATACTAAGATGAGTAAACCTAAATTAAAGTATCAAATACCCCTATAGTTCTATTTCAGTTACTAGGACTTTGGTGTAAGTAATCTATACTAAGTGGTTGTCAGTACAATATTCCTATCTCACTTTACTTTATTTTTTAAGACAATTGATTTGCATGATTTTTTTAAGTAAGCCCAACAAATTAGATTTTGCACTGTAAGAATTCCTGTTGATGTGTGACAGAAATAAAGTCAACCTGTTTAGTAATACTGTAAGTAAAGCTGATAATGCTGTTTGTGGAGCTGTTTAATTATATCTTGAGAGATTTAATATCTTTTCATTTCAGTCGAGCTAAGACTATGGCTGAAGAAAGTTGTAGTTTGTGTTCATATTTCTATTTCTTTCAGTGCAACACTAAACAAATGTTTCAGGAACATCATACTAACATTTTAAATAACAGTCTACTAACATTAAGGAAACTAGACTGCATTCCAGTTATATTTCTTAGAATTTTACAGATCAACATTCCTAGAATGTTGAATTTTAAATGAAAATTAAGTTGAAAAAAACAAAGTCTTCAGGATAAGGATGAGACCTTATCTTTCAATGTATCAACAACATGCATGAAATGTTATAGGAAATGCTCATAATTTCAGATGACCTAATCCATGCAGCAGAACAACCTTTTAAGTGATGGGAGTCAAGTAAATGTAATAGTGTGTTATGTTTATGCTTGGTTAAAGAGATCATTCGTTAATAAAGAATTAAACTGGAAGAACGTGTCTGTAGAAAGCATATGTCACAAGGGAGGACAAATGCAAAAGGGTTTATTAAAGGCTCAGGGTCAAGACAAACATGGAGGAGCGCCGGCAAACAGAGTCAGTGGAGGCATACGACATACGGCAACGAGTAAATCCAAACAATAATACAGACTGAAAACAGAAAAATTAATGAAGGTGACACTATGCATATAAACAATGAAACGTGAAGACACACAAACACATCCAGAGATTTATACACAACAAACTAGGTCAATGGGTAGAACCAACAATGAAACACCATGACAACTGATGAGATGGGCGGAGACATGAATCAAACACCAAGGCAACGTACAAGGTAGACACACACACAGTTCGCTGGGCACTGGAGTGCCATCCAGTGTCCTGAACTGGCCCATCCAGCTGATCATGACATAGGCCCCCCTCAAAGGAGTGGCTTGCAGACCCTCGTGAGGCTTAGGAGCCGGAGGGAACGCCCACCAGGGCGGGGCAAGCAGCGGAGAAGTAACCAGGACCAACTGGACAATACACAGCTCCTCGTACTGTGAGGGACCTGTTATTTGCGGGCTAGGAACTGCGAGGACCTTCAGCAGTATGTCAGGCTGCATAACCGAGACTGGCTGGACTGAACATGGCCCCTCGTACCGTGCTAAGGAACTGGAACCCATTAATGACTGGCTAGACGCCATGAGGGCCTTCAACAGCTCGTCAGGCTGTGTAACTGGGACTGGCTGAGCTGAACACGACCCCTCTCGTCGTGCTGTGATGTCCAAACCGTCACTAGCGTTTCAGGGATCGCTAGGATAGATGTCAGCTCCTCTCGCCATTAGACCTGAACCGACTGGGCTTGAAAAAGCACTCCTGGCTTTATTACCGGGACTGGCTGGGCATGAAACAGCCTCTCCAGCTGTAAAACCGGGACCAACAGAGCTTTACCGTGAAATGGGGCTAGGACCCGTTATTTGCAGATTAGAGACCGCAGGGACTGATGACAGCTCACCTGGCTGCATCACCGGAACTGACTGGGTGATGAACCGCTCTACTGATTTAAATTATTTAGGTATAAATGGCTTGCCATATTCTTTGCGAGTGGGGAGAGGATGCGAAACAGCCGGGGTTTTAGATGGCGCTGGCTCCCTCGCTGGTTGATCTGGTACCGCAGATTTGGCCGCCATTTTCTGCGCGAATGGCACAAGCCGAATGGCGTAGCGAGTGCCAGCCCACGGGTTCCTCTCCGCGATCGTGGTGCGGCGCTTACTCCTTACGCCTACGCACAGCGGTGTGCTCGCACATCCTCCTTCACCTCCCCTACGATGTAGGAGGACCCACAAAACTCTAATACAAAGTCAAAAAGTCTTTCTAAAGGCCAGTTGGGGTCCTCTGCGGGCAAATCGCGCAGCAATCCTCGGTCCAATCCGGATAAGAAAAATACAGCGTAATAGTTTCCTCATCCACATTAACTCGGTGTGAAACAGATATGAAGTCCTGTACGTAATCATCAATGTGCCACCCGTGCTGATGTAAAGACTGCAAGAATGTCTCTGATGTCTGATTAAAATCCTGCCTGCGAGGAGATGAATAGTCTCAATGCAAACCCCTATTAAACCCGCTGCTGAACTCTTATTGACGGTTCATTCTGTCACAAGGGAGGATGTGAGTGTTCGAGTTCAAATGCAAAAGGGTTTATTAAAGGCTCAGGGTCAAGACAAACATGGTCGGCCGCCGGCAAACAGAGTCAGTGAAGGCATAGACAATAGCACAGATGTAAACAAAGCAAGGGTCAAATACTGTGAATCAGTCCATGGGGAGAGACAGAGAGAATATCCAGGAACAGGCAGAAATCGGCAACGAGTAAATCCAAACGATAGTACAGACTGAAAACAGGAAAATGAATGAACAACAAAGACCGGGAGAAGATATGCATATAAACAATGAACCGTGAAGACACACAAACACATACAGGGATTTATACACAACTAGGTCAATGGGTGAAACCAACAACGAAACACCATGACAACTGACGAGATGGGCAGAGACATGAATCAAACACCAAGGCAACGTACAAGGTAGGCGGAGACATGGGAGTCCATGAATGAAAACAGACAAAAACACACAGACACACACAGTTCGCTGGGCGCTGGAGTGCCATCCATTGTCCTGAGCTGGCCCATCCAGCTGATTATAACAGCATGGTAGTTGTAGTAGTATATATTTATTTAATTCCATATCAGCATCTTAGGCTATTTTAATGGCAAAAATAATTAAAAAGACTTTTTGCATTAATATATGATATATATATTTTTTTAAATGTTTTATTGCAAAATTATACTAAATGACTCTGTATTTGTGTTCCTACAGAAAACATAGAATTAAGCAAAATTTAAATAAATTAGTTAAAAAGAATGTATGGTTAATGACACATATCTCTTAAAACAGGTGCAGAAAGCTATCCTCAATGCTAGGTCCCTTCACCCTAATGCAGACACTACAAACTTCTAGCCACACATTACAAATTTAGTAAGCCAAAACCTAAAAATCTAGCTCTTTTTCCTATGGACAGGAGTTGAGTAAAACCTAAAGGGGCAGTTTAACTGAATGATAAAACAGTGCATAACTATGCACAACTGATTGACCATTACACAAAGAGCTCTTTAGACACTGAGCCACTCCTAAATGGAATTAAACTGTTTGTTCATGAGTTCAGCTTTCATTACTAAGAAATGAGAGTTGGGAGTTTGGAATGGGAGGTTGTATGACCATGGCAAAACAGTTGACTACTGTTCTTTTCAGGCAAAGCTGTAGACAGCAGATATAGTATTCATGACTTTAGGCCTCTTATTGACTGTTTATAATTCAACATCTATTTTTCATCTATACTCAGTACACCATAATAATGGCAAAGCAAACACAGTTTCGTGAAACTTTTCAAGTTGATTAATAAAAACTAAAATAAGCACTTTGCATAAGTAACCTTAACTTAGTACTTTTTTCATACTTATAACCCAAACCCATTCAGTACTTAGCTGCAGCACCTTTACGGCTGTGACACTCCAAGTTGACTTAAAAGATCAGCAGATGGAATTGTTGTCTCGCATCGCCAGCAATGGACAAAAAAACTGTGCTCGAACACACAGACTACAGCCAATGGCAAAGTAAACGCGTGCATGAGTGAGATGAGTTAAATATCTGTGGCAGCTGTAAATATTAATTATTCAACCTGAGAACATAGATATACAAGATAAAGGCAGATGAAACGTAAACAAAGCAGTGCTCGCTTACCATTTTGAATATCAGTAATGTTGATTACTTTCATTATATTAGGTGGCTCACGTTGTTATGATAACATTCACATCCTGGAATGTTTGGGTAAGATCACGTAACATTAGAACATTCTTCTACTTCTGCCACCTTCATTTACTTGTTTTTATGATTTTGCTTTAATTCTCTGGCACTGACAGCGAAACTAGGCACCCAATCAGAGTTCTCACTTTTTCCCCAATGGTCCCAACATCGATTCAAAGAAACCAATTTCACAGTACTCATTTGTATTATTAGAAAGAGTGAAAACTATTGTAGAACAAGGAGAGGATTAGATTCAATATAGTTTCTTTTATAAGAAGGTTTTTTTCTTGTCTCTGATCTTCCTGCTGAAAGTTAACTATTGTGTCTTTACACATACTGTATATAAAAAAAGAATTGTAGCCGACATGGACTGGTAGTTTGTTACTTATTTACTGTCAGTTTTCAATGGCACAGAGAACAGCAAAACGGCATATCAATGGGCCCAACTGGGGAGCACCTTCCAAGTGTGAACTATAGAGGAAAAGGAGAGATAACTCCGCAAGAGCAAGTTAGTCCATACACAACATTAATTACATGTGAATGTTTACCTTTTTAATTCTTGTGGCCAGTTGCAGTTTAAATCCTTTAAATGTTGTTATCTTTGGGGAGAATATTTGGAAAAACTCGTAGCTGGGGGTTGACTTTAAAGACTGCCCACTGAATGTCTATAAAATACATATTATCGCTGCCTTACAGCATTATGCAGCATGTTCTCAATAAAGAATTAATAAACTCCGTAGCATTTGAACCAATCAGGCACAAACTATTTGTTACATTTAACAAATAATTTTTAATACTGCTTTACCTAGCCTAACTTAAACTGCACTATTAGGGTCTGTACCCTTCCCCCGAAAGGCAGCTAACACCTCAGCAAGGCAAAACAGGCCTCTGTCTCCATGGCAACCAACTGATAACACTGGTTCATTACCTGAAGGAATGCGAACAAAGCAACTCTGACTCTTGCAACATTTGGTGTTTTAATAATCTCCTCTAATTTGTACATCAACCTGCAATTCAGTGCATATGCAAATTACCATGCTTAAAACAAACAGCCATAAAGTTCCCTCCAAAGAATCAACACTCTGTTGGCTCTTTGACCCACAAGAGGTGTGACCTCAACATGTTTCAAAAGGCCCCACGGCAGGGACGTGCCTTGTTTTTGTTTACTTTTTCTGGATGCTGGACCCCCACCATCTCTCCCGTCTCCTGGCTAAGCCCCCGGGACTGATGCAACTGCATCGGGTGGGCCTAGATTCAGCACAGTCTACAGTCTTAAGAGATAATAAGATGAGAATTTAACTTCACGGCAACAACTAAGTTCTGAGCCAAACCTTTGCAGTCTTCATTTTTCATTTAGCCACAATCCACAGATTGCAACAGATGTCTCTACCAGCTCTTCTTTCATCTACCAATCATCAGAGTCAAGACATTTTTTGGAATTCAACACTCTTCAAACCAGGAAAAACATGATTGCCAATCCAAAACCTTGGAACCATCAGGACTTTGAGACTGCATCGGACCCTTACCAACAAGGCAATGCAAGTATTGTACATAAAACTAAACCAAACAGAGGTTTAGTATTAGTTATGGAACCCGTTATGGTGTTATGAGTTATGAATTGCACTGATGGTTTTACAGGTGGTCAAGTGACTCTCTTTTTATAACTTCAATTTTAGCTTTTCTTTACACTTTCCCCTTGTTTGAGTGTATTTATACTTGTGTGTTCAGTTATGTGAGTTAACGTAGAGTTAATAAAACTATTGCACAAATTACATGAGTTTCTGATTCTGCCTTGCAAATAAATGTCCCTTTACGATTTCGACCATTGCTACATGATCTAATGTGGTGATACTGTAAGAAGGTATTTTTCTGTGGCTACAGAAATATCCCTTCTCACAGGACACAGAGGCTTAAGGAGAGACTCCTTAAAGGGACAGTTCAGCTCCCGTGATAGTGACTGTATTTTTTGTGTGACAGTGAAGCGCCCACTGCTGTAAAGGAGTGGTCCAGTGCCAATGCTGCTCGGACGAGACTGGCCAGGATTCGATCGGCTGCTGGCCGCTGTGACTCAGCCTGCCAGTCCAACCCTGCTGTGGAGGCTGAAGCGGGCTGCAAGAGGGTCCAGCCCGTTCTCCTCACCACCAACAGCGACTAAAGAACTGCTGGTCCCAAGTGCACGTCAGGAAAGTCCCGCAAGGCTCCACCGGGTTCACCCCGTTCGAGCTGCTGTTCGGCCGTCAGTCTCGCGGGCCCCCCAGAGGTGGGTCATTGAGTATGTGAGGCAATTGAGGGAGCTCCAATACCTGATCGGTCAATTCTCCAATGTGTTCCCTCCAGTGCCCGGGCGGACCAATGCCCTGCAGTACGAGATCTGAACACAGCCCGGAGTGATCATTAAGCAGTGGCCCTATCGGATCCCTGAGGCTTGTTGGCAGGCTATAGAGACGGAAGTGGACCAAATGCTAAAGTTAAGGGTGATAGAACCATCGTGCAACCCCTGGTCCAACCCCATCGTCTTAGTTCACAAGCAGGATGACACCCTCCGGTTCTGTAACGACTTTGGCCGACTCAACGAGATCTCAGATTTCAACGCCTACTCTATGCCCTGTGTAGACGAGCAACTAGATCACCTGGGGAGGGCCTGGTATATCTCAACTCTGGACCTCACAAAAGGGTACTAGCAAGTCCCGCTGTCCAACGAAGCAAAGCCAAAGACAGCCTTTTCCACCCTCAGTGGCCACTGGCAGTACCGAGTTCTCCCCTTCGGCCTACATTCCAGCAGCTCATGGACATCCTTCTCCGGCCTCACCAGCAGTATACAGCCGCATAGATAGACGATGTGGTAGTGCTCTTGGAGAACTGGGAGGAACATCTTGAGTCACACAGACACAGTTGCATCAACTTATCATATCTCTTTCTTTTTACTTTACTCTCGCCAGACCTAAGAAAGCAAACACATACATTGGTTAGGCATAACAGAATGCTTTCAGCACAATCAAACTCGATGCATTACTGAACTCTAACTTAATCCATCATCAAACAACACTTGAAAGAACACACTGGCCGAGTGGCAGACAGTCAGTTATTGTTTGCTGGTTGGTCAGGACTGAAGCACATGCAGCTGCACTCTCTATTTGTAATGCAATTGTGATCGCTCAGGACAGTGATAAATTATCCTGTTCCAATAGCAGCGTTTCATGCACTTTTGCATTGTTAGTATGTTCATTTAACTGATCGTGAATCATTTCATCCTTTACTGCGTCAAATTTGCATGTGCTGGCCAATCCCCGCAAGTTGGTAATGAACTGTTACATGGACTCGACCGGCAGCTGGTGTCTTTGGAAGAACAGAAAACGATGCAAGAGGGCACTCTGTGGGGCTGCACAGTGTGCGGTCAGTAGTTATTGCCAAGATGAAAGTGTCAAAGGACTGTAACCAGCGAGTCCAAGGAATTGGAGCAAGGAAAAGAAACAGGGGGAGGTAGGGTGATATCAGACATTGTCGTCGCCAATGTTATATTTTATAAGGATCACATCGACATAGGGGTTTGCATCCCCTTATAATATCTCTTTCTTTTTACTTCACTCTTGCCAGACCCAAGTAAGCGAATACATACATTGGTTAGGCATATCAGAATGCTTTCAGCACAAATAAACTAGATGCATCACTTAACACTAACTTGTTTGCATTATCAAACAATACTTGAGAGAACACAACAGTCTTATGGGTTTGGAATGACATGAGGGTGAGTAATTAATGTCAATTAATGACAAAATGTTCATTTTTGGGTGAGCTACCCCCTTTAAGTATAAAAGGGAAGTGGCAAAATACTGCTTGGGAACTCTGTAGCCAGAGCTGCCTGTAGTGGGGTGCATCTCTATGTTTCATGATATGTGTTTTGTAAGGAAAAACCTTTTGGCCCGCCGCTTTGGGCGGAAACGTGTCTCACCTTCCGGAACTGCAGAGAGAAGCTCCTCCCAGGAACTTTCTAACTTTCTGTTCTTTGAGTTACAAAGTTACAATTCGGGTTTTAAATTTAATTTATGTTTACTCTTTGGGATTTACCTCGTTTCAATCTGACTCCAATTTTAAACAATTATTATATTACAATATTAACCTTTAGGTTTGATTGCTAGTTTTGAATTGAGCTGATCCCCTTGGCTTGTTCATTCTTCCATTAC
>JAUMHP010000044.1:13653537-13679439 GCA_032361065.1 Enteromius trimaculatus | reverse complement strand
AATCACTGGAAATCAGGTGTCCCCAACTAAGCAAGCCAGAGGCGACAGCGGCAAGGAACCAAAACCCCATCCATGAGCTGCTGAGAACTGATTGACCGGAGAGACTAGTCACTACCTGTGTCGTTGAACTTGCATGAGGCACACACAGACCTGCTAGATTTAAATGAGCACAGCCAGCGAAGGAACAAAGGCTACTGTTTTGAACGAGTGCACCTTCTTTTAACAACCAAATTTGTTTTGTGATCTGTAAGAAAATACAGACATTCATCTCATTGATATCCGAGGAGGGAATCAAGCAAGAGCTTGATGGGGCGACACGGAATGAAAGCATTTTCCAGGAGTCACATCAGTAGAGGTGGCGCGACTATAACTACATGTGGAAATGTAAACTGAGCCGAGCTGTGCCGTGTCATACTGAACCGTGCCGAGCCGCCATTGGTTAGGACACTTAATTTTAGGGGCTCTTAACCTGTTGCTTATTAGGATGAATATCAGCCATTTATTATTATTAGTAGTAATACATGATCTTATTCTACATCCCTAATCTCACTCAATACCTAAACTTAAAACTACCTTCCTAACTATTAATAGACAGCCAATTAGGATTTTTCGTAAGTCATAGTTAATGGTGAATGAAGTGTTCCCTATTCTTAAGTGTTACTGGGCAGTAATTTTACTTTAATCATTAAACCACACAAAAGATGGTATATGATTTGCTTAAAAAAGGCACATTTTCAGAAATTGCTTTTAAATTACACTTAAACTTTACAAAGAAAAGGAAAGAAATTCAAATAAAACTTTAAAGCAAACGGACTGAAATAATAAAACACACAGTACAAAGTAATGTTTGTTTTATTTACAGCTTTAGCTTTCAAGTAACACGTTTGAATTACAAGTGGAACTCTAGAAAGACTGAAATAGTAAAACATACTCCAATTATCTTTGTTGTATGTGGCATGAAAACATGAGTCATTGTTTATTGTTTTTTGCTACATCGTGCATCTAAAATCTCCACAAGAGCTGATGTTTTACAATTAATTTTATAGTACATTTCCTCTGTTTGAGTATGTAATGAAAACCCTTTTTTTTTTTAAATACACAACAGGGTTCATAAGCAAAGAACCTTTCTGATTTGACTTAAAAAGAAAAAATAAATACATAAAAAATAAGTGTGGGCCGCTCTCCGGACTCTTTCTGCTGTTTCAGAGCCTAGGACTGTAACAGAGACAGATGTGATTTCTCAGGACACCTATTTTAGTGATATTTGTCAGGTTGAAGGAAAAATGCATGCGTGCTATTCCAAAACTGCTGACAGCATCTTTAATTTAACTAATTTAGAACGGTTATCTTTGTATAAAGTTCAGGAGAGGCTTCTGGTTTCTTGGCAGACTTCACATTTTATGAGATTCCCTGGCTGTACCTCAAAACCTACTGAGCGGTCTCATTAGACAGCAGTTTTGTGAATCGTAGGCATTCTGTCAAAT
Organism: Enteromius trimaculatus; assembly: GCA_032361065.1. Classification (NCBI taxonomy): domain Eukaryota; kingdom Metazoa; phylum Chordata; class Actinopteri; order Cypriniformes; family Cyprinidae; genus Enteromius; species Enteromius trimaculatus. The sequence goes on along the minus strand of JAUMHP010000044.1, from coordinate 13,677,955 downwards.
TTTAGGCAACATTGCGTGCAACCTTTTATAGGATTTGCTGCTCCCAGTGTTGAATATATACTATAATATAATAGACTTTTTAGTATTATGCATTATATAACATATTAATTGTAACTTATTAATTAATTCTGTTGACACAAAATTGACAGAATACATTTAAAAACAATTGAAACGTATTTCTTACAAAAGTAAAGTAAATAATAAAGTAAAGATTCTTAAACTAATGTATTTTTAAGTCCGGTTCAGTTGATCCAGTTCCAAGTGAATTCAGTTTACTGAAGATTATTGAAGATTATCCATTAATATTACCATAAACTTTGATTCCTAACACAAAACATGCATGCAAAAGTATAAAATCGAATGATGTAGTTCTTTAAAACCATAACCAATCATTTAAGTAGCAGATGTGTAGAATTTACTTAGTGACGTTATAATTCTATAGAAATCTGTGGCGTGTATATATATATATATATATATATAGAGAGAGAGAGAGAGAGAGAGAGAGAGATCAATATGCAATGTGGGCCAACTAAAAACTCTAAAATATTATGACAATCAATAAAATTAGATTACATGTACAATATGCTCCTTGTTACCTTAGTCGCATGTTAACATCAACTATGAATATGGGCAGACTTTAAGTACTTTTGATCACTTCAATATTTGATCATTTGAATATTTGATCATTTACCATTTATGTACAGAGCCAACCATGTTGAAATTAGACCGTTTGTTATCTTACTAGGGTTTGAGATGGCAAGCCTCTGTAGACTTGGCCAAACATATCAAACCAGACTAGTATCACTTATGCACTGACACGGTCTCGTCACAGAAGCAGAGTTGCATTATTTGCAATGGCAGTATCATGCGCAGTGCCTGAGGTGTCCTCCCATCAGTCCAATTACACTTTCAGTACGTCTTATTCTGCTCGAACCTAAAAACAGTAATAGTCCCTCTGTGCTCCTTTGATGCACTGGATATGTATCACGGCCATCTGCCATATGAGCGTATGTGTATAGCGGAGCCTTACAAAAGCTATTGTGCTTTGTGCTGTCCTTGCTACAATTACCCTCGTCTTTGGCTGTATTATTCCTTTGTGTGGGTCTTAACTCATTCATCAGTTTTGAGTGTTCATTTCTCCATTAACCTCCCTCGAGTGAGCATCCTCGCATTTCCAGCAGTACAAGCTGATTTAATGTACGAATCCTTGCTTTGTCATGATGCAGCTTGTAACCCAGCAGGTGGTTTCATAGTTTCCTTCCCACCGAACGCATCGATAGCGTGGCCTTCAATTATTGAGCTACCGCACGCAGCTGAAAGTGAGCAGGGATGTTTCGTGACCCATCACAGTCAATAGAAGTCAGTGGACTAAAGAATAAATGTGTGCCTGTATGTCTACATTGCCCACAGCAAGGTCTCACTCTCTTTACTGTACAACCGCATCACAAACTCAGTTCTCCGGTGCGTTTGTTGGGTTTCTCAGCGGGGAGACTTATTAGAAGCCCGAGGCAAGCAAGGAGTCCCTTTTAATGTTGTGTGCTCGCACCTCTAACTGCGCGTCACACATCTGGGCGCTGACTTTGGCGAGACACCCCCCAGGATGAGTGTTTGATATTGCAGACAAACCTCATCATTTCATAACCTGTTATGCTGTCTGCCTTTAGGGGGAGCTCTGGGATTTTTCTCCACGTTGGTCTACATTCTCAGTTATGTTCAAGCCCTGGCTGAAATGGTTTCTGTCGGTGGACTGTTTGAGAAAAAAAAAAAAAAACGAGTTATCATGTGCGGCTAAGTGTGAAGCGTGATAGCGTCTGCGCTAAAGAGCACGCCGTCCCTGGCTCCCCCGCTTGGTGATTGAGCCAAGCGACTGACGGTCTTGCACCAACTTCTCTGTGCTATAGAGCCAGGGGGACTTCACACCGGTTTGTTGGCGTGCCGCGAATTAGCAGATTCAGTTCGAACGCTCGCAATGGTTGATGCTTTCCTGCTGTTCTCGGGTGCTTGTTAGCCCTGTACAGTTTAGCAAAACTCCCCCAGCTCAGGCCTTTTGCCTCCTTAATGAGCTAGAAGATTGCTTCTGCTAGGACAGGCTTATCTGCAGTATCTCCCCAAGGAAAGAAGCACTAGCTTTAGCCAATTCCAACTACGCTCTTCTGCATATTCCTAAAGGCTTGAATACCAATGAAATCTTCCCAGCTCTCAAATTCACATCCAAGCTTTTCGCAGATTCGGCTGGCATGGACGTTTTGTACTGTATACACCTGCGCACCAAGCTGCAGTTTCATTCTTCTTACTCCTCATCCGTGTCGAATCCTGATCTAAAACCTCACCGTAAGGCACACTGGACGGAATCTTCCCAACGGGGATTTGGACCTGCGACCTGAATCCCTTTACCTGTCCCGTGGGGTTCCCCTAATGATTGCCCTATGTTTTCTGACACAGAAAAGGCAGTACCCAGAAGGCAAGGTCCAGGTCAGCAGCACAGGCCCTTGCACATCAATATTTCATCACTCCTTACTTTAAATCTCCACTGCTAGCTCCTTCGTAGTTCCTGCTCAATCACTTACAGAGCAACAGCTCACCGTGTGCCCTGCACTCAATCATTTACGATAAAAATGTTAGCAAAAGTCAACCTTGCTGCGCCCCACTTGAGCAGAAGCTGACTTCAGTGAATGGTTTTGGACAAATTCACTCCATAATCGAACGAGACTTAGTAGCTCTCAGACACAATATTGCTTTCTGAGAACTTGCTATGCCTACATCCTTATTCCTGTAGGATTTGTTAGCATAAAAATGAAACATTTGGCATCTTTTACTAACCCTTAAGTCATTCCACACCTCTATTTTACTTTAAACGATGGAACACAAAAGGAGAACTTTAAAGAGTTGTACTGGTTGCTCTTTTCCATTATAGCAAAAGAGGTAACACTTTATTTTAAGGTCTTAACTAGTTGCTTATTAGCATGAATATTATTAGAATATTAGCCATTTATTACTCTAGTTCATACTGTATGTGCACACTTGTGTGCTATATTCTTTGTAAATATTACTGAATATATAAGTATTTTAAACCCATTTGATTAAGTCAGTAAAACCATTGAAAAGTTCATTGTAAACCTTGACATCCATCCCAGTTCTCTTGTAATTTGTTCTTTTAAATCAGGTCGGTTGGTTCAGTTCAGATTTAGGGATTTAGTTCTGGTCTCAGCAGTTAACAACTTACCTAAATTGGGAAGGTTATCCATTAATAGCAACTTAGCACACAAACATATGGTTTTATATGGAACACATATGGCTTTAGAAGTCGTGTGACACATTGATGTTACCTTTGTTGTACTGTAGTGTCCTTTTTGAAGCTTGAAAGCTTCAGTTCCTATGGGAACTAGGTGAATGGAAAACCTATGGTCAGATGATGTAGTTCTTTGTCTGTGTTCACTCTCTCTTTCTCTCTCATGCCCTCTCGAAGTACATCGGCCGCTCTTCCTGACTATAGAAAGCCCTGTCATCTTAGGTTTCGCATTTGTGTTGTCAAAAGTCAAGTTAAAAATAGGAAAAACTTTTAGGTCCTCGTGGACTGTGTATAAGTTCGCCCGACAGCAAAGGCCAGAACTCTGTGTAACTTAAATTGGAAGGACACTTTTGGTTGATGAAGAGCAAAGAGGCCAGAACTGCACTGACCTGCTGGATCAAACAAAGGCTTACCACCGTAATGAAATATCAGTCTCACAATCTTGTATTGAGTTGTATACAGAATACATATATTACATAAAATACCAGATGTACAATTAATTGGGGCAACAAATTGCGAATAATGGCAACATTATTTATTTATTTGCATTAGTATTAAATATATTATTGAGCACAACATTATTTATTAACCCTCTGAAGAATGCAAAACAAGGCTGTGTTTAATTTTAAAGGCCTGTTCCTGCAAACGAATAACTACATCTTTTGCTTAAAAAAAAAAAATCCAGAGTTGCTTATTTATCGTTAGTAAGGTAGTAGTTAGGTTTAGGTATTGGGTAGATTTATGTATGTAGAAAATGCTTATGCATAATATATATAGCCAATATGTCAATAATAGGAATGCTAATAGGTAACTAGTTAAGCAAATGTTACATTATAAATATTTAAACATTCTACCTATGTTCAAATGTTTGGGTTCAGGGTTTTAAAATGATTAGAAATCCACCAATGCATTTATTTAATAAACTTAATTAATCTTAAAATGTGAGTTATTCTTGCTCATTTTCAGCAGCCATTTCTCTTGTCTTCAGTGTAACAAGAAATATTTCTTAAGGCCCGATCACACCAAGTATGATAGCTATAAAGATATAGTTCTAAAAATATTAAATGCACTGACCTGCTATATCAAAAAAACATGTCTTAACGGTAGAATTCATACATTAATAACGTACCTAATATTTACGTGATCATCTACAACGGGATAACACAACGTTAACCGGCTCCCCTGAGGAGACCAAGGGTTGAACTATTTTGACTTGGATCTGACATGACACTGGCAAACAGGTGAACATTTACACAATTGTTCACATTTAAACTGCTGTCACTATCTGAAATCTTTCACTCATCCGTTCTTAAACACATGTGCTCTTAGATCAGCACTGGGTCATGACTCGTCATAAGTGTCATGTTTGTTGCTTTTTGATGTTCTGCTGAAAGATATACGCGTCCTCACAAATTACAGAGGTCTCCCTTTGACATTTGACTGCACACATGCTCTCAGACAGTGGGCGATATTCCCCCCACTGACAGCAGGAGTCTCACATCTCACAGGTAGAGAGAGGTTTAATAAAGTAATAAAGCACAGTAGCAGGGAGCGTGTCACAGCTTGATACCCTCAGACGGTCATCTTCCCTGCCGCTCTGATTAAGGCCGGTAGGTTACACCAACAGGCAATCATCACCCTGAACATAACTCAGAGCGACCCACTCCATTTCATCTGCACGCTCTCTCTCTCTCTCTCTCTCTCTCTCTCTCTCTCTCTCTCTCTCTCTCTTCTTGCTCGGGGCTGAAGGATGGGTAGATATGAATGTTGTGAGCTGTTCGATGTCAGATCTACTCCATCTCAACAGACTTGTTGGTAAATCTAGAGTGCGTTTGCATGAGCAAGGAGCACGCTTAATATTAGAACTGACTCTCTAAGGATCTTGGTGATGGAAGTATAAACTGACTGCAGGCTTTTTCGCTAACCAATGATCTCCAGTGCTTGTCATCAAAATTCTGCCAAAGCGCTCCGACTGCTACATTTGCTGTTTATCATGATTATACCTCAGATCTTCTGCCCCTGAAGATTTTATGTTATGGCTGTAAGCTTACACTTTTATTTACATGAAAATCTGTCAAGACGTTACAAGGTTCTGCTTTGAACGGCTACTGCTTTGAGCGTGTTTGTCAAGAGTGGTTTGTAAAGATTTGCATTAGCTCCCATAATGTAATTAGTATTGCTCACTTAGGATTTGAACAAACCCTAATAACTCGTCCCACATGTGCCACAAACATTAAAGATTCTTTAAGTTATAGAATAGTTCTCTTTAATTCAGTTACTGCAGAAAGTGTATTATACAATTAAATGATATACTGTAAATGTCGATTCATATGTGTCTATATAAATATGTATAATTTATTGATTTATTCATTTTTTCTCAAATACACGTTGGACATAATTATTGGCACCCCTAGAAATTCTTATGAGTAAAATATCTTTAGTTAATAAGTTTAGTTCCATTCATATTCACAATTATAAGCACTCCAGGGTGATTATTAAAATGAAATTGTCCAGCCATGGCTTTTTGTTTCACAGAAATATAAAACAAATTCCCTTAATCATCCATCAAAATGGGAAAAACCAAAGAATGTATGTCTAATAAGCAGCAAAACATAATTGAGCTTTACAAATTAGTAAAGTAGCTTCGAGAAAAGAGCAAGAGCACTGAAAACCTGAACCTGACCTGAACCCTATAGAAAATGAGTGAGGTGAAGTGAAGAGAAGAAGCACCCAACATGGATCTGGGAATCGAAAGGGTCTGGAGTGATTCTGGATGATTTCTGATCTCTCATCAGGTGAACACCTCATAAGGCATTATAGGAGAAAATATAGAGCTGTTAAACTGGCAAATGGAGGTTTCCAAAAGTATTGAATAAAAGGGTGCCATTAATTGTGGCCAGTGTGTATTAGAGAAAACATTTATTGCATAATGACATTTCCTCCATTTTAAATTCGTATTATCCAATGAAAGGTTAGGTTAGTTTTTTTGTTTGTTTGTTTGTTTAAATAAAAAATCAAAAGGATTAACAATGCAGATTAATTTTCACAGCCTTCTTTGATCATATTTACCGAGGGTGTCGATATTGTAGGCCAAAATTTTGCCAAACTTTATTTTAAGGTCCAGTTATTGACATTAACTTTAACTCCTAATCTGCTTCTTATTAATATTTAGTAAGGTAGTTATTAAGTTAAGGTATTGGGTAGGATTGGGAATGTAGAATATAGCCGTGCAGCATATGAGCTCTGTAAGTGTTAATAAACAGCATGTTAATAATAACCATGCTAACAAGCAACTAGTTAACTGTGAGAATTGAACTCTAAACTAAAGTGTGATATTTAAAGGCGTTAAGTTTAAAAATGGCACAGCAAAATTTCAAAAAATGCAAATGTAAAATTGGTTGCAATTTATAACAACATATGTATTTGGCAAGCAATAAGAATTCTCAACATTATGTTAAATTATTGTAGTCATTTTGATGTTATTTCAGTTGGATTCTAGCTAAAGTAGAACTGACTAAATCAAAAATATGGTGAATTATGACATGATTATACAAAAATTAAAGAAAGCTTCTTTTTTTTTTTTGCACAGACAAGCACCTCACACATTGCACATTCTTTGATTTTATGTGTATGCATGCATTTATTTCTTTATTAACTTCTCAGCTGTGCCCTAACATAGAGCAAACAAAAGAGTAAAGCAATTCAAACAACATGTAATCGTGAACAACGTGCACTGCGTCTGTCCTCGTTTCAAACTTATCCCACCTGAAGTGTGTCACCAGGTCTTGCGTCAGAACGTTCCAGAATGGACCACTGTGTCTATTCCCCCACTGGCCCCATTAATTAAGACCCATCATCAACCGTTCGCCCCCCGAGGGAGAGACAGACAAAATAATTAAAATGATCAATGAAGAGAAACTACAGCCCATCTAAAGGTGAACCCAGCCTTCAGTCCCACATAAAACTAGACCACAGGCTTGGAAAAAAAACACACTAATAACATGGACATCCTCTCAAAACCCAAAGCAGCTTTTGTTTATATGGCAATGATTATATTTAGACATAGATAGTACCTTCTGCTTAAGCACAAATTGCATATTGCATCGCAGAGGAATAGTTCACCCATAAATATTATAGAATCGCTGTCGTATACTAACACAAAGGAGAAATGCATCCAAGCTGGAGTTTTTTCATACAGTGAACATGGATGGTTACCAGGGACTGTCAAACTCCAAAAAGCACTGTAATATAGCAAAAAAAAATGTGTTTATAATCTTCCACTCTACTGCAGCTCTCAAATCTCATTTGAACATGCACATAATTCATATTTGGCACATAAAAACACACAGTTCCAGATGTGACAAAGTGACACTAAATGGTTGTGATGTTTTGTTACAGAACGCATCCAAATTAGAATTTGTAAAAGGGCTAATTATATTTGAGCAGTGTTGTTATTATTAACTAGAACTAATGAAACTAACTGAAAAGAAGGGTAAAACAAAATAAAATATAAATAGTTAAAAATTTAAAAAATGCTATTAGCATTTCTAATTATCAAGATTTTCTAAAGTAATATTTATGTTTTATTTTGTTTTATATTATTTCCTGTTACTTTCAATTAGAAAAGAGCAGCTTGGGCATTCAGGGTTTTTTTTTTTTTACGATTCATGGAAAACATTTAAGTTTGTTTGTTAAAGAACATGCAAATTTGTAAATAATGACAAAATTAAAAAAAGCATATCTAATTGTTTAAGTTTGTTTTCTAATATTTATGTTTCATTTCGTTGAAGCTTATTTTCCTTTAGTTTTATTAAGAAAAGAGCAGTTTGGACATTCTGTTTATAAATTTAATTCACTGAAATTCATTGAAGAAAAAAATAGAAAGATACTTAGGTTTTTTGTAGAATTTAAAGATCCTTTTTTTTTACTGTTAATTTTATTCTTGCTTATTTTCAGTTAATTTGCATTCTGTTAAAAATCAGCATGGAAATAATATAAAGTCATTTTGGTTTTAAAGAACGCAATGACGTGGGTGAATTAAAAATGTATTAAAATGCTCATAATGCAAAAACGGCATCTTATCACTAGTCCACCTGTCTCTTTATTTATGTAAACAACAGTTTCCAGGGATTAAGTCTTTTAACAAAATAAAATTAGTGGTGCATGTCATTAACAGCTATTCCGACAACGCTTCCTGTTATAAATACGTGGAAGAAAGCCAGAGCTCTGCATTATAGAGTTCATTCCCTCACAACTGAGCATATGCAGATGCCCTTGCAGCCCGGCCTTGTCTATTGAGTGTCTAATTAAGTGCATTTCACGCTTGTATGGTCACTTTGACGCGGAGGTGACTGAGAATGACTGTGGGGTAATTGGACTGGATGTAACATGCGCAGTCTCGAAACCACTTCCTGCCACCTTTGCCGTATACCGCGCTGTTTGTGTATGAGCGTTCTAACACGCGGTACAGTTGGGAAGATTTCCATTGCCCGCATTTACCCTTGAAGAGGAGACCTGTCCTTCCTGTTTATTGCTGGAAGAAACACGTCCATTGATTTTCATTAGGACCCTCCTGTCCGTGTCTGGCATTGCAGATAATCTTCCCTCCTCTGCGTGTGGAGCTCATTGCACCTCCAGCTGGAGTGGTCACGCCACGTGGGCTCCTCAGGTGGCATCTCACGTAGCCAGATTTTGCGGCATGAACCTTCCATGTAAAGGAAGATGCTGTCTTGGTGATAGATCAGGTGTCTGAAATAGGACACACGTTAGTTTTGTCCTAAGTAGTTGACTGTGTGTAGTTGATCTGCACTGTAAAACAAAACTTGGTTTTGGTTTATGTTGCACCACAGTGAACTCTCATTGGTCCAGTATGCATATGTTCATATTGGCTGTGATTGTGTTGCATCACTTTTGCTGACTTCATTAATGTCCCTATTTAGACTGTAGCTCTTTTCTATGACTTATAGGTTCTTATTCAGATGAAGAAAGGATTGGTTCAACAGGGTTATTATAGTGCAAGGTGTTGGAGAAGGATTACGTACACCACTTTTTGTCCCATTCAGCAGACACAAGGCCTTGTTAAAGAGTTACTATTATTATACCCGCTAGGCCTTCACGTATAAAGGCTCATCTTGTTTAGCCTGCCCTTTAATTTGATTGTTTTATTTCGGCACCATCAGAAAATGTGTCAAGAAGCCTAAATGAGGAAATGGGATAAGTAGTGAGAAAAATAAAAGTGAAAAACATGAAAGGTCAAACTAAATAGAGGATTTTTTTCTCGGTCTCTTAATAATAAAAATCTCACATAAACCCAGGTTTCTTTCTCCTTTCCTAAAGAGATGTATTATTGTATTAACTGTATTATTGTACAGTTATGTAGCAATTGGTCTGTTTTTTATCTGATGTCTCTTTTTAATATTAGTCAAGGTTTCTTGCACCGAAAATGGTTTTTCAAGACTATTTTCTGTTTTTGCTACTGTGGCTATAAGACATTAATATGTTAATAACATCTAATATACTGATCGAGTAGATTTGACGCATATTAAATAAAACAACAATTTAAAACACAAAAACTAGAAATAAAACTTCTGTCATTGATTTATTTAAGTTTAATGTATTTAAAAATGTAGGATATTTAATACATTTACTTGTTTATTATTTCATTTTTATTGATCGAAGCTGGCAGGCAAATGTGGATTGCCATGTGTTAATGAGCTCGTAATTGTAAGGTCATAATTGAAATCGATATGACTCCTTCAATCGTGACTTCAGTGTTACTTTCATCTTTGTGTTCACAGGCAGAGCCTGAAGGTTTCTCTCATTTCCACCTGTACGTGTGTGCTGCCTTCCTGGTGCGATGGAGGAAAGAGATACTAGAGGAGAAAGATTTCCAGGTAAGATGGTTTTCTGTGTCGTGTTGTGCGGTCCCTGAGCCGCAGTGTGTGTCGTCCTTGCGTGAGACCCCTCCTCCCTCATTAACTTGCGGGGTCGAGGGGTCAGTGCGCCTGCATTAGTGTGATGACAACAGCAGCTGCTGTAAGGTGACATTGTGCCGTCCCTTTGAGACTCTTCTATTTCCTGTCCCCTCTCACACTCACTTGTTCCATGCGATTGAGAAGTAAAGGGTTTAGGCATGGAGGCTGGGAGAGGGCGGATGTGTCACCAAATGTACAATATGAGTTGGCTTATATAACCAGAAGTCACATGTGTATTACTGGACCCTTGTGTCTTTCTTTTCCTCATCCTGTCAATCGCTCTGTAATTTATTATTATTTATTTATTTATTTATCTATCACATCTTTATAGATAGTAGATAAAGTTGGATTATATATATATATATATATATATATATTCAACTTTATATAGAGAGCTGTACAATAATACAGTTTACATTTTTTGCAACGATAGAAACGATGCAGGTTTACACTGTACTACTAATATTAAAAATGCATTAAAGGGATTTGTTGGGTCGTGGAATATGTGAGCAGTGTGAAATGATTTTCCAACAAACTCTGACATGATCTGACATGGCCATGAACCGTTGCCATGACGATGCACATATTTCACTCAAACCATGCTTGACCCGTGGACTTTTTTGTATTATTCACCATATTTTCAGGCGAAGAATGACACAAAAAGACATTAAACGCAGAGTAAGCAATTTTTTAAAAATGCTTTAGAATACAGTGTCGCGGCTGTGGACCCAAAGAAACTTGTAACCTATCAGCAGTAAGGGGTGTGCCTACTAATGATGTGGAGGAGAGTGCATTCAGTGAACAGCCGAGCGACAAAAAGATAAAAAAACAAAAAAGGAAAATGTCTTCAGAATGATAAAGCAAGTTCTACTCCGGGCATGACCGCTTCGCATTCCACCACAACAACTGGGCTGTAGAGATGTAGCGTAAACATGACTTTTTTAGAAAATTTTAAATCCAACAGTCAACTTGAGGCAACTTGGTTGTTGGTAGTTGTCTGCGCGGTGTGAATTTGGCCTTTACATAATCAAGGAACAGGAACATAGGAAGGAGATGTTACATCCACGTGGCATCAGTAGTTCAACCATAATTCTACGTAGCTACAAGAATACTTTTTGTGTGCGACTTTTTGTAACGACTTTATTCAACAATTCGTCTCCTCCGCATCACCCTATAGTGTCATTTTGAAGAGTATCACATATGTACACGGACACGTTGTTTATGTTCAGATCAAAGCATAAACAGCGTAAATAGTATTCTTGAAGCTTTGTAAAATTATGGTTGAACCGCTAATGTCACATGGATGTGTTTTAACAATCTCCTCGCTATGTTTCTGAGCCTTGATCGTGTAAGGGAGGGTATGAGCGGTCTCAGAATTTATCAAAAATATTCTAATTTGTGTTCCGAAGATAAACAAAGGACTTAAGGGTTTGGAATGACATGAGTGAGAGTAATTAATGACAGTTAAGTGTTTGGGTGAAATGTCCCTTTAATATATTTGTCTTATAGTTTCATCAGGAATGTCTTTAATAAACATGTAATAACGGTCTCTGAAAGTCTTTTTTAGGTTAGAATTGCCCCTCAAACTCACGCTCTCCACCATTCATCTGGTTTCTTATCAGTTTTTTAATAATCAAGTAGTGTCGTACTGTTGACTTGTCCTTCCAAATATTCAGTTTGACTCCGAAAATTACGCAATTTTAGAGGTTTGAAAAGCGTTTAGAATGCAGAAATCAGAGTGAATCAGATTAATTCTTTTTTCATTCTAAATCGTTGCCCTCTCTTTAAACTTGCATCTCTGTGGAGTGAATAGACTGCTCAATGTGTGTGTGTGTGTGTTGTTGAATATGCAGCGAGTCAGTGGTGTGTATCAGCAGTGTGTTGTGGGGCGGTTGATTTATTGTGTTTACAGTGCCCAGTGATTCAGAATTATCCCCTGCACCAGCTCTGCAGCACACGGCTGCTGTTTGGCATTCAGACAACAGCCCCGGGCCTCCGTCTTTACCCGCCTGTGCCATGTGTCAGCAGAGAGATTATTTCTCCTATTCTGTCTCCTTATCCTTTTGTTTCACTGTATATTCCTTCCTTTTTGCACTGGTTTGTTTTCACACATGACTGTAGATGAGCGATACCCTATTGTGCCCTGCAAGACTGTCCTGACATAGACCAGTTTGAGGTGTAGTGGTCTACCAGTGGTGAAGAAGTTGACTTTGCTGCACCCTAACCTATGATTTCACCTCATCCAGTGCAATCTGTTCAGGTCAAGCTGCCCTAGACAAACAGTTCCCATGCAATTCCTTGCTGCTTCTTGCCTTTTTTTTTTTTTTTTTTTTTTTTTTAACACCCTTACAAATTTTTCACATAATTGTGTCTCAGCCAAATATGTTCAAATCCTAACAAACCATATATCAGGTCAAAGCTTATTTATTCACCCTTATGACTAGTTTTGTGGTCCAGGGTTAAATATATTCCTTTAGTCATGCATTTCTAACTTGGAAGGCATGAACTGCATGTTCACACAAAGCATTAGGGTGTGTATTACAAATATACAAGTTCTCCAGATGACAAAATGTAATCACTTGCTTTTGTAAGCTGTTTCTTGTTGTAACATTTTATGTTTAGAAAGATTTTGTATTTATATTAGATAAGCCCACTGCAAATAAATGGCACAGTGCAATTGTGTTATATCACAAATTAAAAATAAATATTTTCTGTTTATGAGATGTGATTAATTCCTGTAATGACAAAGCTGAATTTTTAGCAGTTTTCAACGTTGCATGATTTTTTCAGAAATCATTATATGCTGATTTAGAGCTTGAGTAACGTTTCAATGTTGAAAACGTTATATATTTACAGAAGCTGATACAATTTTCAGGACTTTAAACACAAAGGTTAACAGAACAGCGTTTATTTGAAATATAAATTCTTTGAACATTATAAATATGTTTTTTTTTTTTGTCACGGATCAATTGAAAATGCCCTTGCTGATCCCAAACTTTTGAACATTAGTGTGTTGCAACACTAAGCAAATTACATAAGGGCTGTATGTAAGGAAATATTTATTTAGTGGTTGTTCCCTTTCAGAACAGCAGATCCCCTTGGGGCTGTTCAAGTCAAAATATAGTTGTTGACTGTGTAGTGCCAAGCTCGGATTTGTATCATAGCCACAGGGTAACACTAGATGGCAGTGTAAATAGAATGCCTTTGTAAATGTGATTGTGTATTTGTGGTTCTTGTTATTTTGTTATCCTGGGCGGTAAATAATCAGCTCAGAAATGTTAACAGTTTTGAACAATACAATGTGCTCTAATTTACAGCAGAGTAGCTGAACCCCAGTGGTTTAAACATCGTTATTCAAAAATATGTAGTCTAGAAAACTGCTATCCAACCCAGCTGGAGTCCCAGAGCTTTAAAACATTGTTCAGATGATACTTTTATATTTGTTCTGAGCTCGCTCAGGGAGTGACCGTGGCTGTGTTAACAATATCAGGACACTGATTGATCTAATATTCATTAACAGCCCAGCAATACTATTTCAAAGGTTGAATTGCCTTTGGTCAGTCACTTTCTGCCTCTTTGGTTGCATTGTATGCAGTCTGAGAACAACGGGTGGTCCCCCTGCCAGTCCTGTAAATGTCTTTCAGTGCTTTGTCGTCCTCATAACGTCCCGGCCTCCAGCAGTTTGTTAAGCCCATTGCAGATTTTGGTGAGGTGGGGTTTGAGAGGCCCGGATGGGTTGTAAAGCTGGGTGAGGAGGTCAGGGTCAGCGTAATGGTTGAAGACGTGGTTGATGCGTCCGTGGGATTTTGGTGTGAGGTGAGTGTTGACGAGCTTCAGCAGCATGTCCCTACTTTCTGTCAGGATCTCTGACATGACCGCTTTGTCAAATGTGAAATCCACCTGTAAAGGGAACGAAGAGATTTTTGTTGGGATGAAGTACAAATCTGGTTACAAATAAGGCTGTGTTTAAACCCACAACACAGTTTAAAATAATTAGTTGACAAATAAATAGATTGTGATTTTTTTTAAAGGGTTAAGGCATGTCAAAGTGCCAAAGTGCCAAAGAAATGCTTAGAAATACTTGATTACTTGGATGTGTTAAACAATAACAATAAAATGATAATAAATAATTACATTTATATTAATAAAACAAATATAAGTAAATGTTTTAAATATTGTAACTAAAAATGGCAAAAAAGTTTTGTGAAAAAAAAATATCTCCATTTATTTTATTGTTTTATTTTATGAATTTTCTTACTGTGCTGATTTTGTTTTTTTAGTTATGTATTCATTTTTATTTTATTAATTTACTTTTCCAGATGTTAACAATATACCATTAGAGGTCATTAACTCTTTTTGTTTTAATAATAAAATCTTAACTATTTTTCCAGTCAATTTTGCAGTATTACAAAAATCTCAAATTTCAAAATGTTATAAATCAACCTTATTTCCATTGCATGAATCCTAGAGCATAAATTCAGAAAATACTACTTAAGTGTACCTCGTGGAAGCTGATGACTGTCATGGCTCCCTGACGCAATTTCTTTTGAAAGTTCTGGGCCAGCTTGAGCTCTTCCTCATTGAATCGATTGTGTCTAAAAAGCACAGCTATCTTCACCACCACCTTAATGAGGTTCTTCACCACTTTCTGGGCCTCTGAACGGTTCCCAGTGTACTCTTTTGACACACGGTAAAGCTCATCTAGAATCTCGCTGATGGTATCATCGATGAACATCTGCACCACAGACTTGTTTGCCATTTGGCTCAGGATCTTTTTCTGGGCCTTGAGAGCCATGTCCTTGGAGCTGAATGCCTCCATGTCTGAAAAAGAAAGAGGAGAGATTAATAGTAATTTAAGATTTTACTGTAAGCCCTCAGTATCTTTTAAGTATATATAACCAGGATATATATTATATAAATATGTAACTATATGAAATAATTAGATGTTTTAATAACTAGCATAATAAAGAAATAATAATAAATAATAATATATTTTATTTGTTAAACACTTTTCATTAGCAAAATCTTAACCAAAAAGTTAAAAAAAACATCCACACTATGGTAAATATAATATCTCAGCAATTGTATGCTTTCCTAAAAAAAAGTCTTAAAATTTGCTTTAAAAGAGTCCAGGTTCTGTGTAACCCGCAGCTGGACAGGAAGATGGTTCCAAAGCTGCAACAGAGCAAAAAGCTCGACCCCCCATAGTACGGATTTAGTCATGAAAGTCTTAAAATTTGTCATTTAAAACGGCATATGATTAATCACATGGCTTTGTTGATGAAATTTTCTTATGACTAACTGTGCATTTCCCCCTGTATTTTATTTCTGGTTATGTATTGTTAAGGCATCAGTGCTAAGAGAACTCCCACCATGGGGAAGTCCCCTTACAGTCTGTCTTACTGTGTTGTTCATCAGGGGAAAGCTCATGTCATTTAGGACTTCATCATTGCCCACACATTTCATAAACAACACTAATTGTTCTCAAGATGATGTGTCATCATACCCAGTGCTGCTCAGTGACATCCAAACATCTGTGATCACTGTGTCTATATAAAATTCAGCATTTTATCAGGTTTAAAGGAAAAGTTCACCAAAAAATAGAAATGAAATAATTTAATTCAAAAGTTTCCTTAAAAAATAAGGTTCCTTTCCTTTTTTTTCCTGATTCAAAAAAGACCAATTCTTCACTGGAGAAAGCAATATAACTGATTTTAGCCAGAAGCAGTGTTAAAAATGTCTTAATGATGAGCTTTTTTGCTGTACAACTTTTAGATTCATTGAAGAGCAAGTGATATAATCTATCGTTTGCACACACATTCTTCTGATGTCCAGCCCACCATAGTTTAGCATTGCTTCACAGATGGTATAGTCAGGAAAACGTGCAAAGACATGTATGAGAGACAGACTCATTGCATAGTACTCACAAGTTCCTGCATGTATCTGAAGACTGTATCATGATACAGGCATCTGCTTAGAAATTTCTTCAGTATATTGTTGCCATTTTAGAGATCTTGCATATTACAGTGCCTTCATTAGATGTTCTCCTCGTTGGTGATGGTGTTTTCGTGCAATTAAAAAGTTCTGTACTACATTACAGATTGTGTACTCATTTGTACAGTGATTCTGTAACAAATGCAATGACTACAAAGTGCATTAATGTGCAAATGACCTGCGCTGTGTTCTTTTGAATCAAGACATGCCAAAAGTGATGTCATATCTCGGTGCCGCCATCAGATGTGTTTTGCTTTTTGAATCCAATTCTGTTTATGGCGAACCAACCTGATTAAATTTTAATGCAGTTAGAGCTTCATTTCCTAATGAACTCTATTTAATTAGAAGCACTGAGTGCATTAGAACAGTCATTACTTTACGTTCTGCGACATGGAACATCAAAACAACGATATAAATACTCATTTGAACAAATCAGCATGTTGTACACTTCATTTGAACTATGAAAGCAACATAATCCTACGCTTTAACACTCACTACTTCTCATTTACTCTAATTCATCTAATTAAGGCAAAACCGATCTGATAATGTTCCCCTATGCGGCTTTGTAGATGCAACTTAATTCTACAATTCTTTTTACAATTCTGTTCTTAAACATCTGATGAGATCACACTTATACTACACCTGATAATGAATTTTTTGAAGGTTTTCTTTCCAGTTTTCTGCGTTACCGCAATACATACTCAAATATGATGTAATATTATTTATTTGTTTTTTCTAAAATAAGAAACCCCATGTGAGTCAATCATGTGTGTTAACTGTAATTTGAGTTAATATGATCCATTGTATTTAATATAAAATAAAAATAATTATAATAATAGTAAAAGTTAATATATATATATATATATATATTTTAAATTATGTTTATTTTTAAAAAACCCATTATTTAATTAAATATAAATTCATAGTTTTAATGAATATTAATTAAATAAATTAATTCCATTTTTAATTATTAAGATGATAAATTAATTGGATTTAAGACAAATTGTTGTGTTAGATTTTTTAAGGCCCATGCATACCTGACAAGATGAGATATAAGCAACATTACCTCAGTCTGATTATGACTACTTTTAGTTTTAGAACATCTAAGGTAATCTAAGTTCAAGCAAATTCATTAATTTTATGCGTCCACTTCATTCTAAAATGGCCCTCTGTGTCCACTCCCCTGATTGAAAGGTTTGACAAGGTAAATGCTTAGCATTCTTCAGATGACTTCAGCGCAGAGCCTGAGGCTCTCTGCGTGTGTGTGTGTTCACATGTATAAAGCCCATGGGATTTACAGGATGTGAGAAATCATGTTGTTCCTCCATCCTAAAGACCACAGTAGTCACCCCGTCACCACAAAGCACGCAGCAACTCACAGCACAAGCCCGAGTGACAGCTCAGAAGAGACAGGTCAAAACCTGCATCTGAGTCGCACAGGATTTGGCAGCCCACTGTTTGGGAGTTTTTATTCAGAAGGGTCAAACGTGATCTTTGCGATAAACATATAAGAGATGTGGCTGCGGAAAGTACTGGTTTGAAGTGTGTGAGTGGGAGCAGTTTGTTTCTGAATGGCTCTAGGGTATATTAAAGTGATAGATGAAGATAAAGACAGCCCTGCTTAAAAAAAAAACAAAACAACAACTTTATTTTTTAGGCTATTTCAGATACTTTCTTAGACTGATCATAGACACTCAGATACAATCTTAGACTGCCATGCATTTGCAAAATAAAGAAAAGAAAAGAAATCTCGCTTGTTGACTGAGGTAGACCAGCTGGTTAAGCTAGTTAAGAAGCCTGACAGTACAGTAGAAACCAAAGGCCAGCATCCAAAACATGCTGGTCTTTTAACCTGGTATTCTCTAATGAAAGAAAATCATTAAAGAATCATGCATTAATGTGTCCGCCCAAATCCTTCCTACGCCCATCTACAAAGACGTGTAAAAACGTGCGCTTGGTCTTAGTTCTCAATGTGCCATGTGTTTCCTTTTCAGTATCTCCCCACAGCACCTGAAGAGCGAGATTTAAGCATGTGATGATGTAACGTATTGTGCAAAATGTCCTCATTACCCAATACCATCTGTTTTTCCCTTCACTGTTTATTTACTGACATTTTGCTTCATCTTGTTAAAGTTAGAACTCATATTCATGTGTGTGACTCTTTCTCACAGCCTGAGTTGTTTTTTAGTATTTGATCACAGAGGAAGTGAAACTCTATGGTGTTTGCCATAGTTTTTACTCCTATTTTTCAGTTGAACCCACAACAGCTAAATTCTCCCGACACACGCTACTACAAGAAAGCTCACAACCTATTCATAGCCTGGGTTCACAGAGGTTAGGACCCTGAATATGACCCTTTATTTCAGTAGAAGGTAAAGATTACTGGCTTATGTAGGAAGACTGGACACTGTTTTGTTTATCAAAGGTCCACCGGATGGAACATCAGCTATCCCAGTGTGTTTTAGATGTTTAACATGGGAGTGGTTGTACAGAAAAACAAGTTTCCACTTGACATTATTGACTACAAAGCTCCAGATTTCCTTAGCACAAACGTTTAACCAAAACAGAAGTATAAAATAAAAGTTTTTCTTGCTGATAAAACAGACACCTGTCATATTTTTGTCACCTGGACGGGTTGCTAGGTGTTTAATTCACTAAAGTAACTTCATGTGTACATGATCACAGCGCTCTCCGAGATGATGGAGGAGAGGGCAGAGGTCAAGACCAAGACAGACTCACCTGGCTTTTCTCACGTTTGCTCTCCCTCTTCTGTTCAAACGCTCTGTCCTCCCTCTGCGCTCAGATCAGGTGGATGAAATCCAGTGTGCGAGTGATGAAATAATCTCCTCAGACAGGTGAAATCAAAGAAAACTCCTCTACAAACTCTGTCTTGTGCTCACACTGCTGTAACAAGACAATTTGACTTGTACTTCCTTGAGGAACTAAATGTATAAGACACACCCCTGAGTGTGCTTTCTCTCTCTCTCTCTCTCTCTCTCTCTCTCTCTCTCTCACTATCTCTCTCTCTCCGCCCTGTCAGTGTGTTAGCTGCTGACATGGTGTGTCTGCTTGCCCTAACAAGTGCAACCCTTGTAAAGAATTTAGCAGTAATCCTGGATGCGGCCCAGTGAAAGGGGAGGTTTTAGTCTCTTTGTGATCTGGTATGCAGCCCCTGTTATCACTGACACTGCTATGTTTCTCACTTGTGTTCCTCGTTTAACAAATTCATTAATGGGCCAAACTGCAATAGTTCTGCAATAATTTGGTCTGGAACTGAACAGACATGCAAAAAAAAAAAAAGTCTGAAAATGCCACAAAACCAGTCAGATTTAAAGACTGGATACTACACACACACACACACACACACACACACACATAAATTGGTGCTGTCAAACGATTAATCCAAAATAAAAGTTTTTGTTTATGTAATATATGTGTGTGTACTGTGTATATGTATTATAGAAACACACACACACACACACAGTAAATATTATAATAGTAAATATTTACATATATTTATATTCTTTTATATTTGTTTAAATTCATATAAATATGTGTGTAGATATGTGAGTGTGCTGTTTATCATGTATTTATAAATACACACACATAAGAGTATATATTTAGAAAATATTTACACATATTTACATGTGTATATTTATATTCATATAATGCATATTATATACAAATATATTTCAAATATAAATACACACACACACATATATATATATATATATATAATACTCCTGCATGTGTGTGTATTTATATATAAGAGTACACACACACACACACATATTATGTAAACAACATTTATTTTGGATGCAATTAATCGTCTGACCACACAAATGTGTATATATATGTGTGAATAAACAATCTATGATCAAAATGATCTGTGTGTTCTCTATTAGACAGTGTTGTTGTTGTTGTTGCTGCTGCTTCTGCTTTCTGATCAGTGTTTCCATCTTTTCCTGCCTACAAAACCATGAGCTTAACTGAATAATATAATCACTTTGCATGGCTAGGACAGTTTTTTGTTTACCCATCAAAACCATACAGACATTTCATTGATTTTATGCAAATGGGATTTCTGAATTGCTTCGCTTACAACTGCATAGCTCACAGATTTTTGTTTGTCATTTATGTGTCAGCTGCTTATTTTTATTTTGAGCGAGTTAAAAAAATATGTATGATGAGCTTTACATTTCAGTGCCGTCATCATTTATTTTAATGCTTCTTTGTGGTTTTAATGGTTTGACAGTTATTTTAACAAAGCACCCTACAATGTTACATTAGAAAGTTTTGGTAATCGCCTTTGGCTTGTTCACTTGATGTTTTTTTTAGAAGATTGTCTTCCTAGAATTCACTGGTGATGCATGTATATTAATATATTGCTTGTAGATAAATTAAAAAATGTATAATAAAGTTTATTTCTAAAAGGCCACAAGGCTAGATATGCTCTTAACGAAGAAAACATCCTTGTACACAAACTGAACATATTATATTATAGTATTAGGCTGCCAATTATGTTATATATATTCCATTTATTTCTAGTTGCCTAACCTCCAAACATTATGCAAATACAACCAAAGAAGTGAGGTTTTGTTATTGATGGAAAACTGGGTGATAACAGCGCTTTATTTGCCTATGTCTTTTGTAAACTTCATTGTTTAGTCACTAATATTAGAAATTGCTGTACAAAGAACTGATCCTGTGCCATAGAAGTAACTCAGGGCTAATGTCTGTGCATTAGTAATGTCTATACTAAAAAAACCTGCTTATCTGTCTGCTATCTGAATGGAAACCATCTGGACTTAAGTCCTAATGCATAAAGACTACAAAAGGAATGGATGCATCTGGCTTGATTTGTAAAAGCCATCCATTACATTGACTGAAATATCAAGTTACGGTAGTTTTCTCCTCTATTTATATAAGATTGAAATTGAAAACATGACATTTGTGTTTTTCTGCAAAGCTAAGTGCATTCAGGCAAAGTAAGAATTAAGCTTGTCTCCAAGACAACAGACAGGAAGTGTCGCTTAAGTGGTTTCCTGATGGCTTCCCCTTTATCGCTAAATGATATCTGACATGTTGTGTGCAAGTGTGTAATGTGCTCCAGAGATAAAGCAATATCCAGTTAGCTACAGTTTAACAAATTTAATGTATTTTGGGATATATGTGATAATGTAAATGTCATGACTGTCTTAATCTAGTAAATAATAAATTAAATAAAGACCCACATTCCCAGATTTCTGTTACATTTTCTTATCATTTGTGTTCTTCCTTTTTTTGGTCTCTGAGCAGAGTTTAAAGTAATAGGCTATTTGCACATTTTATTTGTGGCTGAAGAGACAGAAATAGTTCAAGTGGTAAGTATGTCATGCTAGTGTCTGTTTCCTGGTTTATCTTGTATATCAGTGTGTTTACATGCATGTGTGTGTGTGTGTAGGCCTGTCTAAATGTAGGTGTATGTTTTCGAGTGTGCATGTGTTTACATGTTTTATTCGGGTCACTTGGTTTTATCTGATGTGTTCGCTCTTACTTAAGCAAAGTATGTGTTTGTTTCACAGCAATATTACATTGCTCATCAAACAATAAAACCTAACGAAAGCTGTAAACAATCACATTTAACATACAAGAGGTACAATAAACGCTTGTTGTCACAGTAATTGAATGAATACAGGTATTTAGCACATATGATAGCGACCATCTAAAAACTTAAACATAAATGCTGTAACTGTACATGCTAATATACTCAAAACAGATAGCTTTTTATCATACCACATGTGTTGATAATTAATAAAACATTGAAAATGTTTCTCTTTAAATAGGAAATGATATATAGCATCCGAACCGTGCTTTATTTTTGAGACCCAGGCTTCGGACACCCTCTTTTATTGTGATCCATATAATTTAGTTACCTGTGTTTTACTAAACGAAGTCTGCATTTAAAAACATCAATTTGTGCTTGTGTTCATTCATTCGCATTTATTCACCTAGAATTTGCTGCCACAAATGCAGTTTTCTGACCATTTTAGAACTGATCTATCTGTAATATAATAAATACAATTTTCTCAATCTCTCCTGGCTGTTCACAGCAGATTGCAGGCTGTGCTTCGCATGGGGAGGTTAGCTGGTAATCGCGAATACTGGCTTCGGAAACTGTGTTTTTTGTTGTTTAGCTCTGGAGCTGCATTCTCTTGGCTGCCAGCAGGAGGAGTGCTTTCCTGCGCATTACCAGAAGCGTTCTCTGCCTTCCCTCCTTTGTTATTCTTTGTTTTTTTAACCTTTTCTTTTTCCTGGGAATCATTGGTGAATGTGTTTGGGTCTGGAGCGCCCTCTAGTGCTGGCAGGGTGTCAGGGGGCAGGTCAGGGGGAGTGGGTTTGCCCTCAGCCTGCTCCTCATTGGGGGTGTTCATGTTTGATGGGGAATGTTTGCTGTTGGTGCAAGTGGAACTAAAGGAAAAAGACATTGAAGATGGAAGAGGTCAGAAACACAGCAGTTAAGGCTGATGAGAATATTAAATTAGCATTTTATGTTAGGCTATCATATATTAAATGCTTGCTAAGAAGACCAGCTGCCTGCATATGTAGTGTTTTGTGTTTGTTGGGATGCCCCACTTTGACTACCAAAAGTTCTTTAGTCAAGTATTATGCTTGTCAACCAGTTTTACCGGTTAAGTTTTGTCCACCTGTTGAAATTTAAACAGAATTGAGCCTATAGCGTTGTGTTTTGAGTTGAGTTTTTCCAAACTCACCTATTTGAGCTTCTGTCTTCTGAGTCTTTCTGCTCATTGCTGTATCTGAGCTCTGCTGGAGTCTTAAATGAGAGATCTTTCTTTCCCTTCAGCCAGTACGTCTTCATATAACCTTTACCCTTAATCAAGAGAGATTAGAGTTGATTTCACACTAATTTAAGATGTTATTTGCTTGCAGTATGAGTCATACAAAGTAGATTTTTCCATAGAGAAATTAGTTCTTCTGAAAATATGCTTAAAATCATATACACCCACATGAAACGAAGCAATTTAAATAGGAAATAGAAATGAAATGTTTTATTTCATATGAAATGGATTGGAAATTTACACTACTGAGTGCACTTTTTTTTGGCAAGTATTTGATTTACATCCAAGACTTATTAAAATTAATTAATGTTTTAAAGAATTGAATACTTTTATTCAGCAAGGATGCATTAAAATGATCAAATATGACAGCAAGCATTTTTGTAAAGAAACTTTTAGATAAATGGTATTCTTTTAACATTTCTACTTAAAAAAAACAAAAAAACTTGAAACAAATATAACAATGTGACAAACTTTTAAATGGTGTACATAGTAGCATTTTTTATTGTGCATTAGATTGTTGATATTGGCAGTGAAGATGACGAGGTTGATTATGTATTGTCATACCTTAACAAAAATCTTTCCCCGTTCCTCGATGATGTAGGGTTCATGCTCCAGATGGTCTTTGGTGGTCTGACTGATGTGGATTTGCATGCCCTAGCCGCACAGAAAGAGAGAGATTATAATTAGCTTTTTAATTAACTGCATTTTCTTTAAAATGAATTACAAATTACTCATTAATATTTTCTACTGCATAATGAGACAGTTTTGTTAAGTTATTCGAGTCTGTTAATTTTTCTCTGTACAGCATAAGAAAGTGGCTCACCACACCATTTGACTCCATCCGAGAAGCCGTGTTTACCGTGTCTCCAAACAGACAATACCTGGGCATTTTCAGACCCACCACACCTGCGACCACCATTCCAGAGTGAATGCCTGTGTGAGGACCACCACAAAATTGTTTAAAAAGTCTAAATCATTTTCTCACATTGCGTGGCATGTAGAGAATAGACCAGATGAAAGGGATGCAGTGGTTTTGTTATGTGATGCTGTGTGAATGCAGATGTACCCACCGACACGGATCTGGATGTTGTCCCCGGTGGAGGGGTCTTTTAGGTGGTCGATCGAGCTCAGCATGTCTAGAGCCATGTCACAGATGTGGTGGGCATGGAATGTGGTCTTATTGGGAACACCTGCCACAACCATGTAGGCATCCCTAATGGTCTCCACCTGAGGGAGAAAAAGCATTTGTTCCTTTTCAGGAACTCAACACTGCGTCAAAAACGCTATGGGAACGCCCTCGGCGAGACCACGCTCTGAATCTA
>JAUMHP010000044.1:13617785-13635004 GCA_032361065.1 Enteromius trimaculatus | reverse complement strand
TGTAGATTCGTCCAGTAGAATACAGAGGCATCTGATGGACGCAGGTTAAGCCCGCCTCCCAGAAGGTGGGTAGTAAGTTAGCTTGGCCAGACTAAGCTCCTATGAGCTTTAAAGTTGCAGAAGACAGGAGAGAAAAAAAAAAAAAGAACCTTTTGGTTTCATTTTTACACAAACCTAAGACATGGCCACAAGGACCGGGTATCCCTCCTACATGTTCCAAGTCTTTTGGTGTGTTCTAAATAACTTCTCTTCTGCCACAGCATTCAATCCATACTCATGCACATACAAACCTGCTTCCTCAATACATAGCGCCAATCAATACAAGAACAGATGACACTGAATATCCTTCAATTACCCTGCCATCATCACAATCTGCTCAAAACACCTCGTAATGCCACTCTTGTTGTTTCAGACATGTCCACTATGGGGAATGGGTTCATGAGTGATTGTATGACACAATGCACATATATGGATGCACACATGTGCTGCTCCTAGAGACAAAGGCATGTCCTTGTGTGTGCCCTTGTCTCAGTAAAACACATCTTTGCTGAATTGACTTCTTCCTCTGAAAGCTCTAGCAGACACCTAAAGAAAGCTCCGTCTGGCTGAGCTCAGGGCAAAACAAATTAGTGCCTCGCGACTTCAAAGCCTCTCACCAAGGAAACGGCTGAGAGCCAGCTAGACCAGAGCAAAATTCAGTTGGACGGAGTGAGGGTTTAATATAAAGTAGGATACTTCAATCATATACGTCTCTACCAGCACCACACCACGCTATACATTAAAGTTTTGATCCAGTAATGTTTATTTCATATGTCCATCCATCGATCCATCCATCCATCTATCTACCTATCTATCTATCTATCCACTTTTCATTTAATTCTTTCCTTATTTCATTCAAACAACCCCCACTCCATATTCAGACTCTAATCTGTCCACTCAAACCCCACCCTACAGTTATTTGTGTAACTGTAGCTTTGTTGCATATTTGTGATTAAAACTGTTTATTTTTACTTTTAACCAGATCTCATGCTTTTACTAAATTAAATTTAATATAAGCATGTTTAATTTCATAAACTGCAGCTCTGGAGAGGTACGTAAGTATATAAAAGATCTATTTCTCATCTATTTACATTTTTTCATGCATATCATGCAGAATAATAGGGTTGGTTGTGCCAAACTAAGGGTGCTACAAAAAATTTTTATGACCCAATTCTAAGTTTAGAATTAACAATTAATTATTGAACTTCATAGCATTTTCTGGGGTCATTCCTGCTGTACACAATATATGTAGCCAATATATAATGGATAATATTTAGATAATATACAGATCAGTAGACTACTACTACTTCTGCTTTCATTTCCCCAATATATCATTTAAAAAGTCTGTCCAGAATGTAATTCCAAAAGTTTGGTATACTTTTTTTTAGATATGATTTCTTAAATGAAACAGAACCGTACAAAAAAGTTGCTGCATATCAGGAATTATAATGCTTCTTTCTACAAAACCTGAACAACAGGCGGTGGCTGAAATAACATGAGAGAGGCAGAAAGACACAGCTGAGAGGTAGGACTGACGATATTTGCTCTGTAATACCTGCTGCTGTGGGGGATCAGTGAGTTGAAAAGCTAATAGTGGCCCTGGTGTGCGGGCGCAGCGGGAGGACGTCACTCGACTCCAGGCCTGGGCTTTGAAGCAGTGTAGCAGCACAGGTCTCTCCGTCTCACTTCCAACTCTGCTTTCTGCCAGAGCTTGCGGCGGCTGTGATCACAAACCAACCCTGACGGACTGGGACACCGATCCAGCTCATTACCGACGGAACTAATGGAGCTTGCGTCACAGGTGTGTTAGGGACCACACTTGTGTGTGCGTCTACAACAAAAAATGTGTGCTTCATTTTTGGGTGCCCCACAGGTTGAGACCTGTATTTGTGTTCTCAACTGATGATAAGGCCATCATTTTACAATATATTAGTACAATATATTATGTAAGTTGTGTTGTAAAACGCATTGAGCTTCTTAAAGTGCCCCTATTATGAATTTTTGAAAATGACCTTTAACGCAGTGTGTAACATCCAAAGTGAATGCAAACATCCTGCTAAGTTTTAAATCTGAAAGTGCACCATGTATAAAGTTATTGTCTGTCGAAAGAGAGTCTACTCTGAATCATTAAAAGAAGTCTTTTTTTTTTTAATGAATCCCAAGCTGTTTCTTGTGGATATCAATATTAAACATTAGCATATTGTCCGGCCAGTTGTTGGTCTTTTTCTGTTTGTCTGAATGAAAATGCAAATTTATTCTTTGCCACTAGGTGTCACTTTTGGAGCCGTAAAAATAGCCGTTTCCCCAGTAACTACACCAGGGGTGCCCAAACCTGCTCCTGGCGATCTACTGTCCTGCAAAGTTTAGCTCCAACTCTAATCAAACACACCTGAAGCAACTAATTAAGTTTTTTATGATCTGATTTGATTAGAGTTGGAGTTAAACTTTGCAGGACAGTCAATCACCAGAGCGGAGAAAATTAACAAAACATAAATTGGTTGTGGGTCTTTTAAAAAAACAGTGTTTGCAACACTTGCTTTGCAGCACTTCAGCATGTAACACGTGTACGGCTTTCAGCGTGAACAGAGCAACGAATACAAACTAGTACTCTTGGTTTGTTGCCTTTTATTCTGAATTTGGCGAAGTAAATTCTTACTGAAGTTGTGAATGAGTTGCATAATATCTGCATGTTAATAAAGAATGTTAAAACATTTAAAACAAATTAAAACATACCTTGATCAAATTAGAATGCATTGAACGAGTGTTCTTGTATTTTCAACTAGAGGGTTCTGTTTTCATTTTAATCAAATAATAGCCTCAACTGTATTTCATTTCATTTTGTTTTATTTCATTTTATCTGTATAAAAATTTTCCTGTATCTGAACTCGGAATCTTTTTGAAGTTTTTACCCTTCTGGGACAGAACTTATCAGTTGTTGAAATCAGTGCTTAACCTTTTGATTTTGGGTCAAATAAGCACAACAGAGACATAAGATTTACTTCATTTTCAGTACTTACTCTCACCGATCGCTGTCTTTCTGAGAGACAGCCGTCAGAATAAATCCCTAAAGGATATTTTTCTGTTTCCTGTGCTGTTTTCTTAAGACCATGGGCCTCATAAAAATAAATGCATATTATAAGACAATTAAAGTATTTTTTGACATTGCATGCATGTCAACCTGTTGTTGAAGACTCCCAAAACCAAAATATGAACATTACCCATATATTTAAAAATCCATAGGCAAATAGGCAACAAATTCAACAAGTTTCCTCACGTCAAATCACCCTAACTGACAAATGAAGAAAAAAAAGTAATTTGTTTGCTAGGGCTTGCTAATATAGAATGTGTCAAAGATGACTCATAACTCACTGGAAAAGCATGCCTGTGGTGACATTTCTGCAAAATTATATTACAATCCACATTTCTTGACACTTTTAAAGTGAAATGTCCATTAATTATGGTGCTAAAGTGTTTAGTTTTATTTGTAACAGATAAAATGTAATGTGGCAATATTTTTAATGTTGGTTGTTGTATGTACAAAGGTTAATGCTCTTGCATTTGAAAATAATGTGCCACCTACACTCCACAATAAACCTAAATAATTTTGTTACCAATAGCAAAGGTAAGACATTTGCAGAAAAAAAGCATGCCATTTTAGCTTTGCTCAAAGCTTTTTAGTGTTGTGATTTTTGTTTCATGGAACTCGTACCTGAAGGAACACAAGAGTAATGCTGTACCAGGTGAGCTACTGAGCAAGTCTACTGTACCAGAAAAGCCTTGTATATGGAGCTGGTTATAAGATGCGAACATAAGAATTACTTATTAGCTTATATATCATGGTAAAAGTGTTTTCAGGTCACAACAGGAATATATTCCCTATCACTGTGTATGTGTGTGTGAACTGCATTGCCAAAACAATACAATTATAACTAAGTTCATTACATGCATCTACAGAGGACAATAGTCATTTGTGCCTCATGCTATAATTATTAATGTTTTCTTTTTTCTATTTTAGTAAATTAATCTTTCTGAGAGAAGTTTTATGTGAACAGAGGAAAGGACACATTTTTCAAAGGCGGTAATCAGACATGTGCTGTTTCTAATTTCTGCAGTGCTGTATGTATACTTGTGTGCAGTATCAGTATGTGAACTTTCTGCAGGGGCATAGGAAGTAGTTTCTTCCTAGTTGCCACGGATACTTTCAACTGAAAAATGATAGAAAACCTTAAAACGAAACTACATTTTAATTTGTTGCCTGAAATACAATGAAAACCTACTACATTTGACAATGGCAACTAGAGCCCACTGTATGAGATACTGCAATCCACAATGCAATGCACTCAGACTGGCATTCATTTTGTAGCATGATGAATGAACTATATCATAATAAGTGCCGTTGTTTTCCTTCTTGACTCATTTGATTAGACTGTAAAGACAATTTTAGTGGCACTTGTTGAGGAGAGATATAAAGAAGCCATAAGAAATAACACTTATTTTTCCTTTACAAATGATAAATCGGGATGAAAATTGCTCACTGTACTTAAAAAGAATGGCCAGAGTTATATAAACTCTAGAGATCAGAATATAATAAGGACTAGGTAGTGGCTTTTGACCTAGCTTGGCCAGCAAATGACTGCTCCTAGCAACCACATGGTTCGCAGCATAAATAACTGAGGTTATTTATATAAGCAATATGTTTATTAGAAATTGAAGGTTAAATAAGAGGATTCTGGGGGGTTCTGATGGAAGGTGGCAGACTTTCCTTTTACACATAAATTCTATTCCCACCAGAGGCTTAAATGTTCCAATTTTCTATTAAAAATAAATGAAAGTGAAGTTTTTTTAATTTGATGTGACAGATGTGTTGCTTATGTAGAAGTTGAAGATCACACACATGCACACATTTATGCACGTATTCCTTGAGCAGCAAGCCACAGTCCTTGAAAAACTAAAACTGACGGTGCAAGAACCTTTCAACACATTATAGACATTTTGTGTCCTGAGGGAAAACATCTGTTTGAAGCCATATGGATCCTACACAGAAGCATATACTGTTTTGAACTGACGATTGTGCTTTGCTGACATTCAGTTGGTATGATGGCAGGTTCAGCTGTCAGCTCTATACATGACACTTTACAGGGCGTCTTTCACTGCCAGAAAAAAAGGCGTCCATGAAAGCTCAAGTGGCTGTGTACAAAGATGCATGAGAAGCCAACAGTAGCATCCTGTCTAAACGCAGTCTTGCATGAAGCTGTGAAATATAGAAGAGCTGGTTTAAAAAGTTGTAGGTGGTGATGGGGTCCTGGCAACGGGCCACTCTGCCAGGTTTCCCTGAGCACTTACTGTTCTCTCGCTCTCTCTTTTACACACACACCTCACCCCTTATTACCACGGCAACAGAAAGTTGGTTTCTTGCAGATCATGGAGCGTTGACCTTTGAGACACCTTGTTGAGACATCTGTGGCATCTCAATATAGTCGAATGCTGTAATGAAGACAGGTGAGTGTGAACCACGAACACTTCCTTTAATTGGCACCATGCAGGTAAGCGTCTCAAAATCACACCAATGAATAATTGATTCAAAACTGATATACTGATGTAATTAGTTAGTCAGAATCAGTCAAAATCCTGTTACAGTCATGAAAAACTATATCGTTCAAAAATTTGGGGCTTAAAGTTGCTTAAAATGTTCTTTGCAAATGATCTCATTGCAATTTAAACATTTCTTATGATGAAGGAAAATTTCAAAGGATTTGAATATTTTTATATATTTGTATGAAGGACCAACACATAACTCCGCCCCTAAACCTACCTGTCACTGGGGTTCAGACAAATAGTACAAAATTGTACGAGTGAGATTGTGTGATTCATGTGAATTAGCCACCTCATAAAATATTTATGTAAATAAAATATGGATTTGTTGTGAGACTATTTTGAAAGAACCTTCCTTTGCCACAAAGAACATTTTGTGAAACTAAGTTTCTTCAGGCATTAAAGGTTTCTTGTTGAACCATTTAGACGAAAAAAAAAGAAAAATCAAAGAGCGTTGGTATAGGTGTCGCTTATTTGATCAAGTAAAACAATGGTGTTGTAAAAAAATAAATAAATAAAATAAATTTTCTAAAATAATTTATTACTGTAATGGCAAAGCTGAATTTTGTAGCATCATTATTCTTCAGTGTCATATTAACATTCAGAAATAATTTGCGGACTTGGTGCTATAATTGTCATCAAATGCCACTCAATATTTTTTTGTGGAATTGTGCTTCTTTTTTCAGGATTCTCTGATGAATAGAAAGTTTCAAAGAACAGGTTTAATTTTGTAAAATGGCATGATTTCTCTATCATATTTTTCTTCAGCATTGTTCTCCATGTATATTTTTTTGTTCCATGTAGCCAGTGAGAAAAATTCTATTAACTAATGTTTTTTATTCTTTTTTTATTCTTTTTTTTAGTTTAATGCCTTTAATGAGACAGTAGACTGGCCTAAATAGGAATTTAAAGGAATTGTGTCAACATATATTGCCATTGTATTAACAATGTCCTGTTCTCTTAGTATTTGCATCGGTATCACTGGTAAACTACTAACTGACTATTGGTAATACTACAGTACAGCACAACACACAACATATCATATCATAAAATGGCATCTTGAAACATTAAATCAATCGCAAACCAATCTTCTCGTGATGTGCAAAGGGTGCTGGGTTAAAATTAGCCCCAAAACATGCATGAATGCGCACTTTGAAGATCTACCATAAATAGTATTCCACCAGGGCTTTCTTGACATACTGTACTGTCCAAGTCAGGATGCAGTGATTGTTATTTTGTAGTACATGTAAACATTATATAGTCTAAGAGTCTTTTTTCCCCATATCGGGTTGTAGTAACTGGAAATATCAAGTACCCCTCCCCTCCAAGCTAGTTTAATATTTTTTTCATGCTGAAACATTATAATAACAAAGTTTTCTTATTTCATTCAGAGTAAAAATCACAACTTTTTTGTGGGACACAGAGACATGTGTTTTTATGTTGGTCAGTAAATCCGACGGGAGCTCGGATCCACTCCAGTTGCTCTGAGCAGCCACTGTGGTCCAACTGCAGCTCTTTCACACACAAACACAATCAAATGTCAAATGCGCAGTGCTCACTTCTGGCTGTACTGTCACTAACTTTCTGTCTCCCTCTCTCTCTGTAGTAAATCTGAGAGAACACATCTAATTGCAGAATGTTGTTCCCTTCCCTTTGCATCATGTTTGATGCTGTATGAGATGTGTGAGTGTACATCTGTTACACTGTGTGTGTTACAATTTCCGCACACTCTTTGTGCATATCAAAGTGTGTCTTTACATGCGTGCATACAAATTAAATCTTGATGTATATGCATTTGTCTTTCCATATGTTCATACAATCAGTGTTTACTAAAAGGTATGACTTTAGGAGTGGCTTGAAATAAAAAAGAATGCTAACACTTTAGTATAGGGATCAGTTCTTACCATCATCTAGTTGCTTTTAAGCATGCCTTTTATTGACATATTGACCAATAATCCTTTTTTCTGAGGCAGAATTATGGTTTATGAAAAATTTCCATGACCATATTCCCTAATCCTACCCATTACCTAAACTTAACGACTACCTTAATAACTATCAATAAGTAGCAGATTAGGAGTTTATTGAGGTAAAAGTTGTAGTTAATCATTTGTTAATGGCGTAATAAAATGTGACAAGTTAATATCAAAGATAATGAATTACATAACACCAAATATTTCATTACTGACAGTGTTAAACATTCATCCCATTTTTCACTTAAATCACCAACTTCTTTTTCCAGCCCAATTAAGGGTAAAGTAGAACATTTGTGTTATGTACTGACCATAAAACTAGCGCTAGCTCAAGTAGAAGACAAATTTTTTCTGAACTTCAGACTTCAGCCTCACGTATCTCAAAAGATCAAGATAAACTTCTCCAAAGATAACCTTTAATATTTCATGAAATTGCTTCTTAAAGTGCAGCGCAATGTCTCAAATTCTAGTGACACTGATGTGAATGGGCCAGCTAAGCTAGACGCATTTTGGATAACAGCTGAGGATAAATGAAAATATTTGAGACAGTCATTCCCCTGTGGAGTTAATGAAAACATGGCCATGTGATCCATACTGATACAGCGCTCAGACAACTCTATGCTGGTAAGGAAACCACTAAAATATACTGCTTTGTATTAAAGGCCTGTTCACACAAGAAAGGTTAAGTATAACAATAACTTTATAATAATCAATGCAATAACTATATTTGTTGACTATGGTTTTTTTTTTCTCAGATGATGGACAATAAAATGCAGCATGCGTTTAAAATAAATAGAATATTAATGTCTATTGGTGACACAAAAATAATAATTATGATTTTCTTTAAAGTTATCGTTCTTGGTTTGAATGGGTCTTAAAGACTAAATTTGTACTGCCTCATGACAATTGCCTCATTATGGCCCTTATTTTGTTGTAGAGCAAAATAATGGTTCTCCATCGCTAATTCAAAGAGTGTTCCAGGGCCTTCTCAATGCATAGCCCTCATTAAGGAGGCAGATTCATAGGACTATAGATAAGATGTAATAAATGCAACAAAACATGTCAAATGTTTCTTCTTTAGGGGTTGGAGCTAACATGCTTTTAAAGATAAAATTTCCAAGCTATTAAAATAAGCCAAACTTCAACTGCTCTTACATTGTGTATTCCGGGCATATTTTCTGGTTATTTATTTTTAAGCAAGTTACTCACAGTAGGACCACTTACTACAGGGCAAACCTTTCTATGCTCTAGGGCACACCATTTGTAGCATATCTCAGTAAGTGAGCTGGTTGCAAGACTTGATCCATTGAAATACTGACCAAAAAACTTTATCCAGCAGTCTAAACATCACTACTAACTATCAATAAGCAGCAAATTAGGAATTTATTGAGGGAAAAGTCGTAGTTAACAGTCAGTAAGTGTTCCCTATTCTAAAATGTTACCACAATCCCAGATCCACTCTAATTGAATAAATAAGAACAGTTTGAACATTCTACTAAACATCTGCTTTTGTGTTCCATCAAAGAAAGGTTAATTTACATTTTTGGGAGGATAAATTATCCCTTTAATTGCATGGTTCAGATGTTATGTTGCTTGTTTGCATGGGGCTAAAGGTTCCAACTATTGAACACCTAATTTCAAATTGCATCTTCAGACTATACACCTCCACTCCTTCTGGCTGCAATCAATATGTCATAGAGATATGAAATGACAGTCTGATAGGTACTCTTAGAGACTGTAGGGGCTGTGAATTTGATCGATCCTTTCCAAAGGAGAGGCGGTATTCATAATCATCTCATGCTAACGCTAACACGTGTTGAGCATTTCAAATTGTAACCCTGTGATATTTAAATGATCTCTTAAATCATGGTTTTCAACCGGAGGGCGATTTGTTCTGATAGTGTTTGGAGCTGTAGGGTTAAAAAAATAAAAATAAAAAAAATAAAAAACTACACTAAATTACCGCTGTAACTTTCTACTTAAAATGTTAAGGTTTTAGATCTAGTAAAGCTTCTCTTTCAAACTTTAGTAAATATTTATTAACATATTGACATAATTATTATGAAAACTTTTGACTTTTTAGCTGTTTTATCTTTTGTTGTATCATCACTACATGTTTCTACTGATCTATAAGGTACTTAGGGTTTTTTTTTTCTGTAAAGATGCAGCTAATGACTTACAGGGTCATAGAAGGTTTCAAAAATTGTGAGATGAACCTGGGAAGCTCTCAGTGAGACCTCTGTCATTAGATCAGGAAATGTATAAGGAAGAAATACAAAAATAGGATAACTCCTTAGCATTCATCTTGTAGCAGAAGTGCAACCTAGTAACCTCTACAAGAACGAACACACACACATGCTCACACAGAGGTTTTTACCCTCAGTGGGCTTGTGGGTTATTATCTGTGAACCTCACTGCCATCAGTTGGAGGCTTCATTAGCTGTGGCATTTAGAGGAGGCGTCTCTATATGGCCAATACAAATGCCAACGTGTCGTCCGTGCCGCACATATTACTCTGACATGCATGGAAAGGTTAATAAAGTCTATGAGTGGAGGACATCCATGTTCAGATATGGAGCTTGTTCTACTAACGCATCTGAGGCAGCTTTTTAACAACATTCAGTTTTTTCCTCATTAGAGGAATGTAATTGTATCTGTTGAATGCCATTTAAGTACCTGGGGAAACAGTTAGCCATAATCATAAAATCAGGTTGAAAAGTCAGTTCATTTTATAAATAAAATATAGCTCTCTGCATGTTTTAAAATTGAGATTTGGGTTTGCAGTCTACCTCTGTTTCACCTTTAGACCTTCTTATGAATGCATTAATGTTATTCATTTGGACAGAATAACCTTCGCAGTCTCGCTTTTTGGTATAAATAAATGCACCCGGAGGAAAGTTTTCAAACAACAAGTCAGAATTGTTGTTTGATTTGTATTTCCGAATAACCAGTACACACCCGTTTTTTTTTTTTTTTTTAAATACATTACTTATTATTTGATTTTTTTTTTTATTTAATTCTATTTTAAAATATTATTTACTTCTGTAATAGCAAAACAACAATCAGTCCCTACAATATATGAATTTTAAAATGCACTTGCCATGTAAGAATTCTTTCGTTCTTGAGACTCAGATGGCATGCCTCTTCAGAGCCGTGTGCTCATTATGCCAATCGAGTCTTGATTTATTGCTTCTTAATTATTCATTTGTGGGCTGTAAAGCATTTGTGCCAAATTTACACCCCTGAGCCCATGACATCCTTTAATATGGGTGTTACTGTAGTCAGAATGAGACAATTGCAGCTGTCCAGCTGCACATGATTTGAACCCGTCACATGAATCAGTAACATCTCTGCTAATTTCCTCTCAACTAAGCAAATTATGACATTCTTTTCTTTGTAGCCTTGTGGGATCTCTGCTCATTGTTTGATGTTTCTGTTTAACTTTGTGTGCTCACCTTTAGTGAATTGCCAACGGTCATTTATGTCACACACAATTGGCAGCTCTTATTGAATGACTTTTGGTCACTTTTATGGTGAGGTTGTGTGCTGTCAATCTTAATTTATTATTCTTTTTTCTACTGAAAATAAAAGGAGATGTTAAGTAGAATGTTTAAGTGTCTTTTTTTTACAGAACTAGATGATTCATGCTGAATAATAAATACTGTAAAATAAATATGATGCCCATATGATAATAAGGCTCTGTAGTGTTCTGAATTCATACAATAGCTACTTTTGTGTGAGGAATAGACAGAAAATTTGTAGTCACTGAAAATTTCTCTGAGGACACTTAAATCCAACACAATCTCATGACAATTCATAATTATTTTATGTCTTTGTGAATGGATGGCTTTGGCTTGCTTGTTTGAATTCACTCTCATTTGTATGTTTTCATAAAATCCCAGTGACTTTCATCCCAGTTACTGTTATGTGTACTTTGTCTAAAAAAAAACAAAAAACAAAAACAGAAAAAACGTATGAATAATACAAAACTGCCACCATGTAAAATAGCTGGGTTTTCCTGCGAGATGGAATATTTCAAAAAACGACTTGTGTGCATTTAAAAAAATAATGCTTTTAGCTGCATCCGGACAGGTTAAAACCTACATTCCTGCCCTATCTCATTTCACGAGTTCACAGTAGAGAGTAAGTAGAGAGAAAAAAACAAATTTGGCGTGCTGTCCGGGGGCGAGCCGGGTGAATGGCAGACTCCGAACCCTAGTGGTTTGAACCCTAGGTGAGGGCAAGGGTTCGGCGATCTGGCTCGATTTCCGTCTGTCTGAAGTGATGCCAGCTGCCATTAATTTGTCCAGTGCTCCTCCCGAAACGTTGTTATTATCAAAACATGCACTAATATTTGTATAAGTAGTACGCCAAAATAAAAACAAAAACTCATATAGATACTGAAAAATGGGCTTTGGCATGTAAATGCTTAGCGCTGAGTAGGATTAGGGTTGTGTGGTGGATGTGTATAATATGCACCGCAATAAATTCCACATCATATATACGTGAAAACTCATGTGTGTCACATATACGCCATTTTTGCATATCAATACCATAATTTTCCGGGGGTTTTCGCGTACTATTTATAAGCATTTTCACTAGTCTTGATCATTTAAGAGCATGTGAACAGGAACTAAGGTTTCAAGACTGTTCCAGGACAATATATATAAATGTCAAAGATCAGTGTCCTTACACACACTAAATCCAAGCCTCAGAATGATATTTGAAACTAATCGTATCCCATGAATCATCATGTTCACGAACTTGTGTTACTCAAAACTGTGTGATTTGGAGGAAAAGTTAAATTAAGATATTTATTTATTTTTTATTTTTTTATTCTTTTCGGCGTGCTCTTTAAAAGATATATTTTCACATTTTTGATCTTCAAACCCTCTACAGGACATATGTCATGTGATCATTTGCAAGCAAGCAGCATTGATTTTCATGCGTAATGTGACCAAATATTTTCATGGCAGTTGGAGAAATGAGAGGTAAGAAGGGGAGATTTACCATAAATTGTTTTTCTTCCTCACACCACACTGTTCTTGTGCTTGAAAAACAGTGCACAAATTATATTAGCTACTTTTTCATGTTCATGGCTATCGTTTTCCATCTTCGAAACTTTTCAATAATATGTAACTTAGTTTTTAACTAAGTTTTTAATTTTGATTGCTGCTTATTTCACATTGATTTATTTAATCTTATCTTGTTTAACTGATTGCTGCATTGTGGGAATAATCACTTATTGTGGGTCATCTGATCAGACTCTTGAATCACCATGTGATTCATTTCTCCTAAGGCAGGATCCTTGTGTTACCAAAATAACTGTCTGTTCCATCATGCTGTCTGTCTCGACCAAGGCCTTTCATGTAAATATTCAGTTTTCAGCCTCTGTTTGATGACTTATTTGGTTATAAGTGCAGATAAATCATGCTTAGATGGAAGCTAAACCTTGTGTGTCTATACACGTAGAATTTTTTCTGAAAAGATCCAGCAAATTTTTTTTGCACATTTCAATCATTTCTTTTATGCTCCCTCTCGCTTGTGAAATTGTTCTTTTCTATGATCATGTCAAGATGGTAGAATTAATCCAAACTCATTTAAAGGACACACACCACTTGTACCATTTTCTGCTCCTTTGGAAGCCTTAGTAAATATGACCAATAGATTTGAAGTTTTCCCATTACCCTCCGTTCACCTCAAATCATCGGTAAGCGCCTGTAGAGATGGCCAGACAGACAATCTAATAAAGCTGTAAATTCACGACGCTCCAGCAGCTCTTGGAATATTTCTGTCATTCCATTCCTAATCATTTTACAGGTCATGTTCCGTGGCTTATTGAGATGATTATTTCGCCACGCTTTTGTCTAACCTCTGTAACGCTTTTGAGCAGCGCAAGAATGGGACGATAAATTTCTCTGTAACAACCTGATTTAGAGCTGTCATAAAATTGATAAGTTTGCCCGTGCTCATTCGGCAAGTTGTCATAAACAGCTCAGCTTTCATTTTTAGATATTGGGCTTTGTCAGTCTGTCAAAGATTGAGGGTCCGGCAATGTCACACGCTACTCTGAATGTCTCTTCATTTCACTTTATACACAACCCTGAATAACAATAAGACTTATGAAGATGACCTGTGAATGTGAAAGAATGACTTACACGCTTTACAGTTTATGAAAAATATATATATAAAAAAACAATACTGTGGACCGCAAAACACTTGACGTCTCTCAAATTCACAAAGGTGCTTAGAGTAATCGCATGTGTAGTTAATTACAATTTTTTTCCCTCCAATATGAGACAATCAAAGAGTGTCTAAATGTATTTTTTGTTGTTGTTGTTTTTTTTTTTTTTTTAATTTAAAGGTTTGGCATTTTGTTGATGTATAATATTTCAAATGTGCATATTTCAAATATCCTTTTTTGTCGCCACCTTTACAATACAGTAAATACCATGACAAATTGTATTATAATAGCTGTATTAGTGATCATTTTTCAGTTATTGAGGTTTTCTGATATGTTCAAAGTAAAACATACAATATTTAAATATATATATATATATATATATCACATATTTAAACAGCAGATGGAAATATATTGTTTGTACATGGCATCTTGAATCTGTGCTCTTATGAAAGATTAAATGTAGCATCATTTTAAGAACAAAGCCTGCTTTTCTGCCCACTGTAGCTTTGTGCTCTTTTTTTTCAACCTGGAGATCAAAAGGCACTTTTTACATAAATTGTACACATATTCATAGTTTTCCCAGGAACCTCTTTCACAGTTTCATGGCCAGTGTCAAAGGAAGGCTCTGTTAGAACAACTCACTATTGATTTTAGTTCAGTCTGAGGTCTTGCTTCTTGCAAAGCTCCTGAAAATGCAATACAACCAACACTGAAAAGCATACAAATAGTATTTTTAAAATTAGATTTAACATTGATACTTATATGTATATAAATGACAATTTCTCTTGACACATCAGATATGTTAAATTATTTATTTATTTATTTATTTTATTTTTCTGCAATGAAGATACTTAGGATCTTTACTGAGGACATGATCAGTCAAAATCAAAAAAATATGTTAGCATATTGTGTTAAAACACATAATACTTTGTTGCAGGCATTTTGTTATTTGAATGTCTCCTGTGTACAATGCTTACCACTATGAGAAAACCATGTTTATGTAACCCTTTCTTGTAGAAATGACCTGTGTATATTTCCCATGGGATATGAAGAGGATCAGAAACACCGGTGAAACCAGAGCTCACAGTAGCAAATCACCAATAAGAAGATAAGAAGAATATTTGTGGTCAATTATTTCTTTCTGTGAGATAAAGTTATCAAAACCACTTTGTTTTCCTTTATGTAAGTCATTTATCTCAGTAGAAAGGTGTGTGCACATAGTGTAATATACTGTAGCAACTGACAAATGGGATTGTGTAGGATTAGTTTTGATCTGGTGTTGAAAAGAGGGTTGTACATCATTCACAACTGAACTAAAAATGCTTAAAATTCTCTTAATTCCCTATATAAAAGAAATAAAGAAATACAAATAAAGAGCCAAATCGCGTAAACTGTTAAGAGG
The DNA here is from genome assembly GCA_032361065.1 of Enteromius trimaculatus. NCBI lineage: Eukaryota > Metazoa > Chordata > Actinopteri > Cypriniformes > Cyprinidae > Enteromius > Enteromius trimaculatus. The sequence continues at coordinate 13,619,817 of JAUMHP010000044.1, read as the reverse complement.
CTATTGTAATATCAGTATCAGGTAAGATTACTTTCGTTCAATCCTGCGCTTGGTTACATATTGTCACAAGCGAGCCAACACAGACACAGTGGGAATGACATCATGCCTCGGAGAGGCTGTTTATTTCAAAATAATACATAATAAAGTGACGAACGGGGCAAATGCAAATCCAGACTCCATGCGGTCGGAGGGGAGGGAGAAGGGGAATGCCCACTGCGCTGGTTGTCTCCTCATGCCCGCATTCTTCACCAGATGTCGCGAACGAGCCAACACAGACACAGTGTGAATGACGTCATGCCTCGGAGAGGCTGTTTATTTCAAAATAATACATAATAAAGTGACAAACGGGGGAAATTAAGTGTCCAAAATAAAAGGGAAGCTGGTGTCCTCATCGTGCTCCTAGGGTTCGGTGAGGGTCAGGCAGTGTAGAAGGGAAAGGGTTCCGGGAAGGGGCAGAATCCAGGCAGTTCAGGCTGCTTGCATCTCGGCGGCTTGCCCCTCTCATGACAACATCTTGGTGCCTCTTGCACTTCTCGTGGCGCGCTCTTCGTTCGGACAAGGTGTAATTTTCACAATGCACGCGTAGGCAGCATGTAAGCGATGCGAATGCAGAGCAGGAAGAGCGCGCGCCAATTGTGCTTTCACACTGGCAGCGTTTGTCACGTGCAGCTGAACCATGGCTTGTACTGTAGTACGGCAGTACCCTTTCCCTTCTACACTGCCTGACCCTCACCGAACCCTAAGAGCACGACGAGGACACCAGCTTCCCAAGTATCTTATTCCTGTGGTATTTTCCAGCATTCTTCTCTGAACACTGTGTGCCATGTGCTTTGATTTATGTCATTGTCAGCATACTTTCTTATGCGACTGTCTATATTCTATATCTGCTCTGCTACGCGCTGCTGCACCGCCCCTGCTGTGTGAAAGCTCTTATCTGTTAACATCGGGTGCCGAATAAAAATACTGGCTGCTTACGCATGCAGTGTGAAACCGGCGAAAGTCATCATAGCTTGCGTAGACCTAGCTCCCAACCCAACTTTCTAAAAAGATTAATTTTATTGTGCAATAAGATTATCGTGTTAACGCAGCATGATAACGCAGATAACGGCCCATCACTAATACATATATATATATAGTGGGTACGGAAGTTATTCAGACCCCCTTAAATTTTTTACTCTTTGTTATATTGCAGCCATTTGCTAAAATCATTTTAGTTTATTTTTTTCCTAATTAATGCACAAACAGCACCTCGTATTGACAGAAAAACACAGAATTGTTGACATTTTTACAGATTTAAAAAAAAAAGAAAAACTGAAATATCACATGGTCCTTGGTCAGCTCTAGGAAGGGTTCTGGTCGTCCCAAACATCTTCCATTTAAGGATTATGTAGGCCACTGTGCTCTTAGGAACCTTAAGTGCAGCAGAATTTTTTTTTTGTAACCTTGGCCAGATCTGTGCCTTGCCATAATTCTCTGAGCTCTTCAGGCAGTTCCTTTGACCCCATGATTCTCATTTGCTCTGACATGCATTGTGAGCTGTAAGGTCTTATATAGACAGGTGTGTGGCTTTCCTAGTCAAGTTCAGTCAGTATAATCAAACACAGCTGGACTCAAATGAAGGTGCAGAACCATCTCAAGGATAATCAGAAGAAATGGACAGCACCTGAGTTAAATATATGATTTTTACAGCAAAGGGTCTGAATACTTAGGACCATGTGATATTTCAGTTTTTCTTTTTCAATAAATGTCAACAATTCTGTGTTTTTCTGTTTGTACATTAATGAGGAAAAAAATTACTTAAATTATTTTAGCAAATGTCTGCAATATAACAAAGAGTGAAAAATTGAAGGGGGTCTGAATACTTTCCGTACCCACTATATATATATTAGTGGTGGGCCGTTATCTGCGTTAACATGCTGCATTAACACGAGACTCGGTAACACTTTATAATAACGACACACTATGAATGATTAGTTAAGCATTGGTAAATAGTTAATTAATCATTTATAAAGCATTGTTCCTGCATTAATAG
>JAUMHP010000044.1:13577423-13589856 GCA_032361065.1 Enteromius trimaculatus | reverse complement strand
ATTCTTAGTTACACTTTTAAGGAATATACTAAAATTAAGCATACTTTTAGTGACGTTTTAGTGTATTTACAGAAAACGCACTTGTGTTACTCTTATTTAAAGTATATGTTATGTGTACTTTGTGTAAGAGCATTAAATAATTACACTTTTAGCTTTTAATGTAATTCATAACCATGTCTACACATACAGCAAAATATTTTCAATATTTTTAATTTTCAATATTTGGAAAAGTAAAAGTTTAACATTTACAATATACAAATGTTTGTCAACTATTTATTAAGAATTGCAATGGTCTGCTTAAAATAAGTTGTTTAATATGTTGTTACTTTGGTTTTTGTCCCTTGAATGCGAATATAAGTCTAAATGTAAGCAGTTATAATATAGAGCGATCGTGTCTCTTTAGAGCACTTGAAGGAAACCACACGATTCATGAGGATTACATGGCGATGTTTTTTCGCTGAAATGTGAACATCTTTGGTGAATTGTCTTTCATCATAGGACAAAAGCTTTTCTTGAAGATAAACGAGTAATAATAAGTCTTATTGGAGCATCTTAAGTGATGACATTAATTTGAAAATAAAGGCCTAGTTAATAATGTTATTAGATAGAAAAATTCAAGCTAACCTATATGTCCATTCCAGGTAGCTAATTTCTGCTTCCTTTTCATTATCAGCATACCCTGTAATATGCACAGGTTGAATGATTTATCAAAAATATTAGTGAGTTTGTATTTTTGTTGTTGTTGCTGAGTGTGATAGTGATGTTGTTGGGCTATGTCTAATCTTATGTTCAGTGTAACTCAGAGTGTCTGTACAGTGACGACAAACAAAAGGGTGATAAAGTCACTCATATGGCACATGTGATGAGGAGATTGTCAAAAGGTAAACTGAGATGTCAATAAAATTCTAATAAATATCAATGCATATGATAATAAATATTCATTAATGGATAAAAATTTTTTTCTTCTAATTTTATCAATTATTTTTTTCCTTTCACAGATCCAGTCGTACTCAAAGAAGTGACCTCTTCCCACCGGCTCCCTCTTGGTCAGTCATCACTTCCCTAGTCTACTGGCTTCACCAGTGATGTTCAGCTCCATCAACCCTCCACCTGTGCCTTCAGACTAGCTCTGTCGCTATCGCTCTGCCCCCAAATTTCAGCAGCCACAACATCTATATCTTGACTCCTTCCTCGACTCTGCTGTGGGTTGTCAGCTCTGGGTCTGTGCCATGTGCCAAACATAAGGCCATCATCCTCATCATCATCATCCTCCCATCACCATCTCTTTGCCACATCCTGCCATCATCCCCATGTGTTCCTCACCATCCGTACACCATCTCCTCATCTACCTCCAAAATACCCTCTGTCTCTCCCTGTTCTCTCGCTTGAACTTTTAAATTTGTTGTCTTTCCACATGCACTGCTACTGACCTCTTTTTACAGTATATATATATATTTTTCCAAAAATTGCATTGTAATTTTGATTTATTCATTGGTGTAAAATCCAATACTTTTCAGTAATACAGGTATATCTTAAATGTTATAGAAATATATAAGATAACTCTGCCATAGCATTTCACACTTTTCATAATATAAATTTTTATTTCTTATAATGTTGCAGGGTTTTTTTTTTTTTATAATGTATTAATGTATTGTGTTTTAGTAAAACAAAGGATCTACAAACATACTTGTATTTCAAGTGCATTTTTAATGCATTTCACTAGTTTGGGCTTGTCGGCTCGATTAAAGCGAAGCTGATTTGGCATGCTGCTAAAGGAGGAGAAACTCAAAGGGGCGTGTGGCAGAGGGTGCGTGCTGCTGCAGGGTGAAGCTTATGGGGGGCTGTACCGATGCTCAAAGGTGCGGCAAAGGTGCTTGCGGTTGCAGGGAGGAGCTTAAGGGGGGCTGTGAGCGATGCTCAAAGAGGCGGCAAAGGTGATTGCGGGGTGAAACTATATAGGGGCGGGTCCCAAGGCTCAAAGGGGCGTCCAAGGTGCTTGCGGTTGCTGGGCGAAGCTTAAGGGGCTGAACAAAAGCTAAGGGGCTACCGAGGCGGCCAAGGTGCTTGCGATTGCGGGCCTTAGGCTTAATGGGGGGCCGTGACCAATGCTCAGAGGGGTGGCAAAGGTGCTTGCAGTTGCTGGGGGAAGTTTAAGGGGCTGAACCAAAGCTCAAAGTAACGGGCGGCAAAGGTGCTTGCGGTCGCTGGACTAAGGCTTAAAGGGTCTTAGACCAATGCTCTATTGGGCGGCAAGGAAGCTTGTGGTCGCTAAAATTAAAGCTTAAAGGGGTTGAGAACAATGCTCAGGGGGCTGCAAGGGTGCTTGCTGGCGCTAGGACTAAAGTTTAAAGGGGCTGAGACCAATGCTCAAATGGGCGGCAAAAGTGCTTGCGGTTGCTGGGCTAAAGCTTAAGGGGGCTGAGAGTAATGCACAAGGGCTGGCAAGGATGCTTGCGGTCGCTAAGACTGATGCTAAAATGGGCGGAGACCAATACTATCGAGATATTCTTGGGGGCTGAGAGCGGTTTATCCAGATAAAAAGATCGGGATGTTGAACGAGGTGGCTGGTGAGTAGAATGCCGGGGGATAAGCCAGGGCAGAAAAGGCCAGAGTAACAGCAACCATCGCCCGAGAGTTTGGCGTTTCGGAGCTTTTAGCGGCGGAAATTGCTACTGATGTCCTGAAAGAGTGTGGTGGGGGTTTCCATTGGGAAATCTATGAGCCTCAGGATAATTTCCTTTGTGTTCATTAACGATACTGAGCAGCTGGTTTATAGATATGTCTAGGACTGGGGAGGTCGGTTGGGAGAGTAGGAATAGGTTTAATGAAAAGACGGATTGCGGGCAACGGTAGGAAGGAAATGGGAGTATGAAGGCCTTTTTTTAAATGGATGGTTCTCCTTAGAGGAAACGTATTAATTTCTTTTTTTTTTTTTCTCTTCGGGTGTCTTAGGAAACTACAAAGGTCTAGGTAAACGTGACGTTTGAGGTTCTAGTAGCCTTTAATGGGTATGGTTTGCATATTATGGTAATGAAGTTATGAAAGGGGAAGCGCTTATAATGTCAATGCATGGAAGTCTTCAAGAATTGTGATGGGGTCACGGACCACAGTTGAGGTTGATGCCAAGGAATTGAATTAATGAGATGGGGTTTTACCTGTGCTGCGGAGATGCCTGGATTGTCACTGCTTTAAGGTTTTAAAGGGAGATCGGCTGCTAGAACTGTTTTTTGAAGCACTATGATTGGTAGGACATCTAGTGGGTGCGTGGTTATAGCTTAATGTATTGAGTAATATCTGTGTCCTAAATAAGGCGGACCAAAAGGTAGATAAGAAAATCAAAGTGAATGGGCATTACCTGAAGGTGGCGGTGAAGTCATAGTAATAGTGTTGACTCGAAGATATAGTAGGTGGGTGTAATAAGTCATAAGAGTTGGTCGGATCCATTTGCAAGCTCAATTTAACATCCACAAACAAAGTCAGGCAATCCAGGTCAATCAACAGCACACAAACTTAAAGGAGATGAGACAAAGACAAAACCAGAAGGCAGGCAGAGGGTCGGAGACAACAGGCGATCATAAACGAGAGTCCAGGCAATAGGTCAGGATAACAGGCAAGAATCAATAATCCACAAAACAGTCCAGGTAATACACAGAAAGCAGTCCAGATAAACACAAGGGAATAATGCTCAGAGTTGCATCAAGGGCAAACAAAACTTTGCGATGTGTAAAGTTCATTCACGCCCTTATAAAGAGGTGATAATGCACGGCACCTGGGGCGGAAGTTTCCGAGGTATGTGGGGAAAAGCGGTCCGGGTAGGAACATTAATAGTCCGGAGAAGGTTCCCGCTGATGGCGGTCAGAGAGAGCCACAGAGGATCGCCCTGTGACAGAGCCCCCTCCTGCGAGCGGCTCCCAAAGCGAGAAGGGCGGCGCCGGGGTCTACCACGGGGTTGTTGTACTGGCTTCTCGGGATGTTCCCGGTGGAAGATTTCGGTAAGAGTGGGGTCCAGAATGTCATGGGAGTTTACCCAAGATCTTTCCTCTGGGCCGTATCCCTCCCATTCAATGAGATATTGTAGTATGCGACTTCGACGCTATTAGTCCAGGACTTCCCAAACTGGATAAGCCTCCACTCCATAGATGATGAGGGGGGGTGTCTCTGGGACGGGAGCCTCTTCCTGGTCCCTCTCTCCTCCCGGAGCATCAGCGGGCTTTAACAGGGAGACATGGAAGGTGGGTGAGATGCGATACTGAGCAGGCAATGCTAAACGGTATGATACTGGAGTGATTTGTTTAATTATTTTGAATGGACCCACGTACCTCGGATTCAGTTTTCTGCAGGTCTGTTGTAATCGAAGATTCTTAGAAGATAACCACACCCATTGGCCGGGTTGGTATGCCGGGTTGGGTCTCCATCTGCGATCGGCCTGTTCAGTGACTCTCCTCACTGCTCGTTGTAAGTAAACATGGGCTTTGTTCCAGGTTTCCTCGCATCGCTGAAGCCAATGATCCAGTGCAGGTAGGTCGGTGGATTCACCAGTCCATGGGAAGAGTGGTGATTGAAACCCCAACACACACTTAAATGGGGTCATGCCGGTGGCGGGTTTCTGTAAAGAATTTTGGCCGTACTCAGGTCACAAAAGGTATCGGCTCCAGTCCCGTTGATTGTGGTGGCAATATGACTTCAGGAATCAGGTTAGTTCCTGATTTAAACGTTCAGCCTGCCCGTTGGATTGGGGATGGTAGCTTGAGGTAAGACTGATGTTGATATTCATTTAGAAACAGAATGCTTGCCAGAGGTGTGATGTAAACTGAGGACCCCTGTCGGTCACGATGTCCTCAGGAATGCCATAAAATCTGAAGACCTGTTCCATCACTACTTCTGCTGTGTCCCATGCAGTGGGCAGTTTGGGAAGTGGTATAAGACGACAAGTCTTGGAGAAACTGTCGATGATTGTTAGTATGGTCGTGAAATGGTTAGATGGAGGTAGAAAGTCCATAGCGATATGGGACCATGGTCTATGGGGAATCGGGAGAGGGTGTAGGAGTCTGGCTGGTCTCTGGTGAGAAGATTTGGCTATGTTGCAGGTGGTACATCTTTGTACAAATTGAACAACGTCGCTGGCTAGGTTATGAGTTCTGTGGTTGCTGTTATTCCTGGATGACCTGAACTGGGGGTTTAATGAATCAGACGCATTAGTATAGCTCGTAGTTCTGAAGGCACATATTCTCGGTCAGGAGGGCATTCGAGAGGAGGAGGATCATTGGTTTGAGCCTCTGCGATCTCCGCCATGATGTCCCAACGAATGGGTGCCACAACCCGTGGAGGGGGTATGATGTATTCTGGCTGTTAATCTTTTACCTGGGAGTCAAACTGTCGGGAGAGTGCGTCTGCTTTCTAGTTTTTGGTGCCTGGACGATAGGTCACTTTGAAGACGAAACGGGTGAAAAATAATGCCCATCCGTCGGGCATTTAGTCTTTTCGCTGCTCGGATATATTCAAGATTCCTGTGGTCAGTGAATACTAGAAACGGTTTTGTGGAACCCTCCAGCCAGTGGCCCCACTCCTCCAACGCAGACTTTATGGCCAGGAATTCTCTATCCCGACATCATAGTTTCGCTCAGCAGAAGTCAGTTTTCTCGAGTAAAAAGCACATGGATAGAGCTTGGGTGGATTACCGTAGCACTGAGATAATACGGCTCCTAGTCCGTTATTGGAGGCGTCAACCTCTACGATAAATTCCTGCTCGGGGTTAGGGTGCCGGAGTATGGGAGCAGAGGTAAAACGTGCTTTGAGATCTCGGAAGGCTTGTTCGCTCTGGGGGATCCATTGAAGCAGTTTGGGTCCTTTTTTGGTTAGGGAGGTGAGAGGTGATGCAATTAGACTGAAATTGCAGATTAATTGTCGGTAAAAGTTTGCAAACCCCAAGAAGCGTTGAAGCTCTTTGATGGTGTGTGGTGTGGGCCAGTTCAACACAGATGTTACTTTGTTCTCATCCATAGCCACTTCTTCTGAACTGAGGAGGATGTGCGGGTTTGATGGAATTCGGACTTCTGGAGCTTGGCGTAAAGTGCTGAATGAGATGCTTCAGAACTCTGCGGACATGGTGGATATGAGTTTTGAGGTTGTCTGAGAAGATTAAGATATCATCTATGTAGACGATCACATAGTGGTACAGTTCCTCCCTGAAGATGTCATTCACGAGTGATCGGAAGACTGAGGGACTTTTCAATAGGCCCTGTAGTTGTCGAAAAGACAGTTTTCCACTCGTCTCCTTCCTTAATTCGAACCAGATTGTACGCACTCCGTAGGTCCAGTTTGGTGAAGTACTTGGCTTGGCATAGCAGTTCCAGAGCAGAGGGCACTAGTGGTATTGGGTATCGGTATTTAACTGTGACGTCATTTAGAGAGCGGTAGTCAATACAAGTCAATACATTTCGTCTTTTTAACGAAAAAGAATCCCGCTGAGGCTGGTGAAGTAAGTAATGGTGAGTAATTATTTTGGAAATGCCGGCTTAAAGCATGCTAACTTCTCGTGATGGTCCTATTAATTTTATATATCTTAATTTATATTGATAATCCTGATTAACTTTGGAGGAAGGTTGAGGGGACACTGAAAATAATTAGCGGATATAAAGGAAGGTTTGTTGTATCTTGCGAGATGAATGGAAAAAAGAAAGATAGGTCCATTCTACACAGGGGCGTGGGGCTTGAAGCCAGAGCCTTTTCAGAAGGAGATCCTGTTCATTTTATTTTGATTTATTTTATTTTAATAGTCCTATTTTAACTTGAAAAAGAAATAGAGGAACCCAATTAAAGCTGATAAACGGATGTGATAATATTGGATAGTGCTAACATGAATTATATGAATTTATGACATTTATAAAAAGGGGTTTAATAAATAATATAAAAGTAAACATACTTTTTTTTTGGAATCGCGAAGTAGCAAATCGCGTGATGAGAAGAGATCGTTCTTCCTTGTTGGATTATTTATTTTTATTTGTTTGTGTAGTGGGGTTAGACAAATTCTGATCTGTAGCGATAATCCGGAAGCGAAGCGTGAAGATGGGCTGAGAGTGCCGTGCTGGCTTGTGTAGGGTTGATTGATATTAGGCATGATCCGTAGCTTATCGGCTGGGCTAACGAGCTGGCCCAGAGGAGGTTGGAGAGGTCTTGTTTGTAGTTGAGATGGCAGAGATTGAGAACTAGAGCACCGTGTAGAGGGTTGGTTGTTGTTGATAGGTGTTGCGGTTTCTAGTAGGTGCTGAGGGTCGCCATGACCCTATAAAAAGATCGAGATGAGGAAAGGGAGCAGATCAGGCTATTTTATAGGGTAAATTGAGGGATCTGATAGGAAGATGGGATAATTGGGAAATGAGAAGGTGGAGATCGTAAATAGGGGGGTGGAGCCTTCGTCTCCTCCTCCCAAAACGAGTTTTAGAAAATTATGTTTAATAGTTGTTGTTTTTTTTTTCTCACAAGGGTATATATGCCTGCTGTACTTTTTTATGTACTCTGAATATCTGTATTGTGCACAATAATAATATAATATACTAGTGTAATGCTAATGCATTTCAAATGAACTGTAATACAATTTATATGTATTTGAAGTACTGTACATTAAAACAATATTTCAAATATGCTCTAAATGTAGTTCATGGAGTATTTTAAATGTATTTTTAAGAAATACACTTATAAATATAAAATATAAATGGGTCCATTTTAACACAATTTCAATGCATTTAATATATTGCAAATATATAAAAGTTCAACTTAAATATATCTTAAAATACATTTAATACACTTACAGTTGTTCCAAAATAATACATTTAATATGCACTTAGTATAGTATAATTTAAATATATTAAGTATGTCTAAAAGAGCCCAATTTAAATATATTTCTTTTTCATTTGGGACTGCATGGCCAAACAAGAAAAATTATAATAATAAATTTGATACAAACAGCTCGTTTCCATGTTTTGCCACAAAACAAAACAAAATTATGTTTTATTATGTAAGGCAAGCACACTCTCTCCCTCAGAGACGCACAAACATTAGCATACACGCTTGTTAGCATTACTCTGACGAGTTTATACATAACATCAACTTAAAAACAACTTGACTTCTCACAAGCAAGGTAACAACGGTTCAAGCTGGTCCTTTGCTGGTTTATGCAAGTTTACACTGGCCGTTTTGCTGTTTTATGCTGGTCCTTTATCAACACATGATCAGAATAAACCAGCAGAAAGACCAGCATAAACCAGCAATGGACCAGCTTAAACCAGCATCATAGCATCAAAACATACCTAACCAGCATATTGTTAAACATGTTTTTCTATGTCTAAAATGCTGTTTGGAATTAACAAAGGGGGCATTAAATTAAACGCAGAAGAAATAATCATATTCACAAAAAAATTTTAAGTACAAAAACCAGACAAATAAATGTATCATCTGATCGATGTCTTGAAATGTGGCAACCATAGTAAAAGCGGAGTAATTGACTATAATTGATAATTGGCCCGTTGTCAATTATTCCTTCATAATGCAAGTAGAAGGACATCTCGTCTTTCAGATTAAACGTCCTGATTCTCTGTGGTCATTAAAAATCCCATGACTCTCGGTGTATAACCTTTCTGGTGTGCTTGCCAAATTTCCTTCATTGGCTCTTGTCTATCATGGCCTCCCAATAAACCCCCATACACTTGATTGGCTCTATCTCTCTCTCCTATCTCCTAAGTTGTTCCAACGTAGCATACATTTATTTTTTCTTTTGAATAAAACATGAGATATTTTAAGAATGTTTGTACTTAAACAGTTGCTAATAGCCAGTGAACTCAATAGTATTTTTTTCCCTATAGCAAGAAAGTACATAAGTACCACAACAGAACATACAGGAATGTGGTTAGGAACTACTGCTCTAGCTTTTGAAAATAGTTTATTGCATAAAACCTACTCTAAACCAGCAGTGTTAACAAAAGCAAGATAAAAAAAACACATTTGCTGAATCAGCTGTGCCATTTGCCAGATACTACAGAGTGTCGTTACTCATGAATACAAATGGAAATTAAAAATAAATAAATAAATATTTGCACAACTCATTTCCAAACAGTAGCAGTTCATGTAGGCCACAACTATCAACATTCAAAAAGATACAGGCACTTTCTGAATATAATAACATTGAACTATTTTCTTCCGAACAGTCATTGTATGAAAAAGCATGTAAGTACAATGTTCAAAATCCACCTTTTGTGTTGCACATAAAAATAACAGCATATGGTTTGGAATAATACAGTACTATAAATAATTTTTTTGTGTGCTGTTCCTTTAAGCTCTTTGGGTTAATTTAGTAGGGAACACTTGCTTTATTATCATTTTAATTACCTCTGCTCTTAAAGGAGCACATTGTTAATTTAGCTCACTGATACTTCTGCTGGTCTTCCAGGCTTTTGGGGGAGTTGATGTGTCCCAGGTAACAGCAGTGGCAGCATGTAATTTGCAGCAACCTTTTCCCTGTCACAGGGACTCTACAGTGCAATGATTGTCAAGGCAGATACAACATATTTCTAACCCCTAAAAGGCAATTACTGCAGCCCACCCTTTGGGAGCTGATAGAACAGAGAGAGGTGGTTATAGCAAATGATGAAGGTGCTGACGAGAGGTCTAATTAGAACGCACATGTTCTTTGACATGGTCTGAGCAGATCAGCCTAGCGTATGACAGTATGGGAGCTTAATGCATGTAAGCTGCCTTGTTCCAAGCCTCCAGCATGCCTTGAGCTAAAGCAGCAGCCATTATAGACAATTACAGAGTACAGCTGCCAATTCCATAATGCACAAGTGGTCAGATTTGTCCAGAGATTACAGGCTTCGGCTAGCGGGTTTGGTCAGGATAAAATGTTTGATGGTGTCTAAATTGATTGTTGTGGCTTCAGGATTTAGAATGCTAAACCCAAAAGTTCCATGAATAGCTGCAGACATTTGCAGAACAATTGCATGTAGAAAGATTAAATAATTTTCTTATCTCTGCTTTTTGAAGTCACACTGACACTCAAAAAGCAATGTCATAATACATTTATTTGTCCACCACATAAATGTCACTTTTGAAATATTTTATACGGTACTATAATAAATATTGTTTGACTCATTTCTTTTCTTTCTCAGTACTCTGCATTTATTATGTTATGTTAGAAACCACACTATACACAAAATATACCAAGGAGACATAAATGTAGAATAGCCTATAGTTCAAAATTTGGGTATTCATTTTCATGAATCAAATTAATAAATAAAAATAATTTTGACTGGCAGAAGAAGTGGAAGAGTTGGCGGTGCTCTGCTGCGGGGTCCTCAAAGCCGAAGCAGGACCTGAGGGTTGTGCTTCAGACTAAAAGGGCCCCATATAAGAAGTCCTGACGCATTCCATCTGCCTTCGGTGCCCTCAGGAGACTACCCCACTAACCCTGGCAGGGTTACAGGGTGTGGGCGTCTCCAGCAAGCATCTTCCTCATCCTCAACCCGACATCATAGAGCGGGGATGAGGAGCTTGGCATCGGACTCAGGCGAGGGACTGGCCGCGGTTCCACCTGTGGGTGGGTTGCGTCATTATGGCCAGCTAGTTCCTCCTTGTCCACCAGAAGCCATCCTCGAGAGGCTGGTTCCCTTAGTGGAAACTACTGCCAAATGTGTCTCGATGGGTCCTGCACACTGTAGAAGGAGGCTACAGAATCCAGTTTGGTCGGCCTTCACCACGATTTGCGGGTATTATGCCTACTCTTGTGGGCACTGAGCAGGCTCTGGTGATGGAACAAGAATTAGACACTCTTTTGAGGAAGGAGGCCTTTCTCATGAAAGAGAGTCTGACTTCTACAGCCGATACTTCTTTGTTCCACAGAAGGATGGAGAGCTGAGGCCCATTTTAGATCTCAGGATCCTGAACCGCTCGGTAATGAAGCTGAAGTTCAGGATGCTTACCGTCAAGCAGGTTGTGTCTCAAATCAGGCCGGAGGACTGGTTTGTCACGTTAGATCTAAAGGATGCGTACCTTCATGTGTCGATCCATCCTTCTCACTGGAAGTTCCTGAGGTTTGCTTTCGGGGGCAAAGCAAACCAGGATCGGATTCTTCCCTTTGGCCTGGTACTTTCACCCCGTACATTTACAAAGTGTGTTGATTCTGCTCTGGCTCCATTGCGACTCCAGGGCATCCGCATACTCAATTACATCGATGACTGGCTGATTTTAGCGCAATCGGAGAGCGTTGTCAAACACCGAGCTGTACGGGCCTTAGACATGTAAACCTTGGTTCCTGCATCAGGGCCCAGTGCTGGGAGCTCCGTGTTGCCACGTAATGCTAGCGACAGAGGCGTCCCTCACCCTGAGGTGGTGGAGCAGATCTGGAGAGTTTTTCACCAGGCTCAGGTGTTAGAGGTCCTCTGTGGACCACCCTTCAAGCCCATAGAAGAGATCTCTGATCATCTGCTTACGATCAAGACCATGCTGCTGCTGGCACTGTGTTCTCTGAGGAGAGTAGATGACCTTCAAGCCCTCCCGGTGGCCTCTTCTCACCTTGAGTTTTGCCCTGGCATGGCTAAGGAGTTCTGTACTGGTGAGAAGGTTACAGCCCTAAGGTCCCTACGGTCACACCACAGCCGGTCATACTTCAGGCTTTCAATCCTCCTCCCTTCAGGGAGCCCAGCCAACAGAAGCAGAATCGCATGTGTCCAGTGCAAGCACTGGATGCATATGTCCACAGAGCTGCTTTGTCGCATGATTCTGAGCAGCTCTTGGTATGCTTTGGTCCTCCTAAGAGGGGGCGTCCAGCCACGAAGCACACCTTGAGCAGATGGATTGTGGATGCCATTAACATCGCTTACGAGTCCTCTGGTCTCCCGCCGAGGCTAGGAGTCAGAGCACACTCAACACGAGGTGTCACAGCCTCCAAGGCACTGCTGTCAGGGGTTTCCTTGGAGGAGATCTGTGCGGCTGCGGGGTGGTCTACACCTCACACTTTTGTCCAGTTCTACGGACTGGACTTGCGAACCACACCTGGTGCTGCTGTGCTTTTTTGATTCACACACACTGGGTAGGGACTTGCAAGTGTGGGGGCATGGGCATCTCGTTCCCCATAGCGTTTTGTTGATGTGACTCGAGTTCCTGAAAAGGAACGTCTCAGGTTACGTATGTAACCCTAGTTCCTTGAAGGAACCAGACGCTGCGTCTCGTCGCCACACTTAAAGCATCCCTACCCAGCCAGCAATGACATGTGGGGCCCAGGTGAGGGCTTCATGGCCGGCAAATGTGGGCCCCATTATGGGCTTGCACCCGGGATCCACATGGGGGCCAGCCGTGGATGCCCAGACGTACTGCATGGGTCCTAACTGGGCAATTCATGCCAAACCCATTCGGGCCCCATCAGCCCAAAGGGGTTTAAAGTGGG
>JAUMHP010000044.1:13560992-13571317 GCA_032361065.1 Enteromius trimaculatus | reverse complement strand
AACTAAGAAAATTATAATGAATAGTATTCTGTGCGTATGTGTATTTCAAGAGTTCACCCTCGTTCACCGTCTGCCCCACTGGAACGTGAAAATGTGGTGAAAGGTGGAGAAGGGGAGAAGGAGGTATGCGTTTCAAAGCGAGATGTGGGAACATAGAAGCTGAAAAATTTATAGTAGAAGGGAAGTGATTTGATTGGATGTGATGTATTAGGGAACCGGCTGCCAGCCATGTTTGATTTACCGTGTTTACAATCCTCTCGAAACCATGTTATTTGCAAAACTTAAACTGTGTGTTATGCTAGTAATTTTCATGCTAATAAGCAACTGTTACCAAAAAGCTGCTGAACAAATGAAGAGTGAAAAGACACAATAGTAATGATGCAATTTTATAGATGATATTTTTTACTTTTGAGCCTCAATTCTAAGGAAGTGAGTCTTTGAATCGCTTCGCTATCGAATCGAATTAAATCGCTTGATTTGAGCAAGTGTGACATGTTCCTGGATCAACATCTTTGCTGCCCCTGGAACAACATTGTGATTAGCCAATCCGATTTGAAGAACCAGTTTATATTATTTGTGAAGTTTAGACTTACAATCAGTGTTTGGTGCTTTTACATCAGTGTCATTTATCTATCATTAAATCTGATCTAATCTGGTTAGATTTAGGTTTAGAGATATGGCGAGCATGATGTTTTAGATTAAAATGTTGTTCCACGTTCAACAAAATAAGCTGACCTGACACATCGAACTTAACAAAAATTAGGACGTGCCTGACCACATAACAATTTATGAAGTCATCAATGATTTCATGATTGAGTCTTCTGAAACACTGTTTTGGACACACTAACATAGTGTATAAAATATATTAGATTTCACTCTGAAATTAAATGTTAAAATTGACATTTCTAAAAGGAGATGTATCACACTTTAATAATCTTAAAAACTGTAAGCTTGTATTTGAATTTTTAACTTTCCTGAGGCCTGCTTCATAAAAGATGCTAGGGATTACAGTTCAAAACCTTACTTGAAATAACCTAACAAATCAATCAGGACTAAACAGTTTCATAAACAACAATTTCAGTTCACGCAATCCTGATAATTCGATCCAGGTTCAATGAGTAAGCATAAATTGCAGTGTTTGTTTAATCTTAAGCAGCCCTTAATGTCGATCGTGGATTAAGTTGATCCCCCATGGCAAGTGGTCAGTGGCCAGATTTGTGCTATTTAATGCAACATTTGAGACGTGTTTTCCTAACCAACACATCCCATGTATATTTTTCATCTGTAAACGTTGGAAAGTCATTCAAATTGATTGTGCAGTCAGGAGTGGACGCGACTACGCACAAGATGAGGTAGTACAGAAAAATAGCGCAATGCTAAAATATTTGTTGTTAGGCATTAAATGTCACATGTAGAATGTCAATCCAACATATACAGTAAGAGTATTTTTATGATAGCAGTAACTTTAAATCTGATGTAAGCTGGCCTACAGCCAAACTAGTTCAATTTAAATGTGTGCTCCTCTACAATGTATGCTCCTCTGATTTCTATTATTTATTTAGATTTTTCATTCAATCATTTTAATTTAACTTTTAATTTAGTGTTTTTAATGTTTTGAAGAGCAATTTTAGACTGAAATGTTTTAATGATAAAATAAAACAATAAAAGCTACAGCTGTCATGGCTGTATGGCTAGAAACTGCAAAAAAGGGTCAATAAAGGGCATAGGCTATTGGCCACAATGCATTAAATACAGTTGGCTGTAACCTTTTTTATTCATTTGATTATTGAAGTTGCATTTTCTGTATACTTTTATTTTTGGACTAATAATAAATGGTAATTCTAATGCATTCCTATTGTTCAGTATTAGAAGAGCTCAGCTTAGCCTGCTCCTGACCAGGTTAGTTTCTCTGCATTAGTTGCCACAGTGACTAAGCTTGCACTATGGTCATTTTGCTTTCAAAAACCAAATCAAGAAACAAGTCAGACAAACTCAAATAAGCCTGGATTATTTAATAAACGAGTTTTATTAAACAGGTCTCAAGTCCATATAATTAAATCTCCAAGATAAACAACTACCATGTTGCTCTGGGGCCTGTTCCATAAAACAAGTTTACCAAATAAGCCAGGTTTATTTCAGTTAGTCTGACTTACTGTCATTTGATTTGGTTTACAATAAGTCAAACTAATTTAAACAAGCCTGACTTATTTGGTAAAAAGATACATTCTAATCTTTAATTGCTTGATTATTCAAAATAATCCGCAATAAAATAATCACATCATGTCTCTGGACACTATAGCATTTCAGGACTTCTGTCAGCTTTGACTGTGAATGCAGTCATACGTTTCCCTTGTTGTCTTATGGTAGCAGAGGGAGAGGGCAGATGTATGGTGCTATGTTCCAGAGGGTTGCTGGAGCCTGGCGTAGGATGGACAGATGTTGAGGATGAGTGTGTGAGTCTCTGGCAAAGGAGCGAATAGTGCAGGCAAACCTTTTGGCTCCGTCACAGCTGTTCCCCTCAGTTCTTCCTCTGGTCGCCAAAGCCATTCACTGTAGAGCAGCTCATTTTTAAATAAGATTACTCATTATCTGCTAAGCGCTCTTCAGCTGTTTACTGAAGAGTAAAACTACACAATTTCATTGTCAAATGTTTGCATTTTACATGGGCCATTTAAGGCGTGCAGAAGTAACGAGGTTGACGAGGCTTTTGTGACAGTAAGTCAGTTATTATTTTGTGTTGCTTTTTCTGTAAAAAAGATTTATTAATTTATTTATTTTCTCAAAAGGCTTTCATACATCTATTTAATTACATCAAATATAGTTTGACAGATAACTTAGGAAAGTCCAATTTATTTTAGTTTAGCTTTTGATTAATTTGTTTGCACAGACAGGTCATTTCACTATGTTTTTGACTAATAATATAAATTGGTATAAATTGGATATTTGTATTAGTTGTATTTTAGTCTAAATTCACATAATTAGTAATTAAAGGTTAATATTTTTGTTTTGGGAGTCCCCAACAACAGGTTGACATACATGTATGCTCAAAAAACACTTTGTCTTATATGCATTTATTTAAAACTTATTGCTCAACGACTTTCAAACAATTTGCTTGATGATTAATTTTCCCAAACCCCTTCATTGTATGATGCTAATCTGTGGTGATTGGTCCAATTAGTCTCATTTTTATTTCCTCATCCCTGTAATGCCTGATAAAACTTTGATGTCTTTGTACTTTTTTTTTTTTTTAAATATACTTAAAATTACAATTAAGTATACTGGATTTATACTTACAAAAAGTCTAAATATATTTGGGCTGTATTTGTGCTCCTAGAATGAAAAAAAACACAACTGATGAAATGATTCTATAACATGTAGATCATCCGACATTAAACATCATCAAAACTGTTAAACGTTATGGTATAGTAAAATAAACTTGAAATAAGTTGTCATTTTTTAAGTAAATAGTAATTTTTTGTTACGATGACTCTTTCTTTTGAGAGTTTTAATTCAGTAAACACACTATAGAAAGGTATTTTGGTCCCACTTTATAATGAGTGTCCCTAATACCTGGGCACTTCCATAGTAACTAGATGTGTATGTTGTATGTGTTGTTACCAATGTCCTGTTACACATTTGTACTTACACACACCATTCTGAAGGTTGTTACATGTGTGTAGTTACAGAAATATTACAGCTGTGGATACAATGTAACAAAATGTGCACTGTGGATACACATCTAGTTACTATGTAAGTACACAGGTATTAGGGACACTTAATATAAAGTGGGACCGGTATTTTTCCAAAATCCATAATAGGGGCACTTTAAAAATACTGGTCATCATCTGCTGAAAGCTTTTGTTTAATGCTGTTTGCTGAGGGGGGAATTGGGTCTTTATACTGTACCATCTGAGGAAATAGGTGTTCAGAACTTAAAGTATAAGCTGCTAACTAAATTTTCTAATAGTGTGACAGTAGGTCAGGGTCTTTGGATTTAGCTTAGATTAATTTGTTTGCATAAACAGGTCATGCAAAGAAACTCTGAATTGTTAAAGTAGAATGATATTTAGTTAATTGCTACTATTTATCACTCACTTAGTTGCTGTTTTTTTACTCACAAACATGTCATGAATTTTCTTATCAGTGCTTACTTATTTGTGTGTGTTATTTTAGTGGGAAAAAACAACAACTGCAGCTTATTTGGCAACCCACAATCTACTTTTCCAGACGTTATCGGTGCTGAAGTAGCATTGCACTCTAAGCCTTTAAATTCATTGTCATTCTTCAGCACAAACATGTCTCCTTAGTATGTAAATTAGGCTCATTATAGATCGCCTTTTATTCACAAAACTCTATTGCACTATTTGCAAGCTGCAATTACCGTTGCACTATTACCGCCCACAGAAACCAAGCAGTACATTTAATTTAAAATAAATGTTTGTGTACATTTTCTATTGATCATGGCAGCAGTTTTTCATCAAATAATGGAAAAGACTATAATAAGAGGGCATATATCCAGATGTGCCAGTCAAGCACACTTTCAGCATTTTAAATAGCCCATTTAAGTGCCTGGAACGCAATGCTGTACTGAAGCTGTATTGTCTTAGTAAAGTATGCTAACTGATGGTAGTGTGCTGCATCCTCATCAACCTAGCAATTAGAACTGATCTGCAAAACTCAATTGCTTTTTAGAACCAACAAAGGATGATGATCCAGAAAAAAACAATTCTATGTAATTCCATAAAAATTCTTCAAAATTTCTATGTTGTGTAAAGCATTGTTGAGGAGCCTATATCACTGCTATGAAGTATGTACTTGGCCAGTCTCAATTAGTCCTCATTCTTCTAGTTTCATTCGGACTGTGCCATATGCTCACTCAAACAGATAAAAGCTTTGATAAAGAACATATGCTAATTGTATTTACCATCAGGCCTACAGTCTGTATGTACATATGCTGGCTTATTTGGGAGTCATTATTTAGACTGAATGAATATTAAAATGACAAAAGGAAATTAAGGTTTGATTCGGTTTGTGAAAAAAAAAAGTGTGGGTTTAACTCCAAAATGGTTTATACATGAAGAAGTACCATTTTGTTTTTAAATTAAAGAAGCTAAAAAAAATAGCCTCATCATTTTAAGTGACAACCAACTTTATTCACAAGAAAGAAGGTCAGATGGGCATACTGTATGTTTCTGCTAATAACCGATTCAGCGAAAGATTATTGCAGTCTTTTAAACAACCTTTGATTTCTTGAGGGTCATAACCTGGCCACATTAACTTTTTTCCCCTGTTGTTTTTACTCTGTGTAAACAGAGCTATCTGTTTAATAAAACACCAATATAAATATTTATACTGCATTATGCAAAGTTTGGTTCAGTAACTTCATTCAAATGTTGAAACAATGTGGTGTCCACTTTGCATGTGAATCACGTTCCTATGGCTCATGAAATGAAAATGAAACCTCATAACTTTCTTAATACACATTCGTAGTCTTTTTGTATTCTAAAAAGTTTCGTAATCTTTCATCAAAGCGTAATAACTTGCTCTGCCTCTGAAACACTTTCCTTATTGGCTGATGTCTCTAATGCACCTTATTTTTTTAACCATTTCCCCTCCGACCGGCTACATAGAGTTGTTACCATCTAATATGATCAATATTCAAAATCTAAATACTTAAAGATTGAGTGTTTCTCACTCAATTTACTATAGTAATATATCAGACATGTCTGTTTCAGAGTGTTTTTAATGTAAAGCTAAAGTGTTTTGTGTGTAAAGGACTACAATCAGCTGACTAGCAAAATAAGCGAGCTGACACATTTTCCAATTTTAAAATACAGTATACAAATATATGTAAAGGCTTTTTTGGGGGGGAAGAGTGTGTTTGTGCTGTGTTATGTAAGAAAGAAGTAGTGACTGAATGTAGAAATAAAGCAAACTAACTCAGTTTTTAACTTTTCAGATTTAAATTAGACCAATGTACATTTTATGTGGATGAATTTGAAAAGTTACGACCAGTCTTGCAGGAAAGAAAATAGTTTACCTTTTAAGGCCTAAGTAGTTTATGCTGCTGTCCAAATATCTTATCTTTTACATGTAAAAAATTTTACATTTGTCAGAATATCCACATCAAATTGTTGATTGTTTTTTTTTTTTTGAGGAGTCACTAGTTAAATGCATTCTATCCCGCCAATAAACAACTTGACTACCAATGGACGTTGTTACCAATGGAACTTATCACCAGAGTTAGCTATCAGTGTCAAACACACTCCAGGCTGCTTAAACTGCCTCTTTTTTATATAGGTATATCCAACAAGATCTTTCAGTATCTTGTTTTATGAATGGCTACAAAGTATCCTATTAAGAAGTAGACACTCTTCCAGCCTCTCTTTCCTACCACGCAGAGGGGCAGAGGAAAGGTCAAAGGTCAGACTCCAGGGGAAATACAGAGGTCACACTCTCTGCCTTCTGTAGAAGCGGGTCGATATGTGATCCATGGGGTGAGAGAGCGAGAAGAGGCTCTTATGATGACAGACGCCGTGGCTCTGCATCACTGCAGGGTGTGAGAGAGAGACACTGGGTCTAGAGAGGAAGAGGTCAGGTTCATTTGTAAGTTGTCAAACACGCACGCTCAGACAAAGATCAAGAGTGGCTGCAGGGTGTGGGCAGACCTCCTGAGCAAAGCTTCTGTTTGATGTTCACTGACGGGAAGAGGAAAATTGAATCAGTGAGAGAGGTAAAGGAAAAAACCTAGACTTTCAGGGTTTAAAGTTTAATGTAACTCAGAGGGAATGTTAGCAAAATGAAATGAAAGTCAAAATAAGCTTGTGCTTTATAAGGCTTTATAATTATTCTGAAACTGCACTAATTAAGCCAGTCGTTTGAAACAATAACCTTTGGCTTAATTTTTCAGCCAGTAGAGAGTATAGTTTTCATTGTCCAATTATTGCGATTATTGTCGCTGCAAACAATGTTTCACCTCTTTACACCTGTTTACAAAACATCATACCCTAATTTAGTAATAAGCTATATTATATGATAAATGTTTTTGTTGTAAAATAAATTTTGTAAGCAATAATAGCTACATATTTTTAGCCTTCTTTAAAGTCTTTATCATATTTGATAAAAATCTCTTCAGTTTGTTCTATTTGTTATGAGAATGATCTGGCATTGATTATGCATATTATACCATTTAAATAAAGTTAACTATTTATTTATTTATTCTTGCTGGTGAAAATACTAATGTTTTAATAACTTTGGCCACATATGTAAATAAACAAAAACTTGTATAATTTAGATTTTTGTGTGGTAATTTCAAGTATATTTATTTTATATATCTACAGTCATATCGAAAATTTGTAAATTACCTCAAAAAAAGATCAATATAAGTGTTACAAGCCGCACCTCTGTGGCTTGCGTCGAACTGCACCAGCGGTAACCATCGCACGATTTTTAGTTCCGCCCGGACCCTTTTCCTCAGCACACCCGGAACTGTTAGCGGCTTCAGGTGCCGCTCATTACAAACTCCTATAAATACGGTTCAGTTTATTTTACTCATCGCAAAGTCTTGTTTGCTATGGACAATTCTGAGCGATCTTTCTTGTAAAGCCTTGGATTTTCTGTGTATGACCTTGCTCCGTTTCCTCGTTCACGATCTCTGCTGCCTGCCCCGAACTTTGCTTGGACTCCGACCACGATCTAGATTATCTGTGTAAGCCCTGTTGTTTGTGATTTGAACTTTGCCTGGACATTTACTGTGATTTGGATTGCCTGTGTGTACCCCACTGCTGGTGTTTCGACTCTGCCTGTCTGTTTTGTAATAAAAGTTGCGCAAATGGATCCGATTGACTCCGACTAATCCTTACAGAAGACTTCGCCGGAACAGGATCCAGCGGCAGTTCAACAGATAGCCCAAGAGGTAACACATCAAGCTAATGTATTGTTGTCACATCATCAGCAATTGGAAAAACTGACTGCTTTAACTGAGGATATGGCACGCTCCATGCGGACTCTCATTGCCAACCTGCCCGCTTCCGGAAGTGCTTCCAGCGGGGCAGCCAGTCCACCACCACCGCCTCAGCCTGTGTTTACATCCGCGGCCGCCATGTTAATTCGTTTGTCGCAGTTTTTTAACACTCAGCGGGTGGCATGGCTCCTGGGGATGAACTGATGACTTCAAAACAGGGCAACTCGACAGCTGCTGACTTCACCCTGACGTTCCGAACGCTGGCAGCTCAAACAGGCTGGGGAGCCGAACCACTAAAGACGATCTATTGCCGTGCTCTAACCGAGGAGTTGCAATCGGAGCTGGCCTGCAGAGACGAGGGGCTGTCACTGGATGAATTCATAAACCTGGCCATCTCAATAGACAACCTCATGCGTACTTGCCGTGGGAGGCGCTCTGCACGGACCCTCAACTATCCTATCCCTGTGAGCACGTCGGAACCCATGCAAGTTGGCTATACCCACCTGACCCAGGAAGAACGGGACCGCCGCATCAGGGATCGGCTGTGCATCTATTGTGGTCAACCGGGGCACGTCCATCTTACCTGTCCCACGCGACCGGAACGCAAGGAGAATCCCAGGGTGAGTGAGAATTGGTCATTTAAAGGATTCTCTGTGATAATAAATTTAAGTACCAGAACTGATAACATTTCTGCCACAGCTTTAATTGATTCCAGGGCAGCGGGAAATTTCATCGACGAGTCATTTGCTAAGTCCACGTTTATTTCTCTTGTTTCATGTAACCCACGTGTGGCAGTGGAGGCCCTAGACGGTCGGCCCCTGGGCTCAGGCAGAATCACCTCCACCACCGAGGATCTCATCCTACACGTGGGCACCTTGCACCAGGAAACAATCCGATTCTTCACTATTCACTCCCCTGCATATCCTGTGATCCTCGGGCTGCCTTGGTTGGAGACTCATAACCCCACTATATCATGGAGCACCAAACAAATAACCCATTGGTCAACTTACTGCCAAGAGAATTGCTTCAACCGTCCTGCACCCACCATAAAACATCAAGCACCACTCATTGAGATGTTCACCTACCACCAGAATATCACAATCTTAAGGAGGCCTTCAGCAAGGACAAAGCCACAAAACTTCCACCTCATCGTCCTAATGACTGTGCTATCGAGCTGCTACCAGGCACTACCCTGACTAGGGGCCGTGTGTTTCCTCTGTCACAACCAGAAACTGAAGCCATGGATAAGTATATCACCAAGGAGCTAGAAAAGGGATTCATCCATCCCTCAACCTCACCTGCTTCAGCTGGTTTCTTTTTTGTAAAGAAAAAGATGGCACCCTCCGACCCTGCATTGACTACCGGAGCTTGAACGAAATAACTGTAAAATACAGATACCCCTTACCTCTGGTCCCCTCAGCTCTGGAAGCACTCCGGCAAGCTCGATACTTCATCAAGCTAGACTTGCGCAATGCTTATAATTTAATTCGCATTAAAGAGGGGGATGAGGGGGACGACTACATCTGGCCACTACGAATATCAGGTCATGCTCTTTGGCCTCTCGAACAGTCCATCAATGTTTCAGGCCTTCGTCAATGACATTTTCAGAGACCTTATCAACCAATACCTCATTGTCTACATTGACGATATTCTAATATATTCCAATGACTATCCCACGCACATTCAGCACGTCAGAACAGTCTTGCAACGTCTGATCAACCATCAATTGTATTGTGAATTTCATCAGAGCAAAGTATCCTTCCTTGGTTATGTCATTGGTCACGAGGGAGTGACCATGGATGATTAAAAGGTACAAGCAGTAGTCAACTGGCCACAACCCCGAACCATCAAGGATATGCAGCATTTTCTGGGCTTCTCTAATTTTTACCGACGTTTCATCTGGGGCTTCAGTCAGGTGGCAGCTCCATTGCCCGCCATGACCCGTAAGGGACCATCACATCTCCACTGGACAGTTGAGGCCCTGAAAGCCTTTCAAGAACTGAAGAACCGCTTTACCTCAGCCCCCATCCTTCGACACCCAGACCCCAACAAGGAATTTATCGTGGAAGTAGATGCCTCGAACAGTGGGCTAGGAGCCATATTATCTCAATGCCACGGCCCCACCAACAAGCTGTTTCTGGAGCAAGTATATTGTCTGGGCTGAGTACGCCCAGAATTCACTACGAAAGCCGTCCACTGGGCTCACCCCCTTCCAAGTAGTATTGGGTTCCTTTTCAGGAACTCGAGCTGCGTCGACGAGACGCTATGGGAACGCCCTCAGCGTAACGGCTCTGAATAGTGTGTAGAATCAGCCAATGATGAGTTGGGACGTCATAGGCGGGTGACGTCACTGGCCAGGAAG
>JAUMHP010000044.1:13490226-13510496 GCA_032361065.1 Enteromius trimaculatus | reverse complement strand
GTTTAGTTGAGAGAATTCTGAGATTAAATTCAGAACGGTGGCCCTGATCCTCCTCCGTAGGTATAAAACTTACATCTGACCATAAAAACTCCCAAGCATGTTTGATGTCTTTCAAATTGTCCGTTGATCAGGGGTTTATAGAATGTCAGATATTTTATTTAGGTTGGTAAAATTTTCCCAGAGCCCAAGATGATGACCAACCAAAAAAAGTACTTGGCTACTTCCAAATATTGAAAACAAAGAGCGTCTTTTAAAAATAATTATTAGATGGGTCAAAATACCTGCCAGTTAATCTTGTTTATTCATTAACATAGACCGTGTCATTGATTCCCCCCCACCACCACCACACACACATTATTCACACTGTTAATGCTAATATTTAATTTAGCATAATTTGACATTTTGACTGATTTTGTATGCTCTGTGTGAGTTCCATAAACTGACTGGAACATTCAGAGCTGACTCAAACTGATCAGGATCGGCTTTCCTGAAGCAAGTATATTCAGATGTGAGTTGTACTTAATTTCTATGGCACGTTTTCTAAAATCATTGTTATTTAAGTAGCATGTGAAAGCATTTGTAAATTAATGAGAGCCTCTGAGCATTTCTAAGCCCATTACATGCAGCTTAAATAGATCTTTTCTTGGATCTTCCATAGTTTATCACAGGCAAATTGACACTTTATGAAATATATGAATGCATTTGGAGCATTGTTAAGCCATTGTATTTCATACAATTTAAAATATCCCCTTAAAACAAAACCACGAAACCTAGTCACACCTTTTTTTTTCATTCACTCAGGTCATAGTTTAATTTAAAAAAATAAAATAAAAACACCTAAAATGTTTTTCACTGATACACTGTTTTAGAAAACTAAAAATTATGTAATTACTGTATAAACTACTCGTTATTGAAATTCTTTCTTATGTTAAACAGATCAGTCAAATGGTAAAATTAGAACATATTATTCATTCACTACTTTAGTCTTACAGTCTTTTAAAGTTTATGATAACAGACCACAATTCCCCTCTGCTGCTTTTAATTTAAATATGATGCAAACTTAGATCAGTGCATTCAAACTGACGTGGCATTTTTCTACTCAACACAGAAGTCCATTTCATAGTTTTGAGAAAGGGTCTTCGGTGAATAATGATTTAAATTTCTTTATTCCGTGAAATATTCAAATGATCATTCTGTAGTGGGTAGGTTCAGACAAAGAGTGTACGTTTGAGGATCTCTGTGAAACAGTGTTTATTCAATGAAAATAAAACAAAAACACTCAGCAACTCTATTGTTATTAACCAATCAGATTTTAAGAAACAGTTTTTGTGAAGTTTAGGCTTACAATCAGTGTTTGGTGCTTGTACAGCAGTGTTAGTCATCTGTAATTAAATCTAAATTCTAGTAAATCCAATGAAAGTAAACTCCTTTGTAAGGTTAGTTTTAGGTGTAGAGATGTGGTCAAGATTATATTAGACTACATCGAATTCAGGATGTGGGCATATACTGTAGTACGGTATATGAAAAACAGTATGCCAGAAGAGTAGCATGTCCAAATTCAAAATCCTTTTTTTCAAGCATTATGTTTCACCTTCAGAAATTCTTATTTTGAGATTCACAGAAGCAATAAAAATCATATAGGTTTGAAACATAATTGTACTATTTTTACGAATATAATAATTTATTAGGATGGGTAAATGATGATAGAATAATACGTCATCTGGAAGATTTCCACTGGGGTCTCCGGCGAGACACATAACATTTGTACTTTTGTAGCAATCAGGAACATGACCCTTCTGACCAGCTAATTTCTGAACAGAAGGTGACAGCCAACTAAAGTAATGTATCACATTATATTCTGTCACCTCTGAATGAAAAGCAACATCCTCTCAGCAGTGGTGGTTGGTGGGAGTTGATGGAATCAATACCTTTGAGGGGACCACAAAAACGTGAAGTGCTTTGTTGGGGTAAAAAAAGTTCACATACCTTTTTTTTTAACCTGAAGTGTCACCTAAAAATCATATATAATCACAATTAAAAACTACACATATGGATTTAAATTATGTAGAATAAAGGTGGATTATAGTGAAATTCATACATTCTTTCAAGCTCCTGAATAATAACATGTAAGTGTGGTTCTGCACTTTACAACTTCCATGTTCCATGTGTTTGTCTATACACATACAGTAAACATACAAAATTGACCACAATGTTTCACATCAATCTATACACCGTGCACACAACAAAAACTTAAATACATACTTAGCATAACTATTAATACCCTTAAATCAGCATGTACTGCAGTTAATATACGTTTACAGCCTAAAGTCTTTTTGGGTATGATGCACATCTGATTTCTTCTCCTCACCTCTTTACCTCATAAAATCTGTCAGATTGGATAGGGACTAACATTTTCAGGTTTCCTCAGAAATATTCTTTTGGGTTCAAGCCCAGGCTTTCATTGGGCCACTGATGGACATTCACAGAGTTGTCTATAACTCTTGCTTTGAACTTAGGGTCATTGCCCTGTTGGAGGGTAAACTCTCTGCCCAGTCTGAGTTTCTGAATGCTCTGAACTAGGTTTTCATAAAGCCTATCTGTATTTTGCTGCACTGTGAGTTCCTTCTACTCTGTCAAGTCCCTAAGTTCCTGCTGGTGAAAAACAGCTCCACAGCATGAGGTTGCTATCACCTCACTTTACTGTTAGGATGGTACTCTGCAGGTGATGAGCAGTGCTTGCTTTCCTTCATACATGATGCTAAGAACTAAGGTTCAACAGACCAGAAAATCTTGCTTATCATAGTGTTAAAATCCTTAAGGGCTTCTTTTGGATACTCCAAGTGTGTTTTCATGTGTCTTCTCTAAGGAGAGGATTGAGTCTGGCCACACTGCCATAAAGCCCAGATTGGTGGAGGGCAGAGATGTTTGTCCTTATGTCACTCTTCTCTACATATATGATAATTCAGCTCAACAAGAGTGACCACCAGCTTCTTGGTCACCATTCTAACCAAGGCTGTTCTCAATTATTTGCTCAGTTTGGCCAGGCCAGCTCTAAGAGGACTCCTGTTTGTCCCAAACATTTCAGTTAAGGGTAACAAAGGCTAATTGCTTCTGTGAAACATCAATTATGCTTCTTTTTTTCTTTCTTTCTTTCTTTCTTTCTTTCTTTCTTTCTTTCTTTCTTTCTTTCTTTCTTTCTTTCTTTTTTAAGAAATCCCCTGGTCTCTGTCTACACACACTCATCTCTCTAAGCTCTACATGTACAGTAGTTGTTTTTACCTCAGGGTTTGATTTTTGCTCTGATATACATCTTTAGCTGTTAGACCTTTTAAAGGGAAGATTTGAGAGGTGTGCACCTTTTGAAATATTTATATATGTATAACAGAATTCTTTTTTATTTCTTTATATGTTTATACTTATCTAAATATGAGTGACATTTTATTTCAATATTCCAGTTTAGACATTCTAAGTTACTTGCATGTAACTACATGCAAACTAGCAGTAAATAAAGTATATTAGACTATCTGCTTAATGTCTTCTAACACTTTATTTTGGCTTTCCAAGTTGCAAGTATATGTCAGCTTATTCTACTAACCCCTAAATCTACTCTAACAGTCAACTCTGAGAGTTAGCAGACATGAAGAACGTCTAAAGTGGACTATCGAAATAAAGTGTAACCCAAATTTGTACTGTACTTTTTAAAAAAAAAAGTTAAATACAGGTATCTGTGTAAATTATAACAGTGAGATCAGGCTGGTTTGTAATAGCTCTTGAAGCATTGGTGTTGTACTTGTAGGGCAATACAATTGACGTTTTACACACACATATCCACTTATACATGAAGGAGGTTGTAATCACTGCAAACCCATGAACGTCCTGCTTATAATTTTCCAGCCAGAGCAGAAACACATCCAGGGACCATTTCAGATCCCAATGAAATATATTCATTACCATGCAAATTGGTTTGGGAATCGTTGACTAAAAGCATTCGACATACTTCATTTGAAAGTACGTAAATGCAATTAATGGGACCATACTCAGAAGAAAGCGGATTTGCCTGCAGATAATTGTTATTGTCTGGATCCCATTAAAAGGTTTTTTTTTCTTCTTAATTCCAAAAGAAAAACATTTCTGCAGGGGAAGCCACTCCGTCATGTCATTGTTGACACAGACTTCATTATGCGATAATATTCTGCTTTTCACATTGAGTGAATACTGCAATATTAACAATAGTCTTCATACAGATTATTTCTGTCATGATTTCTGAGAAGCCTTTTCATTTACTGGCCGCAGAACAATCAATGCAAACACATGAAATAAATTATTCTAAGGTCATTTGCACGCATGTATACCTAGCAGCTTGTGAAATGAAACACTCTACGAGACAAAATTGTGTCGATTTTTGACTGTTGATGCTTGGTTGCACATTTGCACATATTGGCTTGCTTGCAACTTCCAAACCCTCACTGGTTATGGCAAATCTCATTTTCTTTTGCTTTTGGCAGGATGTTTCTAGCAATAATTTAGACTTTCAGAATGGAGCTGTTGCTGAAATTACTGTCTGAATTCCACCCAAGTAAACAAGTCAATAATCATTGCATTTCCGAGTCATGTAAAGGCTGCAGGCAAGATTAAATTATAAATGGATGTTATTGTATTATAGTGAATCCACAATCTAATGATCGGTAGTTCAACTTGCTTGTTAGTCCAGTGTGAGAATGGTTTGATTGTAGTAACATTTAGAGATATTTGTTTTCCACCCCTTTTACCCTGCCACTTGTAACAAGTGAAGAGGAGCTAATGCACTATAAACTATGTTCCCCAAGTCATGTTTGCTAGATTGCAAGACAGCCCATTTATCTTGGGATATAAAGAATCATTTCAGGCCAAATTTCAGACTATATGCTTTCATGTTGATAATGTGCTATTTCATACCAAAGGGTAGAAAAAATTATATTTTCTTGCTCTGTGAATGAGAACAAACAATTATTGGTGTTACTGTTAATTACTCTTGGACCTGACATGATTAGACTAACTGGAGGTCATTCTCCAGGGTCAAAACTGTTTGGTTAAGATTACCTCTTCATGTAGAGGGATATCATATTTTTATACAAATAATGTACCAAATTTCTATAATGTGTGTCTCTATAGATTCCTGTTGAAGTCTACAACCCATTTTATTTTTAAGTGAAACAATATTTTAAACAGGAAATAGGGCACTTTTTAAACATAAATTAAGCATAAAGACACTGTAAAATATAAGGTAATTTGCAATCTTTATATTAAACAGCTGTTTCTATATTATTTGACTTACAAAATAATTTTGTTGGTTTAAATCAAATGATTTATGTTGTTGATTCAGCAATATTCACGAGGTCAAAGTAACTTCCTGAAGAGCTCAGAGTCCGAATTGTGGCAAGGCACAGATCCAGCCAAGGTTACAAAAAATGTCTGCTGCACTTGAGGTTCCAAAGAGCACAGTGGCCTCCATAACCCTTAAATGGAAGACGTTTGGGATGACCAGAACCCTTCCTAGAGCTGGCCATTTGGCCAAACTGAGCTATCAGGGGAGAAGAGCCTTGGTGAGAGAGGTAAAGGAAAAACACATGAAAGCCCGCACAGAGTTTGCGGATGGATTCCAAGATGGTGCGAAATAAGATTATCTGGTCTGATGAGACCAAGATATAACTTTTTGGCCTTAATTCTATGTAATGAGTGGTATGTGTGGAGAAAACCAGGCAATGCTCATCACCTGTCCAATACAGTCCCAACAGTGAAGCATGGTGGTGGCAGAATCATCAGTGGATCAGAGGATCCCCAAATCTAGGTGTGAGAAACTTGTTGCATCTTCCCCAAAAAGACGCATGACTGTATTAGATCAAAAAGGTGCTTCTACTAAATACTGAGGAAAGTGTCTAAATACTTCGGACCATGTAATATTTCAGTTTTTCTTTTTTTAATAAATCTACAAAAATGTTAACAATTCTTTGTTTTTCTGTCAATATGGGGTGATTTGTGTACATTAATGAAGGAAGAAAATAAACTTAAATGAATTTAGCAAATGGCTACAATTTAAGGGGGTCTGAATTCTTTCCGTACCCACTGTATATTCACGTAATTTAAAAACTTCTCTCTCTACCCTACTGCAGCACTTGTCTCATATATTTAAGCTATATTAGTTTGTTTCAACTTGAAAAACTGCTTAAAATGCTTTTAATAATTCTCAGACAATAGCAGCTCTGTGTCCTGTGTCTTTATATTATACACAAATAAGTGTTCCCTTCATCAAGAGGTGACAGTGTTAAAGTTACAAAAACATTCATGATTATGTCCCCTGCTGTGGCATTATGATGGAGTTCATAATAATATGAGTATACTGTACATACATGTGTTCCCTTTTTTTTTTTTAATGAATTATTTTTTTATTTTAATTTTATTTTTTTTAAAGTATACTTTCTTGACACCTACATGACAGTTAAGCAATTATACAGGCATGAATATACCATGAAGGTGATTAAATCATTACAGAATTTCTATTTTTGTAGTGAACTTTAATTGAACAATGATAATAAGCTCTCCAAAAGGTCTTACTGCAGTCTCTGCTTTGCTAACAGCATGGCTTTGTGTCTTTGTGATTTGGAAAATTACAGTAAATAAAAGAGAAAAGACAGAAGACGAGACTCCATGCTGGAGTTCAAAGACAAATCTCCATTCTGAAACAGGGGAAGTAGAGTGTGGAAAGATCAAAAGAAGAGTGATGTGAAAGGTCAACGCTCAGTCGATCACAAGCGACTACATAAAGAGGCGTTCCTGCTAAGTAGTGCACTGCACAACCACAGAGAGACAGAGCAGTGCAGACTCCTGAAAGGGACGTAGTGGAATGGAAACTCACACTTTGAAGAGACAGGGAAAGGGTGAAACACCTCAAAGCACCTGCAAAGTCATGTGGCATTTCTAAATCCGGTTCACGTTTCCACTAAGAAATTATTCGTATGCAGTACATCTCTTTGAGAGAGTTTCAGTGGGTACTCTTTTTAAGCTGAATACAAAGCAAAACATATTTTTTCATTTAACCTTCAGGTTCTGTTGATATTTACTTCAAGTCATGTTCAGGGTCACAGAGACCCAAATGCTGTGTGTAAAATTAGTCATTCTAATAATGAAATTGACGCCTTTTTTCCTCTTTAAGTTATTTTAACTCTAAGGTTCGTCATTTAATATCAGCACCAATTAGAATATTTAGGAAAGAAAATCAGACTGACTTCCTCAGTATATATGAGTTGTATGTAGAATAATATAACAATTTATATATCACACACAACACACTCACACACATGACTGCTTGTAGCAATGGTTCTATGAGAAACTGTGTACAGATAACAGGTTTCAGCACCACCAATATGAACAGCTCCCATCACTGTAATTCTACTCATTATAAATTGGACATATAAGGAATATATGTGTCTTATCTGATACTTATTTTAATTATAAATTAAATTATATATATATCTATATTTAATTTTAAATATTTAAAATACTGTCAAACTTTCAATTACTCCAAGTGTAAATATCACCAAACTCTCTCTCTCTCTCTCTCTCTCTCTCTCTCTCTCTCTCTCTCTCTATATATATACATAAAAGTAGCACAGGTGACCAAGATCCCTAATATTGCCACTTTCTAATGACAACAGTGTGGGTGGGAGCTGTCCGGACCTTTGGTGCTGAAAAGTTTCACAAACATATCCTCTGCTTGAGTTGTTGCAGACATTTTTTTTTAAGTTTCATTTAAACGCGCACACGCACCCGAGTGTAGAACCTTATAACCACACGTCAGGAATATTTGGAGCATGCTAGAACTGATGGATGAAATAAAAGATAAAGAAAAAAATGTGCTCAGGGTAAAATAATCTGTATGCTAAATTAAAAGCGTCTACACGTCTGCTCTCTAGCTTGACGCGTCAAAAGGAGAAGGTTTCAGTTGTAATTAAGGAAGATGTCTGCATTGCAAGATTAAACAGGTTCCTAATTATAACGTGTTGCGGTTTTCGCGTCGTCGCTCGTATGCAGTGTAAGTAAAAGTTGAGGCGGCACGAAGTTTCAGTTCATGTATCGGTCTGCGCAGCTTCAGATCTCTCTAGATCTTTCCATTTCATCTGCTCACAGCTCTTTATGTTCCTCATCGTCTCTTGATCGGGACTTCGATCCCTTCTTAGCGAATATTTGCCAAATCCAGACGCCTTACGATGGGATCTTATATCTGGGGGTCTGAGAGAAATCAAATACGTCCTCACAGACCATCTGAGCAGTTCTTTAGCTAGTTCTCACGGCGTTGCGACATAAATAATTTAATCTTTACCGAGTATATTTTCGTTTTTCTATACGGAGCTTTGACGTGGCGGTCACTGTGCCGTCGACAGTTTAATATTTATGACAAAATCTGAATTCACGCGCTTGGTTTTTGGATTATCCGTTTCCCAGGATACACTGAATCGATCACGCTTCTACTAGAGACTTTATTTTCGATATACTGGACTTAAAGACAACTGAGGGGGTTTGGAAATGAGCGGTCCGTTTTCAAAATGTCTTTTTTAAGAATCACTTGTGGAGAGAGACGTTTCCTCAGAGGACGGGAGGGTTTGTAACGCTGAATTTATCGCCGATTTCACGACACGCGTTTCCATGGCTCCTGCGGTCAGATCGATTAAGCGTAAGGATGCGATTAACTGGCCGAGGATGTCGACAACTTTCTGGGCTGTGCTGCTGTTGACGGCGCTTCTCATCGTGTACTGCGGTGAGTTTGCGGTGTGTGCGATGCGTCTTCTACGTGTGTAAAGGATGTGTAACACTTCATTGATGTGACCTTAAGGATAATGTATAGTGTCTGTCGTGTCACTCACTCACTCACTCACACACACACACATAAACAAACAAAATCATGGATCCTCCAAGAGAGATGAGCTCATGAAAACGGAATTGCCAAAGCATGTCCTAGACATGACCATACATATATCGAACTTGCTACTCAAGGGCAGGGACATGTGTGTTTATTATCTATAAATATACCTGCTGCATATATGGTGCAATATTGAACTTAAACGTTACTAAAATAAAGGGGAAAAGAGATTCCTTCATCTGATTACAATGACAATATTTAATAAATTATTAAATAAATTAACAAAACCATGAGCAGTCATAAATACATTATTCAAACAGATACAAACTGAAATTATCCTGAAACACAAATGCAAGTAAAATTGTGCATACGTTGCATAATCTTGTATACAATCTATAACAATCAGTTTATGATTTAAGTTTTATAAATTGACCTATATTATAAGTAAAAAGGCCTTTTCCTTGAAATCACTTTAGAACTACTCCTAATTGCAAAAACAGGATTTATGAAGACCTCTGTGACTTTAAGAAATATGTTATCTGAAACAATTTTGGTATATTTTCTGAGCACATTAAAGCTCAGTTGATTTATTACTTTAGCTACGATGGTGACTGATAGTCTTTTTGTTGTCTGAATAAAACTTTGTCTCTTTGACAGATTTATTTTTTTCTGTGGTAACATGACAGCACTAGAAGACACACATGCATACAAGCAAAAAAGAAAGAAAAAACAAATGCACAAGCAGACAGTCACACATCTGAATTGTATGTCGAGAAATGTAGCATTGTTTCTTTAACCCAGGCCTGGCTGTACTATATCTGACAGGATGTTTAACCTGTGCCGCTGTACCTGCAGTTCTCATCTGAGCTAATATGAATGTAAATATGTGCATAGAAATTCCTGCATTCCCTCAATTGATCTCCTGCGACAGCGTGATTTATTCTCTGGTTGGGCTATAGTCAATGTTTTGGATGTTTGTTGTGGTTAGCAGTCTATTCTTTTTTATTTGGGTGTTTGTTTCTCTGTGTCTATCTGAGCAAATCAGCTTCTGCAACTCTGCCCCGACCTGCTTGTTGTCTGTGATATTAATCTTCATCTAGATGGGCTGCCCACCGCACAACATCTATGTCTGAGTTGCTGTCAAGACCCCAGACTGGCACCTCACAGTTCAAGCTGGTATTACTCGCAGAGGAGATTGAAAACATAAACGCAGGGACACAAACCAAGTTCTGATGCTTGATTTGTTTATTTATAGCGAACCTTGTGTGATGAATGCACAAACACAACCGAAATTAGGTCTGCATTCCCACTAGTGAGTCATGCAGTCGCTGCCTCTTTATATTAGCATCTCACAGCAAAATATCGTCAAAGTATCCGCTACAAATGTCATCCTTGTACAGGAGATTGTGTTTGTTTCAGAGAGCAACAGAGAGGGGGAAATATATGGTTAGCTGAGTTTGGTGATAGCAGAATGTTACTCAAGCTGAACTGCAGCTATACAAATTAATATCAAGCAAACTATGATGACAAAAATTGTTTGTAATGACTATTTAATGAATGATTTGGGGATGGCTTTGTTCTGTCCGTTGGCTCCCTCCTCTGGATGCTACTCGACATACGTTTGTTCTTTGTTGAAGCCACCGATGCATTGTTAAAGCTTGTGTTTCAATTGGTGTCGAGGAAAAAACTGAATAACTGCATTATTTAAGAAAACTCTTACTTAATACCTGTAGACTAAACATGTACTGTATTGAAAAAAATAAATAAAATAAAATGTATTATTTGCTGATGCAAATATCAAATATTGTAATCATACCATTTGTGTGCCGTTACTTTTCTAAGCAGTCAGATTATAATTTTAGAATCTTATGATTTTCACCTGGCAAAAGATACCACATGTGAAAAAAAAAAAAAAAAAAATCACAGAGAGTTACACAGAAGTAGGGCTAGAGACCAAGATATCATTGCAAGATATCATGGACACTTGCCTTACAGTACCTAGTAACTTCCCCCGAATACTATAGCCACACTAAAAACCATTCAGATTATGCTAACATCACTAAAGTAAATTATTACCAGCAAATATAAAAAATACAATTAATTATAAAGTAATTGTTATACTATCTCATACTTATGAATATAAAACTATATTATTTATTACTTATTTTTTGTTATTTTGTATAATAATAATACTACTAATAATAATAAAGTACAGTATATAACTCTGTGTTGGTTTTCTAACTGCTTGTTTATCTAAAAAAAAAAAAAAAAAAAAAAAATACAAAAGAAAAGGGGGAAGAAAGATTTTATACCATCCACACAGTGAGGTCACAGCCTCATCTGTTTTTTAAAAATGTCCAAGGAGCACAATTTTCAGGTTTGCTCATAATAAATGCCTTTCTGTTAGAAGGCATAAGCAAACGGGCTCTATATATTTAAGAAGAAAAACTAGAAGGGGATTTGACTGCCAGTAATGATAAACTAAATGCAGCCCAGATAAAATGAGTGGGAAAATTACAGTTCATAATAACGTGCTTCTTTGACATGAATCATCAAGTTTAGTGAAGACAGTAAAATGTCGAACACATTTTACACTTATCTTCAGACAGAAATGACATTTCAGTAACCCTATCAATTGTATTATGCTACAGTTCATAACATGGGTGTTTCTCCCCCACAACAAACACCCTATTTGTGAATATCAAGCATACTGTGGCCACTGTGATGAACTCAGATACCCCAAACAGATCAAATCCATACACTGAAATGACCAAAAGTGGACGCACACATCCTTTTGTAAAACAGAAGCCGAGAAATCTCTAACATTCAGTGTGGGATAATTGCACAATGTTGATTCAAGTATTGTCACTGCATTTAAAATGGCAGCTGTTGCATGACTGTGATTCTCTGACAATAACATCAACACACAACAACACTCAAGACTTTCATAATTAACTAAATTATAAAAAATGATGTCAAAAATGCAACTTGGCAGGGTTATTATAGGATAGTAGACAAACTGAAACGAAAATCTTTTATATTACAAAAAAAAAAAAAATTACTAAAGCTGCAATTAAAATGAAAAAGAAAATGACAAATATTAAAATGGATTCAAGATATAAATAGAAAATATATTGGTTTCTCAATTGTACATAAACTAATAGCTTCAAAGACATGTAAACTTGAAATTGAATAAGCTGTGTACATGGGATATGAGTTGGAATGTATCAGAGCCATTTCGTTTTACTTTACAGTTTCACAGACACTAAATATTTACACTTTACTTACTGACTCCAAAAAGACCCCATGAAATCAAAATGAGAGTTTTGCTCTAGTTATCTTTACTTTAAAGTTACCAATATTGATGCTAGTGCAAAAAGCTGAGAAATTCCACATTCTTTAGAATGAGAATGTTCCTCGTTATGACTAGGACATCTTGCAATTTAAAGCAGGTTGCCAAGCAAAAAAAAAACGAAACCATAAAGGAGTTTGCTTCATGAGGTCTTGAATGAATGTCAATGACTACGAAACTGACATTCATATCATGCATTTGGTTGTCATTTTTATTGTTCAAATAAAAACACTGAACAATAATCAAGTGTATCATACAAAAACCATGTGCAACATTAAAATAAACATCCCTTTAATGGTGTGAAACACCACAAAGTGTGTTAGCCCCGTGACAAACGCAAGCTCAACATCCAGCTGCTGATTAATCCTCAGCTTGACTGAAACCATTCTTTTAGTTAGTACTGGTGACCATAAGAGGCAGTGAACACATGCAAATCCATCACATGTTGTCATGCTGTGTTGCTTTAGTGTATCCATATATCCCTATACTTGTTTCTTACATGCACCCCACACAGGTTAAAGACATGCCCCGTACTCACCTCATTATATTTGGCACAATTGCTAAAGACCAGGCGCACGTCGGACACAAACTCTTTAGGGCTCTTGTAATTCATAGGGTTTTTTCGCTGCAGTTTCCGCTTTACCATGGTCAAATCCATTGGATGCTTTATTATTTTGTAGTAATTGGGTACCTGGAGAGAAATCAAGACTTCAGCATTAAAACTATATTGTTGGACAGGGGATCTCTTCCAAACCATCATTTTCAAAACTCAACATTTAATTTGGATTAAATGTGCATCCCAAATGAAAAATGGCTACTACTAGCCAAAAGCAAAAGGCCCATAATCAATTGCAGCAAGCTCAGTTTTCTCTGCTCCAGTGTTGTTAGCTAAAACTAAAACCATTAAAAAACATTTATTTATTAAAATATAGCTAAAATAAAATGTTACATGAAACTTAATTTTTATTTAAAAAAAAAAAAAAAAAACTTGCAACAACTTGCAAGTTTTTATAACTTTCAGTTAAGTAAAACCATAAAAAACACGCATGATAAAGTTACTAAAACTATTACAAATCATTTTTAATAATAACAAAAAAAAAATTATATATATATATTAGATGAAAAACAAAACAAAAAAACATTTAAAAAAGTAAAAATTAGAAATGTTGCTTGGCCAAAATAACTAAAAATGTAAAAATGACAAAACCACATAAAATTATTGAAATGGAAACTGAAAATATATTAGCTGATTTAAGACATTAATAACGGTACTAAAATAGTGTATTCATAATAATAAATGCAATAACTGCTCAGATTAGTAGGTATATTATATTATGACATTTCGTGAGTATAGACAGAAAATGTAAATTTCACTTTAGTTGTTTATACTTAAAAATGTAAGATATTTAATAGTGCTGGTCAACAATTAAATCACATCCAAAAACTTTTTTTTTTTTATATGCGTGTACTATGTATATTTACTGTGCATATATAAAGACACACATACAGAATATATTTTGAAAATATTTAGATGCAATTACATGTATACATTTATATCCATATAATTTATGTTACATATAAATATATTTAATATTTAAACATATAAATCTTTAACATATACGCACATGTATGTGTAATTATATAAACATAATGCATATATAAAGCACATTATGATATTTGGATTTACTAAAGTATAGCTTGACAGGAAAGACAATTTACTGGCCAACAGAAGGCCAATTTAAGTGGCGTTCTTAGTAGTGCTCTCCAGTCATGTAACTATAGCTTCTATATATTATGAATATGGAAAGACTGAAAGCTTTTCGTTTGTCAATGAATAGGAATAAAATCTGACAACAATGACATCACTTGTTCTGGCTCAGAAGAAAAATCCCCATGTAGATAGCAGGACAGCTCACTAGGTTTTAGAACAGAGCCATGGACTGAAGTAGTCATGAAAGAGCAAAGTGAGGGACCAAATCCAATGAAATTACAAAAGCATTCTTATTACCCGTCAGCCTGATGCATTATTGCATTCACTCAATAACCTAATTACACAAGAATCATAATCCTGCTATGACAAATAACAGCAGCAAATGGCCCAGAGGCTCAATACAGGTTTAAAAACAGATGACTGGAGTCACTACAGATTTTCACATGAGCAATGTTGCCGTTTTAGAAGCTTCATTGCAGTAGTGTTAATGACCCAGCAGAGAGGCAGCAATTAAATATTACCGCTCGTACTGAGCAATGGTCCAATTACACATCTGAGCTCTGCCCTTTAACACTTCATCAGAAATGTCTGCATTTATGGGAAATGAGGATATTGTGGGTTTGATGAAAACTCACCGATGAAGGAACGGGCTCTTGAAACTCTGTACTGAGCTCATGACAAAACACATGCAGCAGCAAACGCTCACAACGCTAAAAAAATACAGGAAGAGGAGAGAAGAAGAAATATTAACAATCTGCAGTTGTGCAAAAACTTCAAATAGGTTACTGAGGAACTGTGGTGGAAAAGCTTTGTAGATCGTATCTGATTGCTGGGTCACTAAGGTTCACAATATTTTATATCAAAACAATATACTGTGCATAAATTATATTACATTACAGAGTGTCTGGTACGAAGAATTGAGATAAATGAAATCACACAGAAGTCCTATGTGCTTCCTTCCCCCAGCTCTCACTTGTTTTGTGAATATGATTGTGTTTGTATCTCAGTGGGACTCACTCGCTGGTCCTCTGGACTCATTGCGGTCTCACTCTTGTCCTTCTTACTGGGGGGATCATCATCACAGTTGTATTCCATCTCTGGATTTGTGAGACTTCTGCAGAAAGTGCACATCCAATCTCCACTGCAGCAGAAGGAAGGTATAACATTGTTTAACACACAGAAACTAATAAAAGCCTTAAAACATTCATACGTTACTTGCTTTTAAGTTCATTTATTAATATTAGGCTAATCAAATTTTCTAGCAAAGAATATTTTTCACCCTCTCTCTGACCTACAAGCTGTTGCGCTACCGAACCTTTATGACCACAATATGTAAATGACCTCTGTTATGACTGGCTAAACAAATCACCAGTTATTCATCTCTGTACTCATTTTGTTTACTTGTATTAGTGCAGGGTCTAACAAGCTGTGCAAAAAAACTGAATAATTACCAAAATGATTTAACACTGATGTTATACCACCATGCCCTTTCAGAGCCGAACCTCCCTGGTGTGTGTGGTGCTATAACATCTGTTCAATTAACTTGTTTTTTTATTTATTATGAAAAAATGTCCCACTAAAAACCTTGTTACTTTTAATGTATTAGACTTAACAGACTTCTCAAAGCACTTAAATATTATTCCTCTTTTGTTTGATTTTGATTGCTTCTATTGCCCTTATTTGTAAGTCACTTTGGATAAAAGCGACTGCTAAATGAAATGTAAATGTTAGTCTATCCTAGCTTCACTGGCATTTCAAATGCATACTCCGTGTCGCTGATTTCAATTAACCATATGTGCCAACTGACAACTTGATGACTAAGACATGATGTGTCATGAAAATATTGATAGAATCTTAGAGAACTATGACAATTTGTCACTGGCGTTATGAATAAAATAAAATAAAAAAATGTATGTATAGAAATGTTTAAAATAGAAATTTTAAATAAAAGAAAACGCTACTGATGGCATCCTAAAAATCAATTAACAATGAAATACATTTTAAACTAAAAATAAAGTTAAATTGAATATACAAATAAATAAATAAATATATATAATGATAAATAATGGCATCTTAATAAAAATGTAATTTAAAAAAATTTAATACTAGGCAGTTACTATTAGTAAATATTAAGATGTAAATTTATACAATCAGATTTAATGGGAATTTCTTACATTTAGATAATGAATAGCAAATGATCTGCTGTTAAAATAGGTTAAAGACACCTAGGATTAAGAGTCGTACTCAAGCATACTTGGCACTTGTCGATTACGTCATTAATTGATCTTTACCTCACATCTATGCCACATGTACAAGCTACTACTACATATGCTGTAAAACATTACTTTGGTGTAAAGCTGCTTTGCAATGATATGTATCATGAAAAGCACTATACAAATAAATTTGAATTGCACCTTGCAGGGTTAAAACCCCAAAATCTTTTAGTTTTCAGCTCAGATGTACTAAACAAAAACAATTTGCAGCATCTGTATAAATAAAGCCACATTCTTTACCTGGGGGAAGACTTGAGTGTTGGGATATGGCAGGTCATGTGGAAGACTTTAGGACAGTGATCACAGCACAGCAGCTCTCCTCCATTCTGACACACAGCACACCAGTCCTCGTTCGGGTCGTCTTCCTTTCCTACAGTGGTCTGGCTGTTGGCGTTAGCGGTGGTCCCCAGCTGACTACCATTTGATTCAGTGGTCCCATTGGTTAGAGGTGCGCTGGAGTTTGGTTTTGTACAGGATGAGCGCTGATCGCTCGGTGGTTCAGATTTAACATTTTCACCAAGTGTTCTTAAAATGTCCTGAACTGAACCCGTGGACACAGAGCCGAGGACAGGAAGAGGGGGAGTTAGGCTTCCTTCTGGGCTGCTCATCTGGTTTGAAGAAGAAGAAGAGCAACAGATGAACAACATGAAACAAACTGTATCTCTTAGAACAAAGAAGAAAAAAAATGAACTTGTTATTCATATTTGAAAGAAACTGTAAGCCGAAGATAAATACCATGCAAGCGCTCCGTCTGCCGTCTTTACAGCGCTCTGTTTTGACGTTTGCACCAGAATAGCTACATTCTTCCTCAACTCCCGGTTCCTGTTTGACCTTCACCTGATCCACCGCTGTGTTCCCCGTCCCAGGTCTACCAGCTGACCCACAACTGAACCCACAGACATAACCAAAAGAAGACACAAATAAATACTTTTCATGCAATGTCTTTCAGATTACCTATAATTAACAACTGCAGATATTAGTGCAAGTATGTGATTTAAAGAAGGAAGGTGAAATGGTAAAAAATGCAAATGCAGACCTGCCCCTGCTGCCCGTGCTTGACGTGCTGGATGGACGAGCTGGAGTGTGAGAATTTGATAAACCTAAAGAAAAAGTGACATGGAGAGTGTTAAAAGAATCAAATCTTCAGAAAATGAATAGACATTGTTATAGCGGAGGACAAAATCCAATATAACCAGTCTAAGTTTTAATAACAATGCATACTTTTGTCGATTTCCAAGAAGTACAAAATGATTAATTAGAACTTTGTCAAATAATATATGCCGATGGTTATAGCTGACATTAAATTTTGGAGGTTGTTTAAGTGTCATATGATATTGCATTAAACATACTTAAGTATTAACTTTGTATCGAAATCATTTACAATTGTAAGATTTAATTTTAGGCTTTGTTAAAAATGCATAGATAGAATATGAACAATATGTTAAATATTAGAAAAGGTAATAGCCGAGTTATTCTGGAAAAGCTATCAAATATTGCATGCTATCACCCTATATTCACTTATTTGGAAGTAAAGTGTTACTATTAAGAGTAATAATTTAATATTATTGATATAACAGTATTAACAAGAGTTTTTCATAATTTAAATTTGCATTTTAGTTTTGTAATTTTGTCGTGCTTGTCACAATTATATTTTACTTTTTTTAATATTTAATTTTTTTCAGACAGTGTCCAGCTTTTCATCCGTTGTTTTTTATTTCAATTACTAAAAATTGTACCTTGTTAGTTTTAGTTATCGTAACACTGGTGCGCATCAATGCATGTATACGCTAGCTGGATTTGTTGGCGAGACTGGCACATAGTGCTGGCTGTGTGGGGAAGTAGCATATGGCATTATTAATGTTTGTGGGGCTAATGCAGTCTGAGCCTCAGGGTTGGTGCATATGGTTGGACGGGAGACTTTGCCATACGGAAACCAGAGGCACTGAACCGGGCAACTAGTGCAGCCTTGGCCCCCGGGTTGGTTGGATAGGAGTTTATGCCATATAGCACCAAGAGCAAGACGAATATGGCAAATATTAGGCATATATAAAATATTATATATGCAAAATTCTGCTGTTTATGAATATTTCATGACATTATGCATGCTAATTTATACGAACATTTGGAATCCAGACAGTTCATGTTAAAAATTCATTCACCAAGACCATACCTGACGATCCTGGGGAATGTGTCGATGGTCCCGGTGAGGGATTGGTGGGGCCAACAGCAGGATATGAACTAGCAGAAATATATCGACTGAGAATGTTATCCAGGGTGCTTGAACCGGCATCTTCAAGCTGAAAAAACAAAAACAAAATTTGTTTTTGCAACACATGAGCTTTGAATCAATTCAGCTTTGTTTAATTTTGCTTTGGTTAAAAAAAAGTGTCTGCTATATTTATAAAAACAATAATAACAGGTTCAAGCATACGGATTGTCTTTGTCTCGTTGCCTTAGGTGCCTTAAACCTAATTATGTTTAAAACCTTTATTGCATTTAGGGCCAAAAGTTATTACATTTAAATGCTTTATTACATTTAAGCCCAAATGTTATTACATTTAGTTCCTTTATTACATTTCCACCCGATTATTAGATCTGTATCCTCATGATCGCACTTTATGGGGTTTGAACTTACAACCTTTGGGTTACCAGACCAGATCTAGAAACACTAAATCATTCCACAACATCCAATCATTTGACAGTCATGCAATAGTGAGTTACCTGAATAGGAGGGATGTCAGGCAGGCAAGGCAGGTTTTCGGGGTTTGTGACTGATGGTATGAGCTCTATGGGGGCGACAACAGGACTAGTGGGGCCACGGTGAATGTGGGCATTGGCCATACTGGCACTGGTAGGACTGGTGGGGTTGGCAGCAC
Source organism: Enteromius trimaculatus (assembly GCA_032361065.1). Taxonomy (NCBI): domain Eukaryota; kingdom Metazoa; phylum Chordata; class Actinopteri; order Cypriniformes; family Cyprinidae; genus Enteromius; species Enteromius trimaculatus. The sequence goes on along the minus strand of JAUMHP010000044.1, from coordinate 13,491,391 downwards.
TAATGTTGTGTAGCGATGCCACAGGGAAAGGCCCAGCATGCCCAGGATTAGAGTGCTATGAGGGGGAAAAAGGGAAATACATTCATACAGCAGGTACATTTACTTTTTCCTGAATGTGTGTTTCTATTAGTTCAGTGTAAAAGCAAGACCATTTACTATGTTTTTTGTAAAATAAAGCAGCATCTGAAAACACTTAGCCTCTATATTAAAAACTATCCCCCAGTTTCACAGACAAGGCTTAAGCTAGTCTCAGACTAAATTGCATGTTTGAGCTGTCTCAGATGAAAATATCTTGCTCTGAGATATCTTAAAACAGGTCAGTGTCATTGTTCTGTGTTAAGATGCACACCTATAAGATTTTCTTATAAGACATTTTTGTAAAAGTAGCTTAAATATCATAATGTAACTCATGTCTAGTCCTGGCTTAAACTAAGCCCCCTTTGTGAAACCGGGCCATTGAATTTCTTTAAAAAATGTAATTAGAGTAAGAGTGTGTAGGCAGCGGTAAGAAATTACTCACTACTTATTACTTTACATATAATGACAATGTGTGTGTTAAACTGGCTGTTTAAAGTATTAAACAACAGATTTTGATTTACTGGTTTTATAATCCAAAATGTTTATTTATATATTAGTATTTTTTTAGTAGGTATTTATATGAATGCCTATTTATTTTAATGTGTTACATTTTACAATAATTTATACAAAAATATTTAATTTCATATAATACTATTTTAAATACAGAAAGAGTATTATTAGGAATATATATATATAAACACATTTTCATATATGAGATTAATATCAGTATCACTGTCCCGTATAATGATTACAGTAATAGAAATGCTCACTTTCCTTAATCACAATAATTGCTTAAAGTGCCCCTATGATGCCTTTTCAAATATTATCTTTCATGCAGTGTGTCATGTAGCTGTATGTGAACATAAACTATCTGCAAAGTTGTGACGCCGACAGTGCAAGATAAATAAAGTTATTGTCTATCAAAAAAAAAAAAAAAAAAGTCGGCTCACATTCGCCTAAACGAGTCGTCAGCAATTTCAGTCTTTCTCTGTTACGGCCACACATTACGGAGTAACATATTTGCATAATGTCCGCCCACGTTCTATGTCGCAAACAACTTGCCCCGCCCACAAACAGTACAATTTCC
>JAUMHP010000044.1:13444947-13469292 GCA_032361065.1 Enteromius trimaculatus | reverse complement strand
GAATTGCATGTATTATATATATATATATATATATTCTTTTGTTTAGTTCTATTTTAATTGTGTTAATATAATTTCTACAGGTTTCTCTCACCACAAAATATTCTTTTCTCAGATGACAATGGTGGAAAAATAGTTTCTGTCGTTTTTATGGTTGCTTTGCTTTTCTCATTAATTTAAAAGAAATGTTAAACAGCTCTTCTCTAAATAAATTCTTATTGCTCATAAAGCAATTTCAATTAGGTGGACACAAAACAATGTTTAAAATATAATAGCAGAAGTGAATTCCTGTTCGTTTTAAGAAAACGGGGATGTTTTGATAATGATAATATAATCAAAAGTTGACTGGCAATGTCCCAGGTACAACTTCGCCCATAAATGTCAATAACATTTTTTATGATACTTGAATGCTTTCTTTGATCTGATAGTTTTGAGCTGTGATGTAAAGTATATCACCTTCGTCTTGGATGCAGATTTGAAGAGTTTGTCTTTTATCAGAGCTGATTGAACAACGTCAGTCTTTGTCTATTTTTAAGCCAGGCAATTTGGTCTTTATACAGAAGTTATTTGAGCAGTTAATGAGCTGTCGACAGACTGAGCGTTTAAGAGGCTAATGAATATTCATCAGGCAGTGTGCAGAAGCGTGGAACACAAACACTGATTCACTCATGTATGGCAGCATAAAAACTGGTGACAAATAGGATGAGAACAGGTGAGATCTTTGTCTCTCCAGTGAAATGGAAATGATGGATGCGACCAGAGAGGTGTGCGGTAAAAATTCTTGGGGGGTTTGTTCTATTGGGAGTTATGTGCCTCGCAAGACTCTTAACCTGCTAAATGATTTAGCAGACTGCAAGATTTTCAATGAGATTTAACAAGAAAGAATTATTTTTTTTTTATCATTGTTGCTTTTTCCTTTTTTCTCCTAATTAAGAAAAAAAGCTAATTGAATGTGCATTATTGAGTTAGGTATTGTTAGGCATTAAATTAGGTTAGTATTTAAGATAAAAATAATTTTAAATACAGTAAATGTCTTTGTATGAAATGTGACATTTGTATAAAAATCAGGTATATACCTGCAAACTGCTTTAGAACTGGTACTGCTTAAAACAGGTTCAAACTTGAGTTGCAGATTTAAACAATTGAAACATATGGGAATATATCTGCAGAAAGTGGTGTTCCAGGAAGAACAACTTCACTGAATATGTTCAGTAGAGGACTGTTGCTGGCTCATAAGAAGAAGAAAAAAGTGTACAGAGCAGGTAGCGGTTTTCTTTCAAGTCAGAGCTATTCCCTTATTTCCTGTTAGTTTGGGAACTGACTGGTTTCATAGACTATGCTATTAATAGACTATTCTGACTCAGTGATTACCTTCCCTTGTAGTATGTCACAGGCACATAAAATTGTGCTGAAGTTGTTAGGATGCTCACATTAATCAGAATTGAGTGATAATCATCTTCTAGACTCCATTTTTCACCTTTACCAATCACACAGGGGTATTTTAGGATTTCAGCATCACTCTTATGCCATCATTGGTCTGATCATTGTAAAAGTGTCAAGGCACAATGAAAAACATGTGCTCCTAAATAAAAACAGCATGGTGGAACATCAGCCAAACGACAAACCTGATACAACTGTAAGATAGAGAAGTGGATGCCTTGTGGAACATTTCTTTTTTTACCACACAACATAGGGTAAAATATTTTTGCAGTTCAAATTTTCAGTATTATATATAGTTTTGATTTCAGTGTTTAGAGTACGAGTCAATACACAAATTGGTTGGCATCGCTATGAAGAACCTTTTAAGCACCTTTATTTTAAGAGTGTAAAAATGAAAGTTTTCTCAGAAAAAAAATCTTAATGCTACGCTAAACCATCACATTCTTTTGAATTTTCTTGCTTTTATGGAACATTTAATTTTAAAAGACCGCAAATGCCAACAAACCCTTCCTTTGCTGTTAACAGAGGCTTGACGAAGGAACATGGATGAAGGGATTTGCTTGCATTCAGACACAGTCACTTCAAGCCACAACAGAATCTAACAGACCCCTCACTTATTTTTTATGTAAGTATTAATAAAAAAATAAAAAAAATGTATACATTTCTAAATAGCAATGCATGAATAATAATAAAAATAAAATCTTGGTAAATACTGCACGTTATACATTTCCACTTCCGCACACTGTTGCTCTTAGGCAACAAACATATTTATGCAATTGCTTTTAACATAATGTGCTTTATATATAAATTGTATTTACTGTTATAGAAATTAAATGTTTTCAAATTTATGTTCCAGAAGTTTACTCACTAACAAATGTGAATCATATTTGTGATGGATGAAAAATCTATAAAACATGCTTTTCTGAGGGCTTTTGCCCAAAGTAAAAATGTGCGTCCAGCCCACAGTACCCCATGCCAGAAAAGGATTTATAAAAGTGCCAGCTTTGTGAATAAACAACATCTTAAATTCAGATCTCATCTTAGTGGTCATCTCGGACCCTTTGACCACTCTCAAGTAGATCCCAAAGGCACACTTGTGCTGAAACAGCAGGAGAGTGTCAATATAAGTGACAGGTGCTCTTTGAGTAACGTGACCAAGGACTGTTCATTGGCAATGTGTATGTCATCATCATCCTTAAGGTGATGCACCTGCTCTGCTTGCCTCATGCAGTCACTCCTGGACAGCTCTCCTTTAATTGCCATCCAGCTGATTGATGGATCACAATGGGAGTGTGTTGCCGGCACTGCAGAGAAATTAAAAATGGACGCCCCCATTGTAAACACTGGCGAATGCTGATAATTGGCTTTAAATTAGCTGCGCAGACACCAGCACTGACGACAACACTGCGATTCTAATGCATCGGTCTTGTTAAAAAAATACCCATAATGCAACACTACCAGCTCAATGAAGTGTTTCTTTCTTTTGATCTGTATTTTCACACACTGTAAATCACACCTTTGAGATCATAAAATTATATTCTACACTCCAATTATATTATGGAGTGCAGCACATACACTAAAAGTGTGCACTCTTTTTTTTGTAAAGAAAACTTGCATTTTGAGTGTGTAGCAAGGAGCGTAGGCATGTTTCGGGCCATGCTGCCACATCATACTTGTTTTTAACAGACCACACGTGACTCAATATAATTTCATTTCAGTTTATTAATTTACACTGCAATTCTTTCAGGTGTATTGGAGAGAACCAAGTTGCATATTAAACTCCCCTAATGCTTTTTTTCCCCCCCACATGTAATAAATAGTTTGGGACACACTCATTTTAAATACTATTTAAGGTGGTTACTATTCAGATTTAGACACAGAAGTAGTTATTTTGTGACTGAGCAAGTTTTTCAAACCAGTATATAAGATGTTCAATGTGTAAAATTAATTGCATTGTTGCATCAGCTGTCAGATCTGAAGTTGATGATTTATTTACATTTGGAAAACAGATTCACATATTTCTTGTAAAAATTATTTTATCATAAAAATAAATCTAAAAAAATAAATAAAAATAAAACTTTATCATATTGTCTTGTAATTTCACGCATGCAGAGATGAAGGCACATTTCATTAGGCATTTTTTTTCTAATTATTTTATTCATTTATTCATATGCAATACTAATATTGATTGTTTTGAGAAACATGGCAAGTAATATTTTTGCATGTCTGACATTGTACTTAATACCTTTGAGAGTCCTTGGCTGTTTTGTGTGTAACATATTTTGTTCTGCCTAAACTAAATGGTTAATCACCTATTTTAACTGTATTTTTATAAAATCACATATTCCAAATAGGGTCACAGGGGGGCTGGTGCTTATTAATCTTAAGCCATAGGCAAGAAAGCCCCAGACAGGTGGCCAGTCTACAGCAGGACTTAGAGAAACAGACAGATATATATTTACACTCTTGGTTATGGGCAATTTTAGTCTCACATTCACATACTGTAAGCTGCATGTCTCTGGGGGGAATTAAAGGTAACTAAATATAGCTTATTATTTAGTCAGTTTGGTATTTATTTAATTATTTTTTTTTTTTGTGCAAATAATTACACAAAATACATGTGTAGTTTATAATACACAAAATATAGTAATTGGTAATAATGCAAAATGTGAATAAATATGGTATCCTGCTGAATATATTACGCGTTGGGGGACCAGAGAGCACGGACCACGCATTTCAAATTACCTAGTAACATACCAATGACCTCAAATGACCCTAAAGCCACGGAACTTCAATTTTGATTTCATGGTGTCTTTAAATCCTGCGGTGCACAACAGTTCTGAAAGGTTCAGCACACAAAAGACACAATGAAACAACTTAAGACTTAAACTGACGTCAGACTAAGGGAACATGCGCTGTGACGCATCCACCGGCGAGCGTTTCTCAAACGCGTCTCTTCAGGCAAGTGGAGGCGATGTATGCGTCAGAGCGGAGAGAAAGTGCGCTCGTTAAGAGAAGATTCAAACGCCGGTAACTGCACAGACGGAGGCGGAGATACAGACTCAAGATATCACAAACACAATACGCGTTGCGTTTTGGACATTTTTGACACGATCATTCGAATTAATGCGGGAATTACGGTTGTTTGAAAGCTGACTTGTTTCCTCTGGTACACAGCAAGGACCGGTCGAAAATACAGAGGAGAGTGACAGTTCTGGAGATCAGCACAGTTCTCTAAGTGCGTAAACCAGAGATTTTGGAGAGGATGATCGCACATCACTCGACTTAGATCCATGCAACAGCCACAGCCAACCTGGAAATTTCTACATTTTTGCAGTGGGCGGTGAAAGCTCTAAAACAGAAAATATATTTGTTTCCTAAAGTTGAAAGAACGAATTCCTTTCTTCTGAATCTGTGAAAGAAAAGCGAAGCTAAGGTGTTGGTTGTTGTATGGCAATAGAATGGAGATGTGGTGTGGATGCTGAAGGCAGTCAGGATGCTGATGCTGAGAGTTGCGTGGGCTCTAGCGGGAGCGGCGATCTGCTGTTTTCTCATCATTCTCATCCACTCTCGCTTCCTACGAGAAGGTAATGTTTTAATTAATAATATGCTGCATGTTTTATTTGCCTAAACTCTGAAATCGCACCTGTAGGTCACTTCAGTTTTTTTTTTTTTTGCTTGATGATTTGATGGAGTAATACTGCAATATAATCTATTATTATTATTATTATTATTATTTGACAGTGCGCAATCATGCCCGTGTTTCCCTTTTAAAATAGAGAACGCATGTCGGAGGAGAAATATAAATCGTATTTAGCAAAAACACCAGTGTTCTGTTTTGTACCCATACAAAATAAGGTTCACAAGATAATATTCGTGCAAAACTTCTGAAAAGAATCTTATTTGATTGATGGATTTTTATGAACTCATCTTCAAAAAGAGGCAGGATGTGATACATATCGCATAAGATGGAGCTGTTTTAAGAGTTTGTGATTTATAGTTATGTTTTTCAATAGATGGCACTACAGTCTATCTAAAGGATAAAGCTGAGGTCAAAAAGTGATTGTTGTCTCTATTAGTTAATCTAAATATAACTTTCAGACAGTATCTAAAGTGCATTCTAAAGTATTAATAATTCCACAGTGTAATGCATAATGTGACATCATAACTATAACCAAAGTTACATTATAATGCAGTATATAATCATAATTACACCTCTAAATAGTATAGTGCATTTAAACATGAAATAAAGTGTTTACCATATATGTGGTAATGAATCACATTCACATTCAAGGTAACAACACCACTTTTTGTCAGGGAATCTAAAATTCTACTTTTTGTGGTAATATTTTAGTTTATATCAAAATAGTATTTAATTCACCTGCTTACAAAAGCGCAAACCAACAAAACATTTTTTTTTTTTTTACATTCAGACAGTAACAACAACACATTTTCCTGTTTCATAGTGTGTGTGTGTGTGTGTGTGTATTGTGTGTGTGTGTGAAAATAAAATTATTAATGTATTATATTATGCAGTACAATAACTGTGATTATAATTACTCACAAGAATACTCTATTAGATGCATTAAGAAAAAAATTACAAAAAAAAAAAATGTATACAAGCTTAAAGTAAAGTGTTAACTTATAGCATTTTCTCTAACAATCTTCTACATTTTGGATTTAGGTCTATTAAATATTTATTGTTGTTGTTATTAGTTATTTATCTTGTGTTATTGCATTTTTGACAATAAGCCCATACAAAGCAGACCAGATTAAAACAAGCGCAGTAGTGCACTAATTTGCGAACTATGCAGTTAATGGGGTAACGTGTCGACATGAATGCTGAAAGGTGAGAAATGGGAGCCACACAGACAAGTCAGCTAGATACTGCTGCTTCACCTTTCCACACTGACACAGTAGATATAGGATGTCCTTTTCAAGAGACATCTATCCTGGATTCTGCATGTGCCTTAAGGGAAGACAAGAGCGGTTTGTTTATAGATGAGACAGAAGGTCAGCTGGTTTCTCTGCTTAGCTGTGGGGATTGGAGCGTGTTTTCAACCCGCCCCTGTACTCCCGATGTAAATATAAAGATCAGTCTAACAAGGGAAAAAAACATTCAAGGTGAAGCAGAAGTTAACAGATAAACAAAGAAATGGCTTTAAAATGAAAGGTAGAAGTATACTGAATATGTAAATTATGAATAATAAATACATACTGAAAAGTTTACATGAGATATTGAAGTTGTTTTCCTTTGGTTTTGCTATCAGTGCATGAACAAACATGTGCACTGTGTAATGCTAGAAAATAGTGTGTGTGTGTGCGCGTGTTATGACCTTGCAAACTGTAAGGTTATTGAGCATAATTAGTATAAAACTCTGTGTCAACACACAATTATTGACCTGATTTTATATCTGATGAAAACAAACTGCTGTTTCAAAGAATTGCGGGTCTTTTGTTAAAAGAAAGGACATGGGTGTAAAGGAATAGTTCTGTCGCATTAAATAATGATGTTATTTATTTAATAAATAAAACCAGTGTTATTTTATTCAAAATCACGTCAAACCTGGTTTGGTGCAATTTAAGATTTTTAGAGCTTTAGTGGAGAGTGAGATTGTCAGTGTATAATTATTTAAATGCAGGTACTTTATAATATAGCATTTGAGTATAGCAGGTTAACAGGAGTGCCTATTAAAAGCTACATAAAAGTTATTACTCAAGACATGCATTGAGACATTCTGGTTTTGAGATGCTTGGTTCATTTCCCTTTAATCAACAGAAAATTAACAGATAAAAAAAGTCATGACCCATGACTGGGCTTTGTACGTCTTTATCTCATTTCAGGTCTACAATATGCCAGAATGTGTCTAATTAGCATTTTTTATTTGAACATTCTCATTCAGTCATTGCTGGAGCCCATTTTGAGCTTTAAAAAAAAATTCAAAAATCAAAGTGATGTGCTTATTGAAACCTCCAGTGAAGTAAATGAGGCACAGAGGTAAGAGCGCATTTGCTTCTGCTGCAAGGTCGTTGCTCAGACTAAGAGGCGAGATAATTTATACAGGCACTGAATAAACTCCACTGACCACAGGAATAAGGCAGACAAGCTCAGGAAGTCATGTATTGTGGAGTCCTTTGAAATAATGTTGATGTGGTCCTTTTTTTTCAATTTGTGGAGAAAACGTTTCAAATCAGAGTCAGCAGCAATCGTTTTGAATGCTCTACTGTGTATCACAGTGGGACATGTAAATAGTATTGAATGTCTAATATACTATGAAAATTATGAATATAAAATATACAACTCTTCTCAGTTTGATAACTTAGCTTATTTAGTTAATCAGCTACATTAAGCAACTCTCTATACTCTTTCAATACAATATAATAATAACAGCAGAAAATCAGTTACCTTTGTAATGTTATTAAGTGTAATTGTTAGTGTTTGCTTATTTATTACACAGCTACACAATGCTACAATTTTTAATGTAAGCGGTTGCAAATAATTTAGATGAATTTAGTTGAAAGTTAGTCAACTAGATTTATATAAATAACTAAAATAAATTGATTGCAACCACTTACCTAAAATAAATAATTAAATATATAAATATATATAAATTGTTAATGCAATAAATTATTTTTTTTTAAGTATTTGAAATACTTAATTCAAATAGGTAAAGAATTCATAATTAATAACGTTGTATATGAGGCCTGAAACTAGCACTATTATTCTATGTCTCTGGTAACACAATTTATTGTGTTGCTTGCGTTAAAGATGTTCTTTAGTAAAAATGACCTCAGAGGACTGTTGTAGATTTCAGGTTTGTGGTTTGCAGATTGTTTTGTAGGTTGTAATAAAAAAAAAATTGTTGTTGTTGCTGTTGTTTTTAGTGATGCTTTAAGACAATATACAGGTAAAATTATGAAATAATTTCAACTCAAATCAATATTTCATGTCCACATATATACATGTGTTTGGTAAGTAGCCAGGTGATAAGCAGAATAATGCACAGTCAGCCAGTAATTATCGCACACTAAAATCCAACAGGATGATCTGAATGTTGCTGATTCAAGTCCCACAAGGATCCATGAACTATCACAACCGCCCTTGAATAGGCACTTAGCGCTAACGTGACTGTTCTTTCATAGACTGTTATTCATAGTGCCTGCTAAATGATTTCGCAAACTGTACAAATTTCAGGACCAAAATATGCTCTTACCCCTGTATTTTTAAATATACGTCATTGAATATATTTCATTTCATGATATCAAATAGTTAAATATTTCAAGCCAGAAAACAGTGTATACTGTAACTTTTCTGTTTTTTTTAAACCAACATGATCTCTGAAAGCAAGAGTTTGGAAGGATTTGGTGATCTGAAATCCCCAGTGCTGTTTGTTTGCTGTGATGATGTACTGATTGCATAATTGTAGTGAACATACTGGTGAACAGTAGTGCAATTAGCAAGTGTCGGTTGTCTGGCTGGCAGATGGCAGACTTATTCATCAAGCGGCCTTTTCTGAAGGTACTTAAACTGATAGTGTGGAAAGATTTGGCAATTTTGCCCTAGAGTGGCACGTCGGCCTGAAGTGGCTCTTCAGTACTACTCTACACTTAACACGCTGGTAACACGCTCTACACTTAACACTACCCTGCAGTGAGAACTTCTGAATAGTGCAATCGTCATTGTGGCTTGAAAATCCCCCTTTTTGTCAACCCCCAAACAAGCTGAAAGGCAGGATCTCTTTCTCAAGAATTGCCAGAACATAGCTCAGAAGTGGTGGCATAGAAATGAGTCAAACAAGAGAGATTAAACAAATTTACAAAGGGGACAACCTGGTTGATTCGGTGTCCAATGCCTGGCTAGAATTAATTTGAATAGTAAAAAAAAAAAAAGCTGTCAACAGCTCTCACACATTTTTCTCATTAAAACCTTGGTTATACACCTTAATTCTATATTTCATCGGTAATCATGTCAAAATTATTAAGAAATCGGGTCCTTAAATTCCACCACAATGATCTAATTACAGTTATATTCTACCTGGCTTCATGCCATATACATACCTTGGTGCACTTTTTAACGATAAACAAAATGCGTACCAACAAGTACATATCACTGCAGTTCCCAAAAGAAATAAACACTAGAGGTAGTAATACTCTGATACCTTTTATTCCTTTTCACACAAATTTACAGAGTTTTGATTAATAATGTGTAATTTTTGCACAATTGCTTAAATAACAATATCATTTTATGACTTCAAAACTATATTAATATGCAGGGATATTTGAAAACTGATGCTTTTGAATGTTGTTCACGGAGTACAGAAATGTACTTAAGAGGCAAGTAGCTCTGATTCTGATTCAGTTGAAATGACACTGTTGCATCAAATGCAGTTTTGCATTTGTTAGCACTATGGGATAGGTTTAGGGTTGGATTTGGTGTAGGGCATATTTTCTACAGAGCATTATCTTTTAGCAGCAGTCCATGTATATTTAAGTTCTAAACCACTGCAATACATCAACGTATAAAAATGTGCCAGGGTTCATGTTTTTAACCTGTGTTTTAGTGCCACTCAGTGGACATTTCTCTTTGAAACTGTGGTGAACCATGCAGCAAGGCATGTAAAAACTATGTTGCACAAAACGTGCACAGGGGAACATATTTTTATGAGACCAGGTTGGTTTGAATTGTGCAGCTTAGTTTGTACATTTTGTGTACTGTAAATTAAAGAAAACCAGTTTAGCCAGTTTATTATATCATAAACATGCATCATAACTAGATTTCCCATCATGTTCTGTGCCAGAATGAAAATTATAAAATAAATCACTTGACAAAAATCACTTTGGTACACATCACATCGTAATTATGATTCCTGAACTCACACATAGAATTTCCCAGGAGGACTGGCAGGCAGCAGAACCCCTGCTTCGTTCCACTGACTGCTGCAGTCTCTTCACGGCAGGGCTGGTTCTGTAGGAGTGCTTGAGTGTGCTGAGCACCCTCAAACAAAGGAAGAGTGCCCTCAGTTGAAACTGTAATAGCTTTTATTGACAGAGCAGATTTTTCTGTCTGTATCCCAGCCAACAGACATGCACACAATCCCTCATCAACACTAGTAATTGAGCATGATCTTGCAAATCAGTCTATTAATTCACATGAATTATGAGTATTCTCCTTTCATGCTGTAGAACATAAGCATGATAGCATTTGATTTATGACCTCAGCTCACACTTGGAGAATGTGTGCCGAAATTATCACACTCAGTCCACACCTGATTGCGGCACAAGGATAAATCAGGCTGTAAATGCTGGTCCTGGATTGGTTGTCCATAGCTAAACCTTATTAGTAAAATGTGCAACACTAAAGACAACACATATTTCCAGGTGTTTTCCCTAAATAAACTATTAATTTGCTGCTCATTGTTAATAAGGTAGCTGGAAGTTGTTGGGTAGGTACCAAGGATCTAGAATATGGTCATGCATTTATTTGTGATTTGTAAGTACTAATAAAAAAATAACATTTGTTAGTAATATGCATGCTAATAAGCAACTAGTCAATAGTGAATATGTGTTTCCCAATCAATAATGTTAGCGTGGCATGTTCAAAAGCTAGTATAGTGCTTGCTTTGCATGAACAGACAAAATCTTAACTTATGAACAGTATATTTTTATAACATCATACAATTTGTATTAAGTTACAGCTTAACAGTGGTTACAGGAGTTCTTTTTGAATGGAAATTGTATGCTGTTTCTTTGTTGGTGATGGTTTCATCTAAGCCTAAAGACATGTAGCATATACTGTAGATGAATTGAAGGTATTAAATAATGTGGATAAGGCAAAGTCTCTTTGCACTCTCCTGCTTGTAAAATAGGGGCTAGATAGGGGGTATTCTTAAAGAGTTCCCTTTAGTTCTTTATACGTCCAATTTGCTTATTGAAGCCATTCCTTCCCTTGAGGATTAAAAAAATCTATAAGTTCATGCCCCAACTGCTGGGTTAACATATTTGTTACACATAAAGTCGTATATGTAAGCAGTATCTGATAAGACACTTCCTACTGATTCATTGATGGATGGGTACATTTCAGATGTTGATATTAAGTGTCACACACTGAAAATAACTTATTCGCATTCATGTTAATTTTATGTTAGATTTGAAACATAATGGAACATAATAATAAACTGTGGAAATAAAGCTTAAAAAAGGAAGCTAAAGTGTGCTCTGTTCACAAAAATTGCTTTTAAACGAGAATTGTCCTTGCAATGTGGAAAAAGGATAAACAAAAAATTTATTTGAATGCTGCCGGATTCAAGTGTTATTCATGTTTTTATAATGTCAAGACTAGACTACTGTAACTCTTTATATGTTGGATTGGATCAGTCATCTCTTCAGCATTTACAGTTGGTTCAGAATGCAGAGCACTTCAGCAGCCCGGCTCTAGAAAGCATGAGCACATTACTCCAGCCTTAGCTTCGCTATATTGGCTTCCTGTCCATTTCAGGATTGAGTTTTAAATTTTGTTATTTGTTTTTAAGATTTGAAATGGTTTAGTGCCTCTATATTTATCAGAGCTTATACATGTCCACACTCTTGTTAAAGCACTGAAGTCATCTAATCAGGTGCTTCTGGATGTTATGAGAGCCAAATTAAAAAAATAAAGGTGACCAAGCTTTTTCAGTGGTGGCACCGAAGTTGTTGAATGGTTTACCTGTTGTCACCAGCGGAGCTTACTGCAGACACAGTGGGAGTGGCGTCAGGCCTCGGAGAGGCTTTTATTGAAGAAAATAATAAAATAAAGTGTCCAGGGGAAAAATTGATCAAAATATAGAAGGGAACCGGTGTCCTCGTTGTGCTGCAGGGGTAGGTCAGGCAGCGCTCATGGAAAAAGGTTCCGCAGGCGCTTCCCTCTCAGATCCGGGACTGGAGAGGCGGTTGCTTTTTTAGCGGCTTCATCATCAGCTGCCTGTAGTAACTGTAGCAGAATTACAGTACTATCAACTAATCTGTTCATTCAGCGAACATATAGTGTAAGTTCATATAAACTCTAAGAAGGGATATTTTCTATCCACAGAAAAATGCCTTCGTACAGTATCACTGCATTAGAGCATGAGGCAAGGGTCAAAAACGTAAAAGGACCTTAATTTGCAAAGCAGAATCAGAAACTCATTTAACTTGTGCAAAGGTTTTATTAACTCTATGTTAACTCAAATAACTGAACACACACGTATAAATACACTCACACATGGGGAAAGTGCAAAGACGGCTTAAGGGTAAACCATTAGGAAAAGCCAAAATTGAAGTCAGTTGACCACCTGTAAAACCATCAGTGCCGTTCATAACAGGTTTTATTACTAATACTAAACCTCTGTTTTGTTTAGTTATATGTACGCTACTTGCATTGCCTCATTGGTGAGGGTCCGATGCAGTCTCGAAGTCCTGATGGTTCCAATGTTTTGGATTGGCAATCATGTTCTTCCTGGTTTGAAGAGTAATGAATTCCAAAGATTACCTCACTCTGATGATTGGTAGATGAAAGGAGAGCTGAGAGACAAGTCTGTCATTACATGAAAAAGTCAAGGCTTCTGCCTGGTGTAAAACTAAGGTGTTGCCATGGAGTCAAATCCTCATCTTAGTGTCTCACAAGACTGCAGACTGCGCTGCAACTAGGCCCATTCAATGCGTTTGCATCGGTCCCGGTGGCTTAGCCAGTGGACGAGAGAGATGGTGGGGGCCCACCATCCAGAAAGAGCAAAAAGGGAAGAAACATGTTGTGGTCACACCTCTTGTGGGTCAAAGAGCCAATAGTGTGTCAATAATTTGAAGGGAACTTTATAGCTCTTTGTTTCCAAGCATGGTAAATTGCATATGCACTGGATTGGAGGTTAATGTACAAATTAGAAGAGATTCTTAAAACACTGAATGCTGCAAACGCATACACTATCAATTAGATCTTCTGAAGACGAGTCCTTAGATACCGAACACAAAATGTGTTGATATTATGAGGTGATATTAGCTAGTGATCTATCATAAACATGCATAAAACAGTATACCATACACAAGACGGTGGGTCCGGTGTTTCACATCTTTGGCAGTGTGACGATCCCTCAACGCACTTCCTGGACCCACAAGGACACCAGTGTGCATGCACGGGGGAAGAGACCGGTCTCCCGAGGAGAGGCCTGACCTGCTCATTCCTGCGCCCCTCCTCTCTCGCACACCCACTCCTGTCGGGAGCCTGGTGAAGGCCAGCGAATAAGGGACGGGGTGGCGATGATAGCTATGGGAGTCACACTGTTCACATAAGGACGGCTCAGAGTGTTGCAATTTTTAAGTCATTGCTTAAGACACGTTTATATTATTTGGTTTTTATTTTAAACTTGTTTAAAACTTGTAAGTTGAGATATTGAGACATTTTTAGTGTATTGATTGTGTGTGACCTTCTCTTTTGATATTGTAAAGCACTTTGGTCAACCATGGTTGCTTGTTAAATGTGCTATATAAATAAACTGAACTGAACAATGTTTACTTAAGATCTGCCATATACTGTAAGTGCCATCAAGCTTGTATTATTAATTTCTTTACTAAGGAGAATAATAGAAACATTATTTATTGTAACTTTGACTGTCTTAGTCATTGTGGGCAGTTTGTGTAAAAAGCAATCGAGGAGTGATTACTATCGCCTGGCTCACAGCAAAACAGCATCCACTTTGTCTTCCATCACACCATGATTGGTATTCTTATTTTCAATTGAAAATGGAATTAAAGGCATTGCCGTTTAATGAAAACCTTATAATGCAGAATGTCACATTCTTTTAGCCTTGCATCCTTGAATAAATTGCATGCAACTAACAATTTTCTCTTGAAGCAGCAGAATGTATTCCTCCTTTTTTTATGAGCCATGAATAAAAAGGAGGGAATGCAATAAGGCTTTCTCTGAAGAATGTTTTCATTTACCCTCTTATTTTATTGCAAGTAATGATGGTCTTGGATGCTGTTGTCCTACAAATGTTAGTCATACAGGACGACAGTAAACCATTATTGCACACTCAAACACTCGTATTAGACTGTAATCAGTATCCTTTGAACATAAAAAGCAAACTCAAATGAGATTCTGCTGGTGTTTCACTGTGCAAGAGATAATTATGGTTCTTGTAATTTCGGTTACTTGAGAAATACTTTGGTCCTCACAATTAATTACTTTCTAGTTACTGCACCTGACTTTTTAAAAAATAAACATAATAATAAAAGGAATATACATCCATTAAAATAAATTAATTAATCAAAGCTTTAATTAATTACTTAGCAGTGTCAATGCAGACAAAAATACTACAGTTTACATGCTTTTTATATTGCAAATTTATCCTTTAAATATATGCCAAGCTTATAAATGGATGATAAATATGAAACTACCCCTTTACCTAGATGTCATTCAGAAAGTAAGTAGGTGATGCCTCCATAAAACGAGCTTGCCGCTGGCAAGCATTCAGTGATTTGACAGAAGCTTACGTCCTCACTGGAATTTCTGGATCTCGAGGAAGATGAGAAAAGACTTTCCACTGGCACAGGGCCAATTAATCTTTCGTATAACAGCTTTAATTTATAGGAACACTTCATACCTGTCTTTATAAGCAGTTTTTTTAGAATTTTATAATACTGTTTATTACTGTCAATGGTGGACAAATCCATGAAATCTTTATGTAAATGATCTAGAATTTACAACAAATCTGAGAAAAGGTATAAAATGTTACACACTGTCAAACAATATTGCAATGCTATAACAATGTTATAACAATATAACAAATAAAAACATGTCATTATTACAACATTCATTATTTATTTCTGGCCACATTATGTATAATCAAATGATTTGTGTACACTAACACATAAACATATACAAGGCAGAAACAGAATTGTAGTATGGTTATATGTGATTCTGAACGTAACTGGCAGCTGTTTTTCTTGTTTTACACTTAGAATGAGATTAATTTAGAAAGTTTAAGAGATAAATTTACTAAGAAGTTTGGCCCACCTGGTTTTTTTTTTTTTGTGTGTGTGTGTGTGTGTGAAATATTCAGTGTTCATTTATTTTGCATGGCCCTACATTAGAAATATCCTAAAATAACATTATATTTAATTTTATTCAGTCCCCTAGTCGACTGATTCAGAGTACATAGATTTTTAATGATAATTAAATGATTTTTCACACACTATCACAACTGGGATATGAATCACAGGAATGTGTTATACTGTAGCACAGGCAAAAAGAGAAAGAGGGAAACTTTTAATAATGATATTTATTCAGCAAATGAAATTGCCAGGCTTGCAAAATTTGCCTGCTGAACAGACAATAAATTATACCTTTGGTGGCTCCATAAGCCCAAGGATAATATCACAACCAATGAGATGTGAGGAAATGCTAGAGCTGGCTCATGTTCACATCATACCGGGAGCGCTGGGGAGGAGAGATACATGAAGGTCCTGTCAGAGAACTTTGATTTAAACACACATTACACCACACTCACAGCAAACACACACCTGTATCACAGCATTGCTTCATATAAGCTTTAGTTTCCACATCTTACATTCATAGATGGATAGATACTGCACTGATACCCAGAGGAAAATTCCAGAAATGCAGACACATGCATTTGTTTCACTTAAACATATGCACATTTGTACAAGCCAACAATACAGTGGTCTGTCAAGAAATGTGGGATATTACATCACCTCAGATTTAAGGATTGCATAATTAAAGCCATTACTGACAGTATTTTGCTATATAAAATATAAGAGGTGGAGCGAGCAAGAAAATTATTATTACTATAAATAATCATCTCTTTCTTCTGAAAGAATGATGAGACAAGGGAGTGGTTAAAGCTGATTTCATTCATTCCAAGAAATGTCTAAATAGTAAATAGGTAGTTTTTTTTTTTTTTTTTTTGCATTATGGTACTAAAATATCATGGAAATGTGCTTAATTGTCTTGAAAATAATGTAAATACAATGCAGTGCAATGATTTAAAATACTGCGTAAACTTAAAGGCCCCATTACTAGAATATTTGCCATATATTAGTAGTAATTAAGCACATATTAATGCTTTATTCTACATGACCTTATTCAGCATTCCTAATCCTGCCCAATAACAACTACCTTACTAACTATTAATAGGCAGCAAATTAAGAATTTGTTGAGGGAAAAATTGTAGTTAACAGTGAATAACTGTTCCTTATTCTAATGCGTTACCAAAAAATATTTGATTTGCGGTGAACTTTGACTCATGCATCTACTTTTTGAGATGAGGAAACAACAAGCTTGTATTAAGCACATTAACTGTGTTGACTAATCGATGAAACAAAAACCCATCACTGTGTGCTGCAGCATGCAAATCTGCGAGGGCTGCGACTGGTGACGAGCTGTCCAGACAGTAATGAAATAATTGGTTACACACGGCTTGAATACATTGAAAAGCTCCACTTGCACATCAGTACTGTAACTGTTGGCTGAACAGACTGATGTAAAGCTGATGTAAAAATGAACATGAGACTAAGTATGTGTGCAGTGGAGTTCTGGAGCAAGTAAGGTAAAAAGAAGATCTGGAAATTTCTTCAACTGTGGCACCTTGTAGAAAATGTACCCCCTTCCATCAATGTATATATACATGCATCACTGGAGAATCCTGCCATTTCCTCCCCTGAATCAACACATGTCATTTCCACCACATCAAAATATGTATATTCATGCTTGATATCATCCTGTGGTAAAAATCACAGTAGTGGAAATTACATTTTAAATGTATTGGAAATGAAAGGGCATGTTTTGTTTTTGTCTGAGGTAAATGTAATAGCTAATATTTTGTGTAACACTTTAATAACAACACGTTCTCACTCCCAGTTTGTCCCATTTTTACACTTGGTCAATACCCTTTTGCATCACTTTTTGATGATCAAGGTATACCTTTTTAGCCCCTTTCAACATGAAGGGTCCTCAGTTGTTTTCAGTTGTTTGGCTTAATGTAATGGTTTGTGTGCATATATAAATTTATTATATAATTCTTTACTTTTATTTGAGCACCGAACCCCACCCCTACCCACCTCTGAACAATATAAACACACAAACAGGCAAATGCAGTCACAAATATTTATTATATAACTAATCATTAACAAGCAGTATACATTACAAAAAAGTCATGTCACATTCCAAGTCTTCTGAAGCCATACAAATTCTCCTGTCCAGTATAATGACGCAATCGATCACAAGACACACAAGAGCCAATGGCATTTCACAACCAACATTGATGTGAGGATTCTTGTAGCGGCATTTTTCGAAATTGCTCACAGACTGCAGCAGCGCACAGGAAGTACACGAACTGTGTCTATTGCTCTCACAAATCAATCGTTTTGCATCAAAAGACTTGTAATATTAATATTGTTTTTATTAAAAAATTATGGTGGTTGTATGTGATTTCTATATTTTGTGTTTTATTGACAGATGGTAGGTTTAGGGGCAGAGGTTGGGTTACGTGCTCATAAATGTGTAAATAATATAATTTAAATAAAACTGTTTACATTGGAAAATCACACCCCTACATATATGGAATAATACCATTGTTTTTGCTCAATATAACTTTTAATTATGATGATGAAAGTAAAGAAAATATTGCGTCGGCATATTGATGCTAAGGGTTTTGTATTTAAAACTTCTGAGGGCCCTTTGCGTCGAAAAGTGACTAAAAAGGGGTACCTTGATTGTCAAAAAGTGATGCAAAAGGATCTTGACCAGTCATCAAAATGTGACAGCTTGGGAGTGAGAATGTCTTGTTAATAAAGGGACCAATTCTCACTGTTAATAGTTGATTATTAGCATGCCTTTTATAAACATATTAGCTGTAAATATTCTGCATCACCATATTGTACATACGTAATCTTAAACTGCCTTACTTCCGTAATCAACTACCTTACTAACTATTAATAAGCAGTTTGAGGCTAAAGTCATAGTTAAAAGCGAGAATTGGACCTTAAAAAGTGTAACTATTTTTGGTTTAAAAAAAAAATATATATATATATATATATATAAAACACAATTAAATGGTTTCACACATTTAACTATACTTTTCTCTCAGAATTTACTGTTGCGGTTCAAAATCGTTGCGGTTTAAAAATGGTTAATGTATATTTCATTTTTGTATTAATGATTAGTTTTAATTAACCCCTGAACATATAAGTGCCTGGAGTTGAAGAAAACCTTTTTGCTGAATTTTTTGTTGATTTTTTTTTATCCTCTATTTTGCTATTTTAAAGACAGATATTGCTGCTGTTTCTTTTTTGGGAAGTTGCCATGGAGACAGTAACCCATGAAAAGGTAATTGAAGGAGAGCATGGGTCGTGCTCTTCTCTGTGTGAAAAGGGCAACAGAATGAGAGAGAGATACGGTGACAGAGAGAGAGAGCGAGAGAGGGGAAAATATTTAAGACTAGACAAAGGAAAATGAAAAAGAAAAAAGTGAGATTTTCTCACGGGTTTTTCTGTCGCTCTCAGAGGAAATGTTGGGTAGCTTCATGTGAAAACAGTCTTTAATTACTGACCGCACAGTGTCATTACTAACAGCGGGGGACCAGTAGCCAGTTATTTGTGAATGTGAGTTTCGAAATAATTAACTGTCTTCCTGTTTACTAAGCGCCGATGCTAGTCAAACAGACAAGCTTCTGGGAGTGCGCCACAATGGATAGACTGTTAATTATGAAGCAGACATGATCTGGGTGTTGCAAACCAGTGTGAATTTGAATACTGCAAAACCTGACATGACATCCTTGGTGGGATGTCCCTGTAAAGCAAAGGTTAATGAAGGGCCAACATAATGAGAAAAAAAGGGACGGATAATGATTAGTGGTTCTTGCTACGGCCTTTGGTCATAGATGTTTAGTGATTTGAACAAAATCCATAACCATTTACTAACCTTCTGCATGTTACTTGTGTCACTAACATGAATTATACATCAAAATGAGCTCACAGCTTGTTGTTCCCAAGACTAATCATTTTCTTATGTTAAGAAAATTTGATTAAAAGGTTGTGATGAGTCAGTGGAAACATAGAGAGGAAGTGGTAAAATGCAAATGTAAATGTAGGCAGGAAAAGAGAGTATGGCACCATACTAAGCTAACTTAGTCAGTAAATGTATCCGCCATGTGGGAGACAAAGAAAAAAAAAGAAAAGAAAAGAAAAGAAAAGAAAAGAAAAGGCAACACCAAAACCTAAAGTAAACAACTAACTTACTAACTATTAATAAGCAGTAAATTTAGAATTCATAGAGGGAAAAGTCGTAGTTAATACATTCATAATATTAATACATTCTTAAGGGAAAAAAGGTTCATTGTTAGTTCATTATACTAACTAATGTTAACTCATTTTTGCAAAGGAAGCTGCAAAGAGTGTTAAAGCGTTAACAGTTTATTTACCGAAGGAACTGCAGTGGAAGAGCATTCTTGAGATCAAGGCTGAGTCTGAAAACAAAGAGAGCTGCCTTATCGCATCGCTGCCCAGTCAGTCAATGGCATAGCGTTTTTGCATACAGGTACCTCCTAAGGACCTCTTAAGTACCTTCTCCAACAAGGATACATAACATTGTGTCTGATCAAGTAGAACAATTTCAAGATTTTAGTACAATTTATTTTAGGGTCTCTTAACTAGTTGCTAGCGTGCATATTTCCCTATGTCCCCGGCCCAAAAGTGCCCACAGTTGAACACCCAGCTATGACTAAGAACAGTTTTGAAAACTAACTTAATTCACACTATCTATTTTTATATTTTCTTTTCTCAGCTGCACTAACACAGACAAGTGCACAACAATCAGTGTCTACATGTATTTTTTGTCTCACACAAACTGAAGAAAACAGGTGATAAAGGGCTGATGCAGGGTTTTAAATGTCTATTTGCCATATTTTAGTGAGAGAATAGATGGTGAGAAAACAACTCTCAAGCTGACAAAAAGTTAAAGTGCAAGTGTTCTACTCGATTGTAGGAGAAAAACAATGTCAGGTACTGTGTTTTTGAGGGAGTGTGACAGGCCTCGACTAACCTTGGAGTACAAAAGAGTTGCATTCACAAATCACAAGCAATGTGCTTTAACATTGATACTGTAAGTTAAAAATATTGATCTTATACACAAACACACACACACACATATATTTGTCATGATTACTGCTCTGAAAGTCATGTTTAACACCATGACCAGCTTGTAAAAGCCAACTAAATATTAGATCATTATCTAAATGTATAGAGCTTTGCATCATAATGGCTGGTCATTATACTTAAAAAGGTTAATGCTTTGCTTTTTTCACAATTTTCTCAAGAAAATGTAAGTGTTACATGACTGTGCAGAAGTCACTGTGGGTGGTTGCCAGTTGCCACTGCTTTTTTAGAGCATTGCTATGTGAATGATGTGGGGTTCTGAGAGTTTGTTAAGTGGTTCTTTGCTGCCACAATTCAAAAGAGACCATCCCTAAGTCTTCCCCATGTAAAAGTGCACCTTTCCTCAAGCCACATGAGCGGAAACATCATGTTTGTAGAACTAACAGTTTTTGTCAGAGCAAAGACAAGTTAGTTTAGTGTTTGACTTTACTTTTCAAACAAACACTCTTTGTTACTGTGTTAGTTTTTAAATTAGGTTTATTATAAATGGCATTTTTGTCACACAAATTGCCACATATAAGTTGCATCCATTTTACACCAAATGAAACCAAACAGCACATAAAATACAATTTGTTATATATAACAGTGATGTTTAAGTGCACTTTCTAGTGATCATTGCAGCAGTAATTGTAGCAAGGCAACAACACTTCCCCCTACCACATTTGAGAGAAAGAATTTCAAAGAAGAACTATTTCATTAGTTCACTTGAAAGACTAAGGTAAACTAAACATGGTTACCCGGAAATTTTTACCTTAAATGAGATATTTCTACCTGAAATTTACAAATAGTTTTGCTGGTATACATTAAGATATATAATTTAGTTATTATTATAAATCTACACCTAGTTTAGTTACTCAGTTTAGAGATAAATAAATTAACTGACACTAATCACCACAGCTCATCATTTGCTCGCATGCTTTTGAGGAACTTGTAGACAACACACTCCACCTGAGGTCTGAAACACTGTGTGTAGCTTGTTTTCAAGGTTCTGGCAGCTTGTATTCTACCTTTTAATTATGTCCAATGTACAGCTATAAATCAGCATCAACAGAGCCACTTCACTAACTTAATGCATATTCATGATAAGGGCTAAATATTCATGAGCAAATGGCTGTCTGAAGTTGTGCATAACCATAATTATGAAATACAATCACATGCCAAAGTAACATAGATATATGGCACCGATGAATTATATGACTCCACCCCACTGCTGACTCACCATATATGCATGAATGCAGTAACTGTAGAATGAGCTGTTTTCCAGTACTGTGGCTGTATGCATTACACTTATTTATTTAGCAGATGGTGTTTATTCAAAGTGACTTACATTTGTATAATATTTTCTATTTGTTGAACATATCCATGCAGTATTGACTTAGTTATATGCTATAATATATTCTTATTATTGTTCTTACTGTTTTATTAGTCCATGTTATCATAATTGTTTGAGATGAATATGCCCTGTTAAATATCAATGATAAAACCAAAAACTCTAAAAACTCACCATTAAACAACCCCAATTAAATTTAAATTTAAATTTAGATGTGATTGACATTGGATTGTGAATGGTCTGAAATCATGAAGAGACAAGTTTGTGTCATTTGTAGCAACGGGTCCATCATGTCTACAGGGAACTTTCTGGCCAATACCATTTCTTTTATTTTGAGTATTGTTGAACTCTATGATTGGTTCTAAAGGCCCGTTCACACCAAGCACCATAACTACAAAGATAACGATAACTATACTTGCATCCATACCAGCAAATTTTATCATCTGTTTATTATAAACTCAAGCATGTCTGCCCCTTTAAATTCTCAAGCATGTGACAGCAGGACTTATTCTGATTTGGTTCTGATTCTGGTTGTCATTGCTTCAATCGTTCATCAACTGGAAAAAAAGAATTCTGAAAATGATTCCAACAGCATAAATTCTCTGTACCTATATTATTGCTTCATAATATTTCATAACTCAGATGTTGTAATTTGCCTATGTAGCATGCAGTAAAACAGTCAGTTCAAACTTAAGTTCCACCATTGATATACAACAGAACAGAGTGCATTTAAAGCAATATTGCAAATGCTGCAGCAAGCTTCTGGCATGTCATACAGTATACTCCATGACACACAGTGCAGTCATGCTAATTATTCCAATGAATTAGCTTGACGAGTATTGTTTTCAGTAATGCATGTGTTTCAGTTTTGATGTAAATACAAATAAATCACACTATAAGTGTTATTAATAAATTATGATGGTGTATCTATTCTTATTTAATTGTACACACGTTTTCCAGGCATTGAGTCACTGAGTCCAGCACTAGCATCCACACAGCTGAAATGGTACCCTTTCATTTAGCATTTTCATATTCATTTTATAGCCAATGTCATTTAAATAGACATAAATAATATGATATAGGTATAGTGTAGTACTTTAGTTGATACCACTCATAGCAAGAGAGATGGATATGCAGCTATTTGATTTGCACTTATTTCATTCATCAAGTTTAATTCACTAAGTCACTTTACACAATCATTATTGTTTTAGTTTATTTATATTAAAACAGTTAATGACATTTGAGTGACATATGTTGTTATGAACCCTTTATGTCAACATATGTTCAAACAGTTATAAGAATTCTGCTTTTCAAAACTGAGAGAATTAGGCCTTCAGTGGTTGGCTCACATGGTAATTAAGCCATAAAAGAGAATTTTAAAATAGCCTCCTTCTCACTGTTTAGAACTAGTACTGAAAGGGCATTCTTGTTTGTCTGAGCTCTGAATAAGCAGATTGGGGGGGACAAAAATGGGACAGCACAGATGGGAAGAGTTTGCAGATATTGCTGAAGTGGTAAAGAACAATCAGGCAGTATGAGATGACTTGTGTCTTCAGCTCAGTGTGCAGCTCATTGTTATTTCAGTCAGCATGTTTGATGAGGGCTGCTTTGAGAAACTGATTGCAGTAGCAAAGAGGTACTGGGGTCAGTTAAGGAAATATATAGCGACTGTTATAAAGTGGAAAACGTTTTTTTTTTTTTTTTACTAAAGTAAGAGCTCACAGCCAGTTATGTCATCATTTAGTCACCGTTGTGTCATACACATACACAAAAATGTTAAGATGCAGAATATCCTGGCTTTTATACAATGTTAAGTGTATAGTGACAAGGGACTGTCACGTTTTAAAAGTTTAGCATTCATAATTCAGGACAAAAATGGAGGAAAACTAATTCTCCAGCATAAACTGAACTATTTCCTTTTGTATTTAATTCTAAATTATTTTAATCATAAGTATCCCCTTATGGAAAGTTAATGCGTGGTAGGATCAGATTTTTACCATCTGTTATATATTTGGCTGCCAAATGCATAAATGTTAATGTAAATCTGAAACCTTTGGCGAAATTACTCAAGCTGCATCAAGTTCAATGGGAACCATTTGTGGATGGCCATTTTAAGTCATTCTACAGCTGCTCAATTGGATTAAGGTCTGGGCTGTAAAACGACCACTTTAGGAAATGTACTTTGTTGGTTCTAAGCCACAGTATTGAGGGTTTTGCGGTATATTTCAGGTCACTGTTGAAAATAAATCGTCATTTAGTTGACTTCCAAGTCCCAGTGCCCTTGTGAATTCCAGCAATTCTCCTTCAGGATTTGTCTGTTCTTAAGAGTTAGATTTGTGCCAAATACAGTGCTAAAAAAAAATATATATATATATATATATATATATATAAATTACACT
>JAUMHP010000044.1:13301689-13317203 GCA_032361065.1 Enteromius trimaculatus | reverse complement strand
TATATATATATTTATATCATTATTATTATTATTAGAATGCAATTAATCACATTTAAAATAAAAAATATGTTTAATGTTATTAATCACATTTAATCTTTTGACAACACAAATTAAAATAAATAATCTGTTATTTTCAAATCGAATTATATTTCACAATGTTATAACTATATTTCTCAATCTCCGAAATAAAGGTGCAAAAGCTGTCACTGGGGCAGTACCTACAGTATTAGGTTCAAATATGTACACTTTTTTTTTCTTTTTTTTCTTTAGGTACACTTTAAGCACACAATATGTACCTGTATGTATATGTACCGCCCCAGTGACAGTTTTTGAACCCTTATTTCAGAGAGTGTAGGTGAAATAAAAGCAGCATTGATGAGCTTTACAGATTTCTTTCAACAATACTAATAAAAAAAATCTTATTCCAAACTTTGACCCATAGTATATGATGCATAAAATGCCATTTCAATATGCAGTGTGACGTGGACCATTGCATTCTTGTGAATATCCTGACTGGCGTTATGTTTCAGATTTTCAGGAAAGAAAAAGGTGGACTACATTATATCAAGAGCTCCACCTTCTGTTGCAACCCAAATGGATCTGTTTAGGTCTCCTCATGATTATTTATGAGCCGGCTGAATACAGCCAACCCTAGAAACCATCTGTCATGTGAATTGATGAGTTAACAGACTCACGTGCACACTGGGTTGGGTGGTTGTGTATACAAAGACGATGGCATTAGTACAGATGCTTTAATGTTTACTTAAGCATGGGAGGCATCTGTGCACATGTAACTTGCCTTGTTGAACACTGAGACAACCATTTCCACCACAGCGATTCTGAAAAGCCAAAGATATGTATAGTATATCTTTCTCCTGTCACTTAGTCTCTTATTTAACTCTTTTTTTCCCCACCCCTTTGTTTCCCACATATCATTTATCTAGTTTAAATAGAGAACTACTTATCTAGGCACCGCTTTATAGAAATACCTTGAGCTAGATGTAGCTTGTGTTTTGCTTTTGAAATGGCAAATGTGATGATTATGGACACAGTTTATAAAAATGGCAATGTTAGGAACTCCAAAATTGTAAAAACAACTACGCAATAGAAAAATGTCACGGCTTAAGATATAAATGGATAAAATCAAGTATTTTATCATTCAAAAACAACGCGCTTTACCTTTAAATATCTTAGTTCCAAAGCAGCTGATACTTTCCATGTATAATTGTTGATGTTTTGCGCGGATGAGCTCATGGGAGCAGATGTGGGTGGATGTTTTGGGTTCTTGTTTCCATCAGTTGTCATCTTGTTTTGCTCCTGCTTGACCCTTAGGGTGGAAGTTGACCAACGTCACAGTTACCTGTGACCTTCCTGTCCATAACCTTACATGTGTGCAGTGAGACCTATAAGCAGGCAGTGAGCCAGAATGGACATTTCCTGTATGTTCAAGTCAAGCCAGCTTAATTTGCACTTTCCAGAGTGACCGAGCGCAGCTGATGCTGTGAAATACTCCCCCGTTTTTAAAACACACAAGAGACACACGCTCATCCTGACAGGATGTTAAAAAGGTGTCAGAGTTTGAAACAATTTAAGCTTCATGGTCAACATCTGTCACATGCAAAAGATTACCGCAGAAAAGAATGTTTAATCGTTCCGCAGTTTGGAAAAAGCTAGACGATTAGTGCTGTCAACTGATTAATCGCACGCAAAAATTAATCATTCGTATGCGCTTACATAATATATGTGTTACTTATGTAAATACACACACATTGTATATATTTACAAAAAAATATGTTGTTTATATATTAAATATATTTATATGCAATGTAAATTCTATGAATATAAATATATACATTTATTATAGTGTTGTCAAGTGATTAATCGTGATTAATCGCATCCAAATGTAAAGATTTTGTTTACATACTACATGCTGTTTAATGTCTATATTTATTGTGTATATATAAACACAAACACACGCACACAAACACAGTATATACATATTTTTAAATGTTTATATGTATATTTTTATACATTTATATATAAATTTATATTATACATTCATATATTTAAAATAAACATAACTTGTTTTTATTAAATGTATACATGCATGTGTTTGTACTTACAGTACATATACATTATAAATATGCGCAACACACACACATATAATATGTAAATTATGCGATTAATCATTTGACAGCATTAAAGACAGTGCACATAAAAGCCCAGTTTGTTTGGTTTTATTTTCTAGCAGTGCACTTTGACGCAAGCTTGTTTGTGCCTGTTTAGATCATTTAAATGAAATCCTCAGTACAGCAGTATAGAAGCCCTGAAATTCAAAACTAATCTGTGCAATGCCAACACTTTAATCAGGCTTTTAATCAGGACAATACAACACAGATAAAGTGATAGCTTTGTTGACTGTTCAAGGAGGGCAAACGGAAAATGAAGGCGGGGAAATCCTCACATCCAATTTCTGTCTCCTATGCACTGGCCATGGTCACTCATTTACCCAGGAATATTCTGTTTTTGCTTGGGCTGCACAACCTTTGAAAGGCTTTCATTGAATATGAAGTATTCAGAGTTACAGAAAAAGATGTTTTCCATGAACAGGATGTTTTTTACAGCAGTTCCTTATACAGTTCGGTGATCATGGTTCTTTTCTGAAATATTTGAATAGTCAGTTCATTAATCGTCTAGTCTCACATAGCCAGAATTTTGACTATCAGCAAGTCTTTGCTGCTGTGCAGGTTCTCACTCTATCCAAATATGCATACGCAGACTTACTGTAAATGCTTAGCCAATGCACTCCAAGCCCAATAGAGTTACCTTTAAATATTTATGCCATTAAGTGGGTGTTATTCTTCAGTTAGGTAGCTATAAATGCACAGTAATCTCTGTTATAGTGCCCTCTGTGGTAGGCCAGCACGATTATTACAAAAATAATAATTGTCGGTTATTAATTGCGATTATTAAAATGTATTGCTATTCTATAGTTTTAAGCCTTAAATGTGAACTCTACATCAGATTGGTTTCTTCTTTAAAAAAATTAAACCCTTTAAAAAAATGCAAAAACCCTTAAGATAACATTTAAGAAAGAAAAGAACACGTCTTTTTTTTTGGACGGGATTTTTATTATGATTTTTGCAGACATACAGAACAAAACAATAACAAACAAACCCTTCACAAAACAGCTGTAGCTTGAGGTAGGGCTGGGCGATATATATCGTACGATATATTATGCGCATCTCATGAGTAAAGCTGGTTCGTTGATTAGCGCTAAATCTCCGTCAGCTGTAAATGCAGCGCCAGTTTATGAACAGAGCCGTAGATCACTGACAAGCTTTTAAAAACAGCTGACAGAGATTTAGTGCTAATCAAAGAACCGGCTTTACTGATGAGATGCGCATAATATATCGTACGATATATATCGCCCAGCCCTAGCTTGAGGCACAAGAAACTAACATTATAAAAAAAAATAAGGGAAGTGACGGTCAAATAAAGTCACGGTTCGTTTCGATTCTCGATTTAAAAAAGAAAAATTTGAAAGCACTAGCTATGCCATTTTTTATGCAATATAATAATATCTGACCTTTGTTCGCGATGTACCACACACTACATTGTCGAATTTGCAATGTTTATTAACAATATAATGTTACAATAACTTATGCTGGATTTTGAATTTCCCAGTCATCATTAATGTAATGCGCTGTGACAGTCATGAAGCTCTGTGTTGCTCTGGAGGTCCAGCAATCTGTAGTCAAGGCTACTAAACGTGCATTGCTAAGACCTTTGATAACTTTCTCTTTCACAATATTGTACATGGAGGGTATCGCCGTAGCTGTGAGATGCGTTCTACTTGGGATTTCGTAGCGCGGTTCTAGAACGCTAATTAAATGTCTAAAACTGGAGTTTTCTACCACTGAATAAGGTCGCATGTCCGAGGCTATAAATACTCCTAGCGTGCTTGTAATTGCCTTTGCACGTGTTGAGTTACAGTACTTGGAAGTTTTATTCCAAATGAAGACGGGAGAGTAGTTTGTGTTACACTTGTCGGTTTAACCGATAAATCAATGTTTTTGTGGTGCCTGCGGAGATGAAGCACCGCCTCTAATGATGTAGAACTGCTCCATTATGGAGCGATCTAATATACTGGAAGCTTAAAGTAAACATAAAGGGCCGGTTTCCTGGATAGGAATTAGATTAAGCCAGGACTAGACCTTTGCTAATTTAGGACATTTAAGAATTTTTTGAAACATGTCTTACAAAAATGCATTATCTGTGAGCATTTTAAGACCAAACAATGACAATAATGTATTTTAAGATATCGAGATAATGCAAAAGATTTGAAAAAGAAAAAATCTTTCCACCTTTAATTTTTTTGTTACCCACCCCGATTGTTTTCCTCCACTATGTCCCTTAAGGGGCTCCGTACTTTGTAATCGTACAAATGAAACTATTTTTCACTATAAACATTCTGGGATGCATTTCTTAAACGCATTGTTAGTCAACTAATTTTGCAAGTTCCTTTGTTTCCAACATTGTGAAATTTTAAGATTTGTTCTTCGAATTCCGGAGAGCAAAGTTCCAAGAAACGTTTGCAGACAGCTTTGTAAATTTGTGTCGTTGGAACTAAAGCTCTCGACCTTTGGGTGGAAGTATAGATTCTTGTTGGGGAATTTGGTGTAAATGATGATTGTGTAACAAAGTTACTAGAGTTTTCAGAAAATGTCTTAACTAGCTAATTAATTGCTCCTACAATGTATTAAACTGGTAGTTAAACAGTTTGTATGAACTAATATGAATTGGCTAACATTTCTCCAAAATTGCACCAAAAGGGCCATGAGATCTTGAGGATTTGTATTTATTTAAATCAAAACCACTTGGTCTACCAGCATTGTAAACATGACACACATTATTGGCAGGCTGGTTAAAATTTGCACCTTGACTTTTAGCTGTCAATTTTAGCCACTTCTTATCAGTTTTTGTGTGTCATATGCATCACGCGGATCTGTGGGTGTGCTGGTATGATATCAAAACAATACAGGTTGGAATGAAAGGTATTATCTTAATTATTATAATGACTACAACTGCCATGAAGCACCATTATAGTTTTAAAAAGTGGGTGTTGTAAATTATGCAAACATGTGATTTGTTAGCTGGTTTACTGTATTACTTGTATAATAATGGAATCCAAACTGATCAGTATGTTTATCAGCCAGACTCTTGTTGGCACATGAACACATTTTTACTATTTTACTGTAACTAACTACTGGAACTAAGAGACAAGCTAAGACTTGAGAAATTTTGGTTTTAAGTTTAGGCACCAATTCATAATCACAGATTTATGGTGGCGTCTGTTCTCATCTCAAAAGCAATCAATAAATCAGCTGTTAATGAGACTAGGAAATAAAATGTACTCATAATAGCACACTAACAGGCTCATGTTTTTTTCCAGGGCAGGATGCATCAGCACTTACCCATCTGTCTCCATCTGCTTTATTGGATTTTTTTCTTTTTTTTTTTTTAATGTTGCCAGTTCTGCTTAGTTTACTGTTTGAAATCATTGTGATCTCATCTGAGAAATTTTAGAGGTCAAATGAACCCATAGCAGACAAAACTGACCCTTGTTCTTCTGGCTAATGACTAGATAACTCTTGGACCTGTAGAACTTGGTTCAATCCACTTAAGCCACTGATCTTTTCCCTGGGAAAGTGGAGGCCGTGGAGATGTCTTTGTCACTGTAATCGCAGTAATGAGACCCGTGGGTTGAGGTTAACGCGTTCAGTCAGAAGCTGAGCTTATTTTTATGCCTTGTGAACAATGTGTGACCCACCTCATGCATGACATTAGATAATGCTAATGTTCAGCTTTCCTGAGAAAATCGATTAAAATTCCATTTCGGAACACTCCACTTTTTTATAAATGGGCTCATTTTCCAACTCCACAAGAGTACAACAGTTGAGTTTTACTTTTTTTGAATCCATTCAGCCAATCTCAGGTTCTAAAGGTAGCACTTTTAGTGCAGCTTAGCATAGATCATTGAATCTGATTAGAACATTACCAATCTTGCTCAAAAATGACAATCAGGGTTTCAATATTTGTCCAGAATTTGTTCAATATTTTTCAATATTTAAAACCCAAATCTTCTGTAGTAACATTGTCTACTAAGACTGACGGAAAATGAAAAGTTGTGATTTTCTAGGCCGATAAGTCTAGGAACTATACAAAAAAGTTCAAGTAAATTCATGTTTTGAGCGAGAGATGCTAATGGTCTAATCAGATTCAATGGTCTATGCTAAGCTGCGCTAAAAGTGTTACCGCCTGTTACTGTGTTACCGGCTCCGTGGATTCTAAAACGGTAAAACTCTTGTTTAACTCTTGAGGAGTTGGAAATTTTAGAAAAAAAGTGGAGTGTTCCTTTAAGAAGTTGTCAAACGTGTCATTAAAAGTATTCCATATGAATCAAGTTGTCTGAAGAGTCACATTTTTATTTGGGAAATCCAGATTTAATGTTTATTGAATGGACGAAATGATTATTTCAGGTGTCATCAGATGTGAATTGATTACTAAGTATAAATTGAGAATAACAGTTCTAGTACTGAGTGATTATGCTTTTAAACAGCAGATTAATTAGCAAATTAGATTCATTATGGGCTCTTATCTTCTCTATTTTTGCTATTAAAACACAAAAGCAGTCGTGACACTAGAGTGTTTTGTGAAGCTGTTAAAATGGGAAATGTATTTCAGTCTCATAAATGTCTCACAATATCTTTTACAGAATGTATAATTACACATGAAGAGGCGTAGTATGGGCTCACATTGACATCATTTGTGGTTAGGGGGTTCTCAGAGAGCATTTGGGTTTACAAGACCAATTTTACCCTCAATATATACCATCAAGTCTTTATAGCGGTCAGAGGTTGTCATTGTAATATGGCTTATTTTTGAGTTGTGTGTTCATATATCCCCTCTAAGCTGCACAGAATGCGCTGGCACACATGAGTAGCTCTGAAAGTGTGGAACAAAGTTAACCCTTGAGGGACTTGATTTAGTATTAGTAAAGGCTTTGGAGACACTGGAGATGTCACTGGAAAAGACTGGACACACACAAGAGTGTCTGACTAGCATTACTAGCATTACTGTCCTAAAAGTGACATCACAGCTGAAAGAGCGAAAAGAAGCTTGCAGCTGGAAAATCATGTTAGGAACAGAGGTTAAAAACAAAGTAGCACTGTTTATATTATTAGGACACTGATTCAGTAACTAGTAAGTTTGTATACACGCAATTCTACATGAAATCTGCATAAATGAGTGCTTTCATGAACAAAAATGTTTGTGCAATAAAGATGAATAAAAGCAAAGGTAAATAACATCACTGAAGAGCACTACGCTTTACTTGAGTCTAATATTTCTCTTAGACAATAATGCATATTGAATCCTGGCGTCTCTAGAATGAGCAGCCTTACCCAGGGTGAATGCTTGCGTTTATAAAGTACTGTACTATCTAACTAGTTTATCTGAAAACTTTCATTCCGTATCAGTATAATTAAATTTAGCATTCACTTTTCATACTCATACATAGTCTCATACATTATTTATGCACGAATTCCATAGTGAACTTTGTGAATACTTTTATGCTATTTGTCAATGATTGATTGTTTGTGTATATTGTTGTACTTTGGCTACTGATTTGTATGGTGGCCCAGTAGTGTGTAACACAATGAAAACCAATCACAACACAACAAGTCGCAACAAAATGGAAACAAGTCACCACATAACGCAATGCTATTTTGAGTTATTTAATTATTTGCACAGCCCTAACGGAAACCAGTCTCAACACAATTAAAACAAGTCACAACAAGAAAAAAAACAAATTAGCCCAACAAAATAGTAACAAGCCACAACACAACAAAATCAGCACTACCCAATTGGTAACAAGCTGTAACACAATGGAAACAAGCTGCAACACAACAGAAACCAGTGGTAAAACAATAGAAACCAGTCGCAACACAACGTAATTACTGTAGCACAATAAAATGGAAACAAGTTTCAATACAATGGGAAGTAGTTGCAATGCAACAGAAGCAAGTCGCAATGGAAACAAGTTGCAACTCAATGGAAACCAGTCACAATTCATGAAAACAAGTCGCAACACAACGAAATTACTGTAGCACAATACAATGGAAACAAGTTGCAAAGCAATGAGATCTAGTCGCTATGCAATGGAAACAAGTCGAAACACAATGGAAACAAGTCACAACGCAATGGAAACCATCACAACACAATGGAAACAATTCGCGACACAACAAAATTACCATAGCACAATACAATGAAAACAAATTGCAAAGCCAATGATACAATGGGAACTAGTCGCTATGCAACAGAAACAAGTCATAACGCTACGCAAACCAGTCGCGATGTATGGTAACAAGTGACAACGCAATAAAATTACTGTAGCACAATGCAGTGGAAACAAGTTGCAAAGCAATGGGAACTTGTCGCAATGCAACAGAAATGGAAGCACAACGGAAACAAGCCGTAACAGTTACCAGTCACAACTCAGTGGAAACCAGTCGCAATGCAAAAAGTCACAACACAGTAGAAACCATAAATTAGCACAACACAATGGAAACAAGCTGCAACACAACAAAATTAGTCCTATGTGTTGTGTTGTGGCAATTTCATTGCATTAAGCACTACTAGACCACCGTAGATTTGCCTTCAGGTTTTTTTGTTTGTTCGTTTTTTGGTAATGTTAATTTGTGTCGGCTTTACATTTACAATATGTACATTTTTGTAAGTCACTTTTCATCTGGGGGAACCAAAAGGATGCTTTGTGAACTTAAAAATATGCATTAGTACACCAATTCAAGTTTTTCTTTGATACATCCCCTTCAAAAGTCAATAGAATAAAGGCTGAAAAGTAAAAGGCAGAGCAGCAGGTTGAGTTGGAGGAAAGGTTTAAATAATGAAAACAGAAAACGTGAGTAAATGAATCCCAGGGTGTGACTGTTTACCTATCGTGTTGCCAGAGCTTCCTCTCTCACTCCCCTCTAACAGAGAACGTCTGTGCTCATGAACGAACTTAGGCACTTTCCACGAATACAGTATTCCTGAAGACTTTTTTAAATCATTAGTGGCTCCTTTTTTAATGGATTTGTTGGATAAACTATTATGTAATATTACTAACCTAGTATGGATAACTTATAAACATCAATATTTTATTGACTGTTAAAATAGGAATTTTGGCCTGACCCACCTCAAAATTCTTGACTGTATCCATGCAATAAAAACATTAAATCAGTATCAATAAGTATCAAATATGAGATCAGGAGATTATTAGAATATACCAACGTTTAACTGCCATACAACAATTCACTATTATGTTCATTTTTTATTCAGATAAATAATTTTCCTCTTTAACATAAGCACTCTCTATTTTTCCAGGATTCGTCCACAATTGGCAAAGGAAAAGATAGAGGGATGTCACATCTGCACATTCGTGACCCCCGGGGAGCCCCAGGTTGTTCTGGGAAAGGACAAGGCCTTCACGTTTGACTATGTTTTTGACATGGACTCGCAGCAGGACAGTATCTACAGCAACTGCACTGAGAAACTCATCGAAGGCTGTTTTGAAGGATATAATGCCACTATCTTCGCCTATGGACAGGTAAGACTGTAAAATACCAAGAAACCTGATGAAGTGAAGAACTACACTGAAAATGTTTATGTTTTTAGCCCAGAACTCTCTGATCCAGACGTTTTTCCATTTCAGCTAAGAATTTTAGAATTATCATTAAATGAAATGTTCTGAATACAGCTTTTAGCCCACTCTCGTGGCAGTTCGAAACTATATATTTTGTTTTGGCTACTTTGAATGAATCTTGTTCATAAGTTTTCATACAGGCTGTTTATGCAAAACTGATGGTTTAGAGGTGTATGTTTTCATTTTTTTCCTTTTTCCAAATGAA
Source organism: Enteromius trimaculatus (assembly GCA_032361065.1). Taxonomy (NCBI): domain Eukaryota; kingdom Metazoa; phylum Chordata; class Actinopteri; order Cypriniformes; family Cyprinidae; genus Enteromius; species Enteromius trimaculatus. The sequence continues at coordinate 13,307,232 of JAUMHP010000044.1, read as the reverse complement.
TAGCATTTTACCAGTTCATATGGAATCATCACCAAAATAGTTACGTTTTAGTGAACCGCCTCATTTTAACTGTTTAATAAAGCCAGTTCAAAAAGCAATTCACAGCATGTTACATGTTAGGAACATGTTGTAAGGAAATATTATTTCATTAAATCAGGCAATATTTTTGGAAGTTAGTAACACCGTGGTTCTTTTAACAAAAACCCAACACAATTTTTCAGTTGTCGAACATTTTGCGTATGTTTTTGACTTCTCACGAAAACATTCCGCCTTATTCACAACAGCTTGTTCTTAAATTCGTTCTTCTGTTTTCGGAGAATTCGTAAACTTCTATATTAGTGCCCGAATGCACAAGGTTAGTAATTTGCATAATACACGCCCAAACCAGCTCCATATAAGGGCTTTCTGCAAAGCGGCACTCGTCCAGAGAAGGACAATTACTAGGAATGAACCGATCCGGATCGGTCGATATGTTTGCGCGCATCAGGTGCATGATTTCACATTGAGCCGTATATACTACACACAGCTGCTGTTCACTGACAAGCTGCGCAAAACCATGTTCACTGTCAGCGTGGATTTGCGCAGCTCGTCAGTGATTATGTCTAATTATGTAAACCCCAAGCTTTATGCCCGGTTTTTTAACATAATATCCATTCAATAATCCATTGACCTTTGGTCTGCCAAATGACCTCACAATTTACCATTGTATTTTTGTGCCTCGTTATCACTGGAAAAATAAGTGAAGCTATTTGATAGTTATTCATTTAAAAACATGCAGCCTCAAATAGCGTTCAGTGTAGTACTCTTTTTACATTTTCAATTGTTTAAGGGAAAATATTGAAAGCTTAATATTGTCAGATGCATAGTAGTGTTGATCCTGAAGTCATGCAGTTGTGATGTAGGTCATTTATAGCCTATATTTAGCTGACTTATTTGGCTGCAATATTCATAAAAATGATGTGCTAACTACATTTTAATAGGATAACTATAAGTACTTTATTATGTTGCTTTTTTACTACTAAATATATACATTTATACATTTCAACTTATTGTCATTACATTTGTTGTTTCTGTGTGGTTGTATTGACAAAACCTTTTTTTAAAAACATTCAAAGCAAGTGACAGTATAAGTAATTGTGGATCATTCGACACATCGAGCAAAGCAAACAAACCATGAAACTTCTCTCAGAACTTGAACGATGGACATGTTCAGACACGAATGCTGCAGTTTTCTTTTTTTTTTTTTTGTAATCTAACACTAATAGATTACTTTAAAAGATTAATCTCCTCAGTCCAAATTCCCAACAGAGGTCGCATATTACTGTACATCTTAAGTTCTTTCTTTGAATAATGATTAAAAAAAACCTCTCCTTCATAAGAGTCCCGCCTCTAAATCAGCCTTTTCTGGCTTTGTTAATTCTCCCCCTGTTGTTCTGGGGTGTTGTCTTCCTGTCAGCGTCTCTTTCAGCAAGTGATGTGCACTCAGGCCCTGTGTGTCATTCCTCTGTGTGTCTATGGCGACAGAGACCCCAAACTTCTTTTGTCTGGACTTTCTCCGCCCCACCCCCCTCTGTTGCCTCGGCTAAAAGAAAATGTCTCTGCTTCACATTTACCACACATATCAAGAGCACAGGCAGGTTTTCCACAAGACTATGAAACCCAGCTTTTCTCGTTTTGTTTTGACTCATTCTGTGCAAAGATAAAATTGTGAGAAATGACTAATCACTATCTATGGCTATCTGTCTGTGTATGTATAGTTCAGTCATGAACCTCTAGATGGCGCAGGCTGATGGGTATTAACACAAATTGATGATGTTTATGGCATTAAATGACCTGGCAGAAGGTGATTGGTTCATATATGTAGCCAATTAGCTTGCTACTTTACTGATTAGCATTCACTGGAGCATTAGCAGAGTTTCTCTGAAACCCTCCACCTTCCCCAGCTCCACCTGTATACATCATTGCAGAAGACGTAAAATAAAGTGTGCATATCTGTAATAGAATGTCCCACACATGACTCTGTGAGGTGAATAATCCTTATTTTAAACATAATAAACACTTTTTTCTCACTTCCGCTGACTGTGGTAAGAAGACATGGAGGTGAATGACATACATCAAAAAAAAGTGAACTTGACATTTGTGTGTATAAACCTTCCCTATATGTCCCCATAAAAACATTACTGTTTTTCTTGTCTGATTGTTCAAACTGAGGGACAAATTCAATTTATTTTTCATGGTAACTGATAGCATGTTTCAAGCAGTGTCTATAGACTTTAAGTTGGAAATTATGGGACATACTCATTATAATATTCCTTTAAATGTACGCAGAACCTGATTTTATCAAATGCAACGTGTTTCTGGATCAACATCTTTGTTGACCCTGGGACAACACTGATATGAAGAACCAGTTTATAGTTTTTTTGTGAGTTTGGTGCCTGTACATCAGTGTCATTCATCTCTGATTTTAGGGATTACTCATGGTTACGGTTAGGTTTAGGTGTAGACATATGGTCAAGACTAGATTTTTGGATTAAAGGGTTAGTTCACCCAAAAATGAAAATTCTGTCAGTAATTATTAACCCTTGTGTCATTTCAAAACCATAAGACCTTCGTCCATCTTCGAAACGCAAATTAAGATGTTATTGATGATATCAGAGAGCAATCAGACCCTCCGTAGAGAGCAATACAACTGAAATGATCCCAGATCCAGAAACGTAGGAAAAACACTGGTCTTATGTGTTTGGAACAACAATGAGGGCGAGGAAATAAGGATATCATTTTCATTTTTGCGGAAACTAACTGTTTAAGATTAAGTTGCTTTAGGGTCAACTAAATATATTGACCTAGGAGCACATCTAACTCAGCATGAAGAACTTTGAAATAAATAATCTGTAAACTAATAATGTGCTCTATTTGAGTGGACTGATTAACCTTACATCTTCCTGAATCTTTTCAGACCGGTTCGGGAAAGACCTACACGATGGGTACAGGCTTTGACGTGAACATCACTGAAGAGGAGTTGGGAATAATTCCACGGGCCGTCAGCCACCTCTTCAGGGGCATCGAGGAGCGAAGACAGGCAGCCACAGAACAAGGGCGACCCGTACCTGAGTTTAAGATCAACGCCCAGTTCTTAGAGGTAAGTTGCAACCACAGCTGTCAGTTCCACTTGCAGTTGGGTTTCATCTGAGCTCAAGAAACTATACCGTTAGTGATGTTTCAACTGTTATTTCTGGTCTTAATGGAAGCGAAGATGTTGAGTTATCTCTCCATATCAGCTCTGGGGTTTAAATTTATCCTCTGATAAGTGTAACAGGGCTGCTGTCATGCAAAGGGTGCTGTTGACAGCGTGCCACAAATATAACACGCCTGTCGTAACTTTGGCAGACGTTGGAGATGTTAGCATACATGTCTGAGCTTGGCTAATTAATTACTTAACCACTCCTGCATATTTTCAGCTGACTAAGGTGCGGCGTTTTGTTTTATAGTTGTACAACGAGGAGGTGCTGGACCTGTTTGATTCCACTCGAGATGTGGAGGCCCGCAAGCAGAAATCCAATATTAAGATCCACGAAGATGCCAATGGAGGGATTTACACAGTGGGAGTCACAACACGAACTGTTAGCTCAGAAGCAGAGGTTGGTTTTATACTAGGCACTAGGGTTTGAGGACATATTTTAAGCCTTTCTGCATTATATTTATTTATATATTTATTTTTAATTTTTTCCCCCAAAAAAGCAAAATAATTACTGCGGTAAACTTAATTAATTACAATTAATCACTTTCAATTAAAAGGATATATGAAATATATATTATGCATAAAAAATATATGAACAGAACACACACATATATTATGTAAACATTAACTTTTATTTTGGATATGATACACAATTAATTGATTTGATAGCACTAATATCATAAATAGTATCATTGGTTTAGATTTTTTATAGATAAAAGTGCAGTGATATTCCTTTTACTTTTTTCAGTTTTTTATACAAATCAACGATCAGTGCATTTTATGTAATAAAATATCTAATAAAATACATTTATAGTAAAAATAAATAAATGAATAAAATATTTATATGCTCAAGTATTATTATTATTATCTATAAGTTTGTCAGCTGTTTTTCTTTATCAATTTTATTTTTCAGGATTTTAGTTTTTTCCCATATAAAAGTTGATCATATATTTTAAATAAGTTTAAATGACCTGTCCGTCCATCATCATTAGTCCACATTTTCCGTCATTATCAGTCATGCTCAGGAAAGGTGAATTATCTGTTGACTACCCAGAATTCTCCTCTCTTTCCCTTTAGATGATGCAGTGTCTCAGATTGGGCGCTCTGTCGCGCACCACCGCCAGCACTCAGATGAATGTCCAGAGCTCACGCTCTCATGCCATCTTCACCATCCACCTGTGCCAAGTTCGCGTCTGTGCCTCAGACAGTGTAGGTGGCGCCGCCTGACTATCAAATCTCCTACAGCTGGAAAATTGTCGATCTGATCACACTGTCACACAGTGATATTAGACGCATGTTGAAGTAGAATGACTTAATTGTATGTTTTCTTTCAGGACACGGAGACTGATAACAGACTGGTGAATGGCTCTTCAGAAATGAACGAGTTCGAGACGCTAACAGCTAAGTTTCACTTTGTGGATTTAGCCGGTTCTGAGCGTCTGAAGAGAACAGGGGCCACAGGGGACCGAGCCAAAGAAGGCATTTCTATCAACTGTGGACTGGTAAGAAAAGAAGTGGAAAATGGGCAATTTATAAACAACAAAATACTTACTGTAGTTTCTCAAGTTTAGCTATGTTTACTGGAGTGAACAAGGACATAATATCCATTTTTGAGTGAACAGTTCTTTTAATATGAGACATTTACTTTATATTTGGTATGTATTACTTTTGATAACTAGTAATGTTGTCTTTGTTTTGTGGTGGTAAAGTTAGCTCTTGGCAATGTGATCAGCGCTCTGGGTGACAGGAGCAAACGCTCCACACATGTGCCTTACCGTGACTCCAAGCTCACTCGCCTGCTTCAAGATTCCTTAGGAGGAAACAGGTAAGCACAAGTACATTGTTTTCAGTTTTAGACAGTTTATTAGGGGATATTTCAGGTTTTTGTGCAGCTTTTTTAAACATTGCCTCTCTTTTGTGACCTACAGCCAGACAGTGATGATCGCCTGCATCAGTCCATCAGATAGAGACTTCATGGAGACCCTCAACACTCTAAAATATGCAAACCGTGCTCGCAACATAAAGAACAAAGTGATGGTGAACCAGGATCGGGCCAGTCAACAGATCAGCGCTCTGAGAACAGAGATCGCTCGACTGCAGATGGAGCTCATGGAGTACAAAACGGTTTGTGGAGCATCTATATTTGTATATAAGTATATGACAGGATTACATTTTGTTTAAATAAGATAATAAAGGAACTTTTCTTAATTTTAGTTTTCCTAATTTAAATGAGTAAATTAAATTAGTTTTTTTACATTTTTACATTTAATTTTAGTTAAATTAGCTACAACACATATTATATATA
>JAUMHP010000044.1:13271750-13287544 GCA_032361065.1 Enteromius trimaculatus | reverse complement strand
GTTGTCAAACAATTAATCATCAAAAAAACTTAAATAATTTTTGTATGTGTAGTGTACTCTGCATATTTATTATGCATATATAAATACACACAATTTTGGAAATATTCGCATGCATATGCATTTCTCTATTTATATTCTTATATTTGATATTACATATACATATATTTAATAAATAAACATAAATTTTTTTCATTCATGCATTTTCATTCAAGCACACAAATATTATATAAAGAATTATTATTATTTTATTATTATAATTATTTTTTTGATGCGATTAATCCCACTTAATCATTTGACAGCACTAAAATAAAAAACTAAAATTTAATTAAATTAAATTAAATTAATTGGATGGATAGTCAGAATGAGTGTAGTTATTTTAAAACTAGAAACTTTTGTTCATTTATGTTATTGGATGAAATGCTTAATTATACATATAGCTCCTATATTCTTAAATAGAAGTAGCTCTTCAATAAATGTATAATCACAGATCGTTCTGTAAAAACAAGTCTGCACATGTATGCATTCAAACTGGTTTCCCAAAATAATCGCAAGCATATTGATGCTATCAGTAACTTTCTATAACAAACAGTAGCAAAACAAAACATCTGCTTAACAATATGATAGCATACAAAAGGTCTTTTTTATTTCCATCTCCACTTGAATATTTAATGTCTCATTTGTATATCAACAAAAGAGCAACTTATACTGTGTGTAATCCATTGAATTCTGCCTTTCATACTACATGCATACTCTACACTACAGTAGCATTCACTGTTATTAAAATAAATGCAGAAAATTGCCTTGAATTTTCAGATTCGTTTAATACAGTATGTGTTCCTGAGACAAGTTTGTGGATTCATCTAAAACGGTTTAATCATTGTATTGATGTTCAAGCCTAGCTATTTGCCAGGTATTAACTTGCTAATCGATAAATGAAAACATAAATCAATAATCAGTTGTTGATCCCTGAAATTAGAGTAACCTGATACAGGGCTCAGCGTATCCTCATAAATTCAACACGACACTCATCATGACTACCCATGTGTAATAACTAATTATATTCACAGCAACTGTAAACAGATTCATTGTGACATGTCTCATTTAAGAACAATGCAATAGAATGAACTCATATCTGCTGCAAGGATGCAACCGGTTTTGGTTCCACATGAAAATATGCTTTTTTACTATTAGTATTAGTATTATTATTTTTTGTTTTTGTTTTTGGAAGACATTAGTTGTGGAATATACAGTAGTTGGAATGGCTTAAATGCAATGTTTATGTATTTTTGGGAACTTAGCTACTGCACCATTACACTATCTTTAGTCACATGACACACAATAACCAATGAGTGCTTAACACTTATCAATTATGCTATAAAAAAGAATGAATCAGCTGATCATAAAGTGACCTTTAACAGTCATAATTATATACATATACATGCACTGCTTTATTATTAATGCTCAGTCTACAACAAAACCATGCATGTGACATTAATGTTATCATTACCAGTCTGTGGTAATTAATCTAAACTAAAATGAATCTGAAATGAACTGAAACAATGAGGTTAAATGTTTGATGCTAAATGTTGTTGCATTATCGAAAAATCAATAATGACACTGTAAAACATACTTCAAAAAAATATAAATATGACTAGTACAGTTGCTGTTGCTGCTTTTAATAGTCTTTTAATGTTATGCTATAAATAATATTACAATTATAGAAAATTATAATATCTATCTATCTATATATATATATATACATATATAATAACAATAATTATTTTTATTATTAAATGATTAATCACATTTTTAAAAAAAATTACACAGTATATACTGTGTATATTTATGTAAATTCACACCTATGAGGTCCTGAACAGGAAATAATTACATAAAAGTATATAGAAAAATAAATAGAAGCAAATCTGAATATATATAGTTAAGCCTGAATATATAGAAGTAAATATCAATATATAGTTGTGAGTCTGAATATATAAAAGTACTTCAATATATTCGTACCTTTATACTTGAGGTATGTAGGGTACAAACTTATAAATAATCATAATTTACAGATTTACTTCTATATATTCTGACTTTTATACAATTATTTCCTGTTTGGGACCTTCATGCATGTATATATATATATATATATATATATATAAAGGTTACATTTATGTAGTAAATATATTTATATAAAATATGAATTATATGAATATAAATATGTACTTTCAAAATATATACTGTGTGTGTGTGCATTAATATATATACATAATACGTTTAGCCTACATTAAAATAAAACAATAATGTATATTTTAATGCGATTATTTTTCACTATTTTTTTTTTAAATTAAATATAGCTCATAGTTAATTTATTATTATTAACTATAGCAAGAAGAAGCTTTTAAACTGTTGTTGTTGGTGGTGGTGGTGGTGGTGGTGTATCTGTCACGGCATTGTTAGTGTTAAATCTGTTTTGAGTCTCTGATGAATTCACAGCGAAGAATTCTCCAAGTGTGGCACCGTTCCTTCTCCCATGCAGCAGCGCACACACTCTCTCCAACACACTCACACTCTCTCATGGCGAGCAGAGGGGACGCTGTCTCTGTTACGGACTGACAGAAGCTCTGCCTTCCTCCTCGCAATCTTTCCAAATCACCCATGAATTCTCTCGCGTAAAGCGGCGCGAGCGTCCGTCCTCTTCCGTCTAAAAAGGTTAAAGAAAAGAAACCTCATCATGAACAGCATGAGCAGTTGCGGTTTCCTGAATATGGCGACGATAGGAGAATTCGACCCGCTCAACGCCACTATTCCTGCTACAAAAGTTGAGATTACAGTCTCGTGCAGGTGAGGAACGTTTACGTACAGTTCACACCTTTACGCACAACTGTCTTTTTTAGTGATATTGCGAGTGGTGTTTTAATTGTACGTTTTGGAGAAGACGCAATTACTCGTGGCATTTTGGCACGAAACCAGGTTATAACCTGCTTTCTTCCAGAAATATCATCCGTAAGTGTGTTTGTGAGGTGTGGTATATGTGGATATTATAACGGACAACTATATATATATATATGTCAACCGTACTTTTTACTCTCGAAGTTTCTCTAACTGTCACTTTCTTTCGCACCAAAACAAACGCTTCTCCCCCCAGCTGTTAGTTGTTACATACGTAACTTAAGTTTAGTTTGTTTTGGAATAACCGTGTGGCGCTTTGCCGAGGTGGTTTACAACTTATGAAGTGAAATGAATAGCTTTGTTTAGTTTGATTGAAGGTGGATTTCGTAATAATTCTCCCCCTGTCATTGTCAGACAGTAAACCGATGACACACTCGCGTTTGTTTTCATATCACGATGGAGGCTTTCCATTGACTTTCATTGTTTCATACAGAACTAGTGATATGTTCTATCCATAAAAAGTGCTTCGGTATGTTTAATAAACCGTTCTAATATGATCGTATTCAGGTTTAGCCTACTACTTTTTTTCCTTCCCAATGTAGAAAAGCCTCCCCACACACTTGTTGTTATATAAACTTATTGATTTATATATACATATATAGAATTGATTATTATTGCTAAAAACAGTGCTTGCAAAAACCTTAGCGTTATAGATCATTTATTTATTTATTTATTTTGTAATTAAATTGCATTTACACGCAAATATGATCCTTTGAAAAATCTCGATCCAACACAAGCTTGACATCTTTTAAAATACTGTAATGATCTGCTTGGCTCATATCTCATTTCAAAGTGTAAAAATCACTGGTGATTTGCTTTTTGAACTCACTCTCCCATGAGAAACAAGCCATTCAGAGAATGATCATTTCATATCTCATAACAACAGCCTGTTGTTTCTGGTTTAGCTGGAAAATGATGGGTTTAATAAAGCAGAAACCTAAATGTTGAAATTATCGATTGTTGTGTACTTAGAGATTGGTCATATGAATAATTAATGTGCATAAGTTTGTGATGCATCTGGCTTCGCTGTCGTAAACAAATGCGAGTGGGCAGGAGCTGTCCGCTCAGCCATTGTGAGGAGATGTTGACGGTGAATTACTATGCTCCATGTCCCCTTGGGCAGGCTTGTGCAACTGGGAATACACACGCACACAAACACACACGTACAATCTAGGAGCTCTTTTGCAAAACCGCACCGGGTGGGAAGGGAACAGAAGTGGTGCCATGGTTACGATCAGGTGCATTCCTCTACTGTAGGGCCACTTTACCACTGTCACCATGGTTATCATGGGAGATGAGCAGATCAAGGAAAGTGTCTCTATTCAGTCTCAGTTAACCCCATGAAATAAAATGCAAATAAATAAGGTGCGTACTGCATTTAGTGTCTAGTGTTGTGGATATTCCAAGGCCCACCACAGGTGTGTTGTGAAGTTTGTTTTTTTTAACTGTTAATTATGTTTTAGTGTGACCAGAGTTCAATTTTCAGCGTGAACAGTTTCTTGGTCGTGCAATTATCCAAACTAGCAGCGCATGAGGGTCACTGTAGTCGCATAAAAGTTAGTGAACGGCTAGAGAATTTCTAACATACAGTGACTGGTTTATGTTTGCGAAATGTAGTCTGTTTGAAAGGGCTTTATAGAGATGATTTAGAGGAATGGCTTTTTTTGGTTTGAGTAAGAAGTGGATATAATTGACTGATGATCAATCGTTTAAAATCTTTAAAGGCAAGCTCATGAAACTGCATGCAAAGTCATTGTAAAATAGTTTATAAAGTTTTAAATTGTTTAATATCTAATTAATTAATAGTTAATAAAGATGACTTCATTATTCATGATGTTTATAATTAAAATTACATTTTTATTCCGATTTTTTTTTGGTTTGTTTGTTTGCTCGTTCATAATGCTGCCTTTACTGTACGTGCTATTGGAAATGTTCTCCTTCAAACTTGTAATGGACCTATCGGTAAGCCCCTCCCCTCGAACACAGATGAGCCAGTGGCAGTCGAGTATCAGTTGCGAGCTTTGGAAGACCTGAAGCTCGCATCGTTTTTATGCAACACAGTCTCACTCCAACTCCTCAGATTTTGACGCTTGGGCAAAACCCTTTTGCGTCGTTTATTGAAGCTCGAGGTACCCCTTTTTAGTCACTTTTCGACGTGAAGGGTCCTCCTTTGTTTTAAATAGGAAACTCTTATAGTCAATATGCTGACGTAATATTTTTTTTTATTTTATTGTCATAATTATAAGATATATTGGGTAAAAACAATGGCATTGTTGCATATATGTAGGGAGGTGATATTTCAATGTAAACAGTCAAAACAGTTTTATTTAAATTATATCATTGACACATTTATGAGCATGTTACCCAACCACGCTTTTTAGTGATTAAAACCTTGTGTTTTACTCTCTTCTTCACGTAAAGGCTTCAGAAGACTTGGAATGTGACACGACCTGTTTGTAATGTATTTATACTGCTTGTTTATGATTAGTTTGTGCAATAAATACCTGTGACTGCTTTTGCCTGTGTGTTTATATTGTTCAATGGTGGGTACGTTTAGGTTGGTGCTCCAATAAAAGTAAAAAAATTATATAATAAATTTAGATATGCATGCAAACCATTACATTAAACCAAACAACTGAAAAAAGGAGGACCCTTCATGTTGAAAAATGACTGAAAAGGGGGACCATGAGCTTCAGAAAACGACGCAAAAGGGTCTTGACCAAGCATCGAAATGTGACGAGTTGGAGTGAGACTGTTACTGGTTACTGGTACGTAAAACACAGATTTAAGGTATTCTGAGAAGATATCATTTATTCCATTTCCTGAATCCAAACAAAACCTTGATGTCATCTTGTGCTTTAGCAAGGTATTTCTGGATACAACTAGCTAAAGTCAAAGTTAGATTACAACACGTAAACGAAGGTTTACATTTGAATAATGAATAATGTACATTCATTTTGTCGTACTAAACCTTGCGATACATAAACAGGGATGATCCTTTACGTTGTCATCTGTTGTTATCCACCATATTTATTTTTAAATATTTTATAAATTACTCAATGGAAAACTTGGAGGCTTTCTTAGTCCAGAATTGTTTTGTCCAACATGTTTTTAGGCTGCAGCTGCCATTGTAAGACAGTGAGCAATTTTTTGATTTGTTTGTCCGAGTGAGTAACCGTAACTAAGGGGGTGGGGCTTACTGATAGGTCAATTATGAGTCTGTTGTGCTTTGTTGTTCACTGCAGAACATAAGATCCAGGGGGCGTGGTTGGATCGACGTCCAGTGTGTGGAGATGGTAGGTTTAGAGCTTGAGATGGGTGGGTTCAGTGATCAGGGGGTGTAGACCGGTAGATATAAGGTATATGTAAGGTGGAAGTTGGATCTGTGTTCTGCAGCAAGTACCATCTCTTGTTGTTGGAAAGGCAAGTGATCATTCAAATGTTCAATTTTTAATTTAGTCCATTTCCTGAATCCAAACAAAATAAAACAGAGCAAAATGTCCATAAGCATTCAATCCCATTGCCTGGTTGTCATACTGTTCGCTCATTAAGTTACCATTTTCATCTACTCATGTAGAACGTTAATCTCATCTTGTGCTTTAGCAAGGTATCTCTGGCCAAAACTAGCTAAAGACTAGTTGGCTCTTGTGTTCTACAATCACGACCATCTCTTATTTTTGGAAAGGGCAGATATTTATAAAAGATAGAATAGAAGATATTTAGGCAAGTCGAACAGGTTTTGAACATGATGTTGTATTCGTTGATCAAGTCAAGTTGCCTTTATTTAAATATTGTTTTATATAATATAGATTGTGTCACAGCAGCTTTAAGCTGTTTTATTGTAAAAGAGGGAAATAGTGTGTCAGTAATGCAAGAGGACAATAACAAAGAGTGCTTTTTCCAGGTAAAGTCAATTCATTGATGATTCAGTAATGTCTTTATCTAGGGTAGCTCTCTTCCAATAAATAGGTAGCTATATAAGCATTCACTGCACATTTATAAATATTCAGCTTGATGATGATTATGAAATTTTTTACTGCTCTTTTTTAAACTCATTAAATTTTACTGTATGAAATCAAACAATAATTGGTGGAACCCCTGCAAGTAACCCCACAGACTCCCTGTTGAACACATCACAAATTCAGGCCCGGACAGATTCTCTCTGTGAGGAATAATTATTCCCCAATGTAGTCAACGATGGCTTTGCAGTAATAAAAATGGATTAATATCAGTTCATTTGTGTTTCTGACTCTCAGATAAGCTGTAAAAGCAGGTGGAAAGTTCCAGTATTTTTACTCATAGCACAGGAAATGATGCTTTTGGGAAAGGTGCCTTAGAGATGAAGTGTTACGTGCGAGTAATGTACAACTTGGTGCTTGTAGTAAGTCTAAGTTGTTTTGTACTTCCCCTTGGATTGAGTAATCAGTAACCCGTTGTAATTCAATTGGAATGTTCCGATCTAGAACGCATAAATGAGCATTTCTCACTCTTTATGGCACAATTAAAGCTGGTGTGGGCGGTAACAATAGATAAGAGTCCCATTTGGACTCTGATGAGAGTGATTGGTAAACAACTTCACTTCACCTAGCAGGGTAATTCCTGTATTAAAGTTCCTTTCGATTTGACTCACAGAACTGTATTATTTGATGTCAAGTCATTTACCAAGCCTTTTTTTTGCTAAAGTGGTTGCTAAAGTGTTGATTCGGTGTCAAAGAGTCAAAGAAGTTAAACCTCAAGACCTTCTAATATTCTTTAGATATGGCCTGATTCAAAAATCTGATGTCTTATAAAAGTAATTACTTCAACCTCAACAGGAAAGAAACTCTTTTAAATGTCAGAAACTCATAAAATAGCGTCTTAGTTCAGTATTTGCTTTCTCAATCAGCCTTATGGAAGTTAAGAAAAAACTTTCACATATTTAAGTAAGAACACAATATAATTAATTAGTGCCAACAATTTTTTTGGTTTTCTTTTCTTGGGCTTGATTATATGTAACGCTGCAAGTTGTCATAAGAGATCTAGTCAGATTTTTAATGCTCTTTCAGTCGTGTAAACACGACACGACATCCTCCATTCTCTGCTTGTTGATGTTTATAAATGCTGTAAATAAAGACGTCGCTGTTGGCCGCTTCAGAGTTCCTGCTGTGGGTGCGAATGCATTCAGGAAAACGACACAAGGGGGAAATTGGTTCTCTAGGAACTACCCTCCCGGCTAGAACTTTACATATGAAAATGTCTACTGTATAATGGACCCCCTTCATGTCAGAGGTTTTGACTATATTATTAGTGTGTTATTACATTATAGTTACATTAAAAACGCATGTAAATACATTACATCACATCCTCATTTTAATGCTAATGCATGGAAATCTAATTTAAAGCGTGACTAAAAAGACATTACTGTTGTTAATTCCCACTATGTTGTCATTTAAGCAGACACAGAAGCATGCTGGGAGACGAGTTAGTCTGTGATAAGAAAATGTGGAAGTCTTGCGTGCAAAATTATCAGAGCTTTATTGGTCTGTGAGTGTGAGTTTGATAAGAGCTCTGCCAATACCCAACATTTATCATTTATCACACTTTTTTTTTTAGTTATACTTTACAGAAATAAGGAGAGTGTTATGCAATTTAATAATGTAGGTCATATTGTTTATCAGTTTTATAGCCTATCAGTGGTTTCGGAATTGACTTGTAACTTCTGGTAATGCAAGGCTGCTATTGTTACATTTCTTAAAGAAGCACTTAAAGAAGTTTTTCTTTCACATTTACAGTAGGTACGACTGTTCCAAACCTGATGCACAACTTTTACCCAGGACTGGTCTTGTTCAATATCAAGATACGGAGAGTATCCACTGATATCCAGCCTGCCAATTTATGATTCTCACGTCTTACTTTATTAGAAGATGCTCATTAGGAATGTTTTTAATAAGCTCTTGCTCAGGTGGAGGTACGGGAGTCTCATTTATTCTGTAACCGATCTGGAGGGTCAAAAGACCACCCTCAGACCCACCTGAGTCTAGTCTCTCTCAAGGTGGATTTCTCAACATTTCTCCATCACCTCCATTAAAAACCGCATGCTTAATTTTATGCAGAATTTATTCAAAGCATTACTTCTCATCGGAAAGGCCATAGCGGGACCACTTGGGTTTTTTTGTTATTTGTTGAGCTTGAGAGTGTCATTCCAAATATGTTTCCGTTTCTTGGATATTCTTAGAAATATCTTTTTTTTTTATTACTGCATACAAAAGAAAAAAAGAATGGTTTGGAATGACATAAGATTGAATAAATTCTGACATAATTTTAATATTTGATTAAGTTAATCTTGGAAAGCAATCAAAGCAGCACAGGTTTGCAGGTGGTTTGGATCTATGTGCGTGTGTGTGCAAACGCATGAGAATCTGAGTGTGGGTGTGTAATTTACACGGTTTCCGGCCAGGAAATGTGTTTGATCCCCTGAGATGAATTGATTTTAACCAGTCTGTACTAATTTTGCTTTGTAGATTTGCGTATTTATTGACATATTTGTATTTGTTTGAACATGGGAGCCTGAGTGGTGTACTGTGGCATTAAAGGAATAGTTTATTTACTCGCTACCATGTCGTTCCAAGCATATGACTTTTTTTTTTTTTTTCAGTGGGACATAAAAAGAGAAATATTGAATAATGTATTTGTCTCATTTGGTATTCAATTATACAATGAATAGGTACTGGAGCTTTTAAGCTTCAAAAAGGCTGCATAAAAGTAGTCCGTATGACTCTGTACTTTATGGCTTCTGAAGCTATACAAATGAATTATTCAGCAATGTGTTTCATTACCAAACTTTGATAATAAGTTCTTCCGTTACCAACATATCGTTCAATGTTTCCTGAAAAGCTCTAACTATTATTCTTGAACATCCGTTGTTGGATAAACAGCTGCGGTTAGAAGCATAGTTTCTTTGCAAAGTAAAATGCGGACATAAATTTATCATGCTCTCAAAATGCACAAGCAATCATGTAGTACTAATTTAATTCTATGTGTTTTCGTTTGATGAGAGAATGAAAGGTTTTGATGAGTATGCATGCGTAATTGCACATAAATGTCCAAAAAGTATGACGGAACCTGTCAACCGGAACCTGTGATTACATAAAGCATTGGAATAGAAAGCAAAACAGTGGAGAAATAGTGCATTTACGTATCGTGACGTTAGTTAAAGCAGTAATCTGGCATTAATTAGATCTCAAACTGATCAAACCACCTGTGTGACATCATTAAAGGATTAGCTCACTCGAAAATTAAAACTCTGTCATTAATTATACACCCTCATGTCGTTCCAAACCCATAAGAACTTTGTTCATCTTCAGAACACAAATTAAGATATTATTGATGAAATCGGAGAGCCATCTGACTCTCCATAGACAGCGACACAACTGAAATGATCCGGGTCCAGAAATGTAGTAACAGTACATCAGTAAAACAGTCCATGTGACATCGATGGCTCAACTTCAGTTTTGCAACGCTACGAGAATACTTATCTTAAATATACAAGTGTTAATTATAAAAAATCAAATAGCATAATTTACTCAACCAATCTTCCCACTAAGTTATGTCTTACGGTGGACAAGCCAACCTGGGCGTATCAGACGGATGAGACAGGGCGGATTAGACGGCAGAGGAGCTTACATCTTGTTGCCAGGGCGGGGCGGAAGGCGGGGACGCCCACCTGGGCGGAGCAGATGGAGGAGACACCCTCCAGGGTGGATCAAACGGCAGAGGAGATGCCCTCCAGGGCGGAGCAGACGGTGGAGACCTGACTGTACAGAGGAGCACAAACCTCTTCGGCTGAGTTCATACCTGCATCCATCTCAGAGTGAGTAGTCCCGGCAGCCGGGGCAGGTTCGGCTGAGAGGGTGACAACTACGGGCCTGGTTCAGTGCAGGGCATGAGTTCAAGGGTCTCTGTGACAGGCTCAGGGCAAGACAATAGTTCAAAGACCAGGGGCAGGCGTGAGCTCTAGAAGAGGTCCAACTGACCGACTCGGAAGCTGTGCAGCCACCAGCGGTACCACTGGAGAATCTACTTCTCCGGGGGTCATGCAGCCACTGACGGACTTTCCGTGGTCAGAACCGGGCAGAACAAAGGCACTGAAGGTTGTGAAGGTATTCAATGGGGCGAGGCTAAATCAAGAGTCTGGTCGAGAACGGTAATCCGGGGCGACACAGGGAACAGAGGAACAGAGGAAACACGGATGGCTTAGTTCAGAAAGATGAGAGTGTTCACATGTTCTTCAGACAGCACAGCTCGTGTCAACACATGGGCCGCTGTTGTGCTTCAGCTAAAGAAGGTCACAATCTTTCTGTTCTTTGGTAGGAGTGCTGCATTAAAATCCGCGGCTATAAATGTACTGACCGATTGTTTTGCCCTGTTCAAATCTGTTGCCGCAGGAATAGGTTGTAATGTGCATGTTTCTAGTTTTCGTCTGTTTGGGGGTGGGAGGGGCAGTCAGCACGTTGCCTGTCCCGTCGTTTGGGCTGCCTTGTCGAACGTAGCACAGAAAACAGGTAACACTTCAGAATAGGGGTCCAAAATAATGCATTAGTTAAGCATTAATTAATGGTTAATTTGTTCACAATTAAGCATTAATTGAACAAAAACACAATACTAATTAATGAGTAACCTAACATTTTAATCATTAATTACTGTTGTTTTTTTGCTCAACTACTGCTTGAGCAAATAAGCATTTTTTATCTGAATTAAGAATTAATCTGAATCGTTCGGTGTGTAATGCGTACCGAACGAAAGCCTCGTACTGAACAGTTCAATACGAATATGCGTATCGTTACACCCATAATATATATATCATCAAAAATATCTTCATTTGTGTTCCAAAGATGAACAAAGGTCTTACTGGTTTGGGACGACATAAGGGTGAGTAATAAATTAAATTTCTTTTTTTGGTGAACAACTGTTTAACAATGGTTCTGTATTGTTGGACCAACATTGTATGGTCAACTAAATCAACTACTGATTGTCGAAGCAGCTTTGTGTCAAACTGTGGTAGTTAAGAAGTGAATTACTTACAGGAAACAATAACACAACAGGAAACTTATTTACAGTAAATACCTGTAACCAGATAAACCAGATCAACTGAAAAAAAAAATAATAATTAAAAGATCTGACTTAAAGCTAAATGCCATTCATTTTTGGCCAAAAGGGTGGCCAGGAGATCAGAGATACATTAAGTCAGAAGTCTTTGGAGTTACATAATTTTAATTTGCTGAACTACTGTATAGTATCACTTTAACCAAACAGTGTCTTGAACTTTACAGCTGCTTTTAATGGACGGCCAATTGCATTAGTAGATGTGGCTTGACATTGCACGCTATTCGTCCCCAGACGATGATGAGAGAAATCACACACTTCTTGGGACTGTCTAAAAAAATAATCTGCTTTCTCTTTATAGTAGCAAGGTCAGAACAGGAAGCAGGGTTGCATTCAGTGCAGGGGTGGCTGCTGGATTTATTAGTAGCAGAATACATTAAAGCATGTAGAATGAAATGAGAGTCGAATTGAAAAAGTTGCTTGAGGGCAGTCTTGAAGTAGATCCAGGTGCTACTGTATTGTTGGAATTAATAGCTGCAAATGTGCGTGTATTTAGGTGCGTGTGTGCGATTTTTGTCTTTGTATCTTCAATAAGGGGTGGGGGCTGTGCTTATTTGTTCTGTAGAACAAACATTGTTTTCTCTGAAGCGGCTGATGATGACCTGCCCAGGCGGACTGTGTGATTGGCCCCGACTCAAACGCTCACTGGGTTTCCAGCAGCCCGTCGAAGCGGTAAATTCTGGTTGCTATGTGACTCATTGCGTTGGTGAACCTCTGTTGGTCTACTGCTCCCCAGGCTTGATGGGAGATTTATACCACACTGGATGACACATTACTGTGCTGATTTGCTTTTCCTTGCAAGCCGCCCGCTTCAAACCGGAGGTCACCGTTCAAACGAAAAAGGCAAACCTTGAGTAAGAGGCATGCTTTTGACAAACTCCAAAGTATTGTGGGTTAAATACAACCTAAGCTCTGTGAGGAATCTGTGACAGTATCAATTACTGTAGAAAATAAAAGAAAAGTCTAGTGAAAGAAAATAAGTGGAAGTCTATGAAGCAACCATTTAAATTCCGGAAAGTGAAGCTTCTATTCAGTCTAAAGTACTGTTTATGTGGGACTACTTTTACACACTGATGTCAAAGGTACAGAACATTTACTAAATTGAGTAACTAGACAGTTTTATGTCTACCATAAACCATTCAGACATGTTTTGAGAGGCACAAACACAGAAGACGTCCTTGCGTTTAAAAGCAACTGCACCAAGAAAACCAGCAAGAAACAGAATGGAAAAGTCGGTAACAGTTAATTTAACGGTTACACCTATTAGTTGTGTATTAGCATGCATATTACTAAAGTATTAGCTGTATTTTGTGCTAATTGAGCACATAGTCTTTTATTCTACATCCCTAATCCTACCTAACACCTAACTTAACAACCACCTTACTAACTGTTAATAAGCAGCAAATGAAGAAATGATTGAGGGGAAAGTCATAGTTAGTTAACAAAGTTTTACCGATAACTCAAAACATGCTTAGCTAATGGTGCAAAAACAGCTAGTTGCGAACTGGCGATGCTGCAGGTGAAGGCTGTCTGTACATGTGTAAACAGACCATCAATTAGCCTAAAATATGAATAAGTAATAAAGCAGCTGTCTTGAAATGTATTGTTGAGGGATGTACAGTAGATTTGCTACCATTTCTTACCGTGTTAGAAAAAGGTTTTACAGAGAGTGTTAGCAGTAGCATGCTAAAGCTAAAGCTCATCCATTTATTTATCTATATAACTCTTTGCTTGTACTGTGACTTTATCCTAATTCCTGTGGTCCATTAAGAATTGCTTTAAAAAGAAATAAGATGGATTAATACATGTTTGTCTCATCAGCATCAAGATTTAAAAAGCTCCCTCGCCTTTTGCTGCAACGCTAAATTGTTGTTGAGTGTGAAACAATGGCGACTGAATTGCGTATGGACCAGAATGCTCTGAGCTGATCTCACGGTGGTATTTTTGGCACCATGATCTGTCAGGACAGCTGGAAGCCGCTCCATTGACCTTTAAGGCCATAAAGATCACATAATGGGTTGTATTGAGGAAAATGAAAAGTGTGTCTGAGTGTATTGAGCAGTGACAAGAAACCCGCTGAGCTAGAGCTCAATACGCTCTATAAGGAAGACTCAGGCAGGCTGTACAGCAGAGAACAGAACACTGCAGGCCCAGCGACTGACAGTATTTAATCAATGTACATTTTCCTCATTGGTTACAGGCCAAGAGCTTTTGGAAGGGCAGCCTGCAGTTTACTTTCATCATTAATGCCAGGAAATAGCATCTAGTTTGGACTTGAGTTGAACACCTATGCGACTTTGAAAAATTTGAGTGAATGATGGGTGAGCAACATAACCATTGATAAACGATTGCAACAACCAGTAATTACCACAAAAATGCAACAAACACATTTAACATCCTTTGAGTGTTTGAAATAACTTCCTTTATGATCTAAATGGTGCCCTGCTTATGAAACCGTGCCTTAGTGTTCTGTGCAGTAATAAATGCTATGCAGATCAGCATTGCATTACATATACTTTATTCTTATCAAATAAACCAATATGAACAGATTAACCATATATTGCCACTGTCTTGTGTTTATTGTATGCATGCACAAAAATGTTCACACAAGTGTAAAAATAGAACAATATAATAGCTTTTTGCTCAATTATTAACAGCTATTGCTTAAAACTTTTAAATCAAAAAAATGACAAGTATGATTGTCTAGTCACTGTATACTGTATAATGTATGTCATGTTCTTGACATTCCCTGGAGAGATAACTCATTTTCGTAACGCTAACAGACTTCTTTTTACAGTTTTCGCAATTTTGTCATATATTCATATTTTGCTTGAGAGCAATATATTTCCACAGGATGCATTGCTTTCTCATACAACCTGTCTTTATCTTGTGCTGAGATTTCAGAGGAAATCGAATGCCGAGAGCTTTGACAACAATGTCAGAGCATGAACTATAAAAAACATAGACGGTCAAAACATCTAAAAAAGACTTCATGCCGTAGCTGTGCTTTATCACACATTTCTGCCCGTCAGTGTGAAAGTCAGACACCTTGTTGGAAGCTTCCTGTTGTTTTCCGTCACTGGAAATAAACTGAAGGTATAAACAATGTCCTCGGAGGGAAACATCAATGGCCGCAGATCCAATTATGACACGTACATGGCACATATGACGCAAACATAACACAGAAATGGGTCATATATGTACAAACGCCAAGTTCTGCCATGAAACTCGATGGGTCCTTAATACAAACTTTTGATATTCAAAGCGTTAAACTTTGATTGGTTCATCAGCTCCTGTTGCTTTATGTGGCTGGTTAGCATTCACGACAGTATTTAGGGTTCCTCTGAAAGCCTCCACCTTCCCCGAGAATTAGTTTTTTCCCCCTGAGTTATGTCTTCCACCATTTAGGAGAGTATCACAACATTTGTATGTTGTATAGCTGTCTATGGAGGGCTCTCCGATTTCATCAAAAATATCTTCATTTATGTTCTGAAGATGATTACTTTAAGTTCGGAACGACATGAGGGTACTAATTAATGACAGAATTTTAATTGTGGGGTGAATTAACTAGGGCTGCACGATTTGGAGAAAAAATCTAATTGCGATTTTTCTGATCAAAATTGCGATTTGCGATTTAAAATGCGATTTACTACTATTTCATAAAAGAGCTACAGGTTTGTGGTGGTTTTAACAGCACCAAAGAA
>JAUMHP010000044.1:13227584-13240986 GCA_032361065.1 Enteromius trimaculatus | reverse complement strand
AACTCATTCACTGAATTAAAATCCTTCTTTGAGGAACAAATTCCTTGAAATGATGAAATTCTTTTATCCGTCCTTTTTGATATATTCAAACTTTTCAGTCAGGAGCTGTATTAAATTAAATACATTTTTTATAGATAAGCATACACTTTGCATTGCTATAACTATTTGTTTATTAGCTTGAAAAAAAGTCCAACATTATTAAATTGAAATGATGTCTTTCCAAAATACAAACACACCCACCGGGGCAAAGCAGTTGGCCTGATTTTCATTCTTATTCTCTGGATGTCTCTTGATTTGTTTCTCATGCTTCCTTTGCTCATGCTCGCTCCACTGCACTTTCCAATGATGCACATTTTAATTAACATGGAATAAGGTAAATGAAGGTCTATCTCTTTTTTCTTTTTAATCTTTTTTTTAATACTGACTACAGTACGTTACACAAACGGTATCGCCTACCCTTATAAAATCTGCTCTTGTAAAGGTCAGTGGGGTGGAGCTCTCACAGCTCTGCCAGGAAAATCATTTGAATTTCTTTTGGCTTTTCTAAGGAAAAAAAGTGTGCCTCACTTCAGATCGATAATCAGAGGGGTGACAACTTTTCCACATGATGTTTGAACAGTTACCCTTTAAAAATAATGCGATTTTTGGATTATATTATTGCTTACTTAGTCCTTGGCAGTTTTTTGAAGTATGGCAGCCATAATCATCATTCCCTTTTATTGTATTAGCCAGGATATATTTCAGCTCCTTTAGCAGTTGTGTGTTTAAAACTTTTAAAATCATTCTAATAGTACGTTCTTATGGCTGCCGACTGTAATTACCACCAAGATACAGTATATTTATGACAGGGAATTCCACTAAGAAGTTGAAAATATACAAAACAACATTATAATCGCATTAATAGGTTTGGCAAGGCAACTTAATTTTTGCAAAGATAAATATTAATTCTACATAGAGAATTATGTGTTTCCATCTATCTGACAGTGGTCTGGGAGAGCTATTTTATGCTTCAGCATAGCAATGCCTTGGTGGACAAGGTCCAAAAAGAAAGGATTTACTGATTCTACTGTAAAATAACTTAAACTGACTTGAACAAATCCCAAACCTGAGCTCCACCAACCACCTCAGGGATACATTGGAACACTGACTGCGAGTCAGACACCATTGCCATGGCCCAAATCCCCATAGTCATGTTCCAACACCTACTGGAAAGCTTCCCAGATAGGGAGGGCCAACTCGTTATAAATGCCTATGATTTTAAAATTAAAAACTGAACAAGCCCACAGAGCTGTGGGGATTTGGTGGCAACATAATTTTTTATCCATATTGTGCACTGTAGTTGATAAATCGTAGCTTATATTTCCTCTTAAACAGTGATTATTGATAAAGTTGAAAAAATGTACAACAAATACAATTTTGTCTTGCCATGTTAAAAAATGTTCTTTAATGTTTTCTCTCATTTCAGGATTTCCTTGGCCAGGCTTTCTGTACATTGGGAGAGGTGGTGGGATCATTGGGTTGTCGTATGGAGAAGTCTCTTGCGTAAGAACGGCTGTATTTGGCTTTTTTCCTCCCTTCATAAAGCTCGCATCCTTCCAATGTGATAGATCATTTGTTCTCAACTCCATTTCTGGGGACACACTCATATGCACATTTTGAATATCTTCCTTCTTTAACCCACCTGATTCACATCATCAGCTGATTATGACAGAGCTCTATGAACTGAACAGAATGTTTTTAGATCATTCCACCAGTCAGGAACAGTGGAAGAAAATGTTCTGGTAAATGAATTTGTGCCATTCTGTGGTGGTGCCATGAAGCTGTGGTCAGTGATGTAGATATGTACGAGTGAGTGGACGTAGGATGATGCTGAGGCTGTGGTTGTTCTCTATAAAAGCATCAAAGTCTTGAACTTGATGCGACCCTCAACCAAAGAGGTGTAACTTAGGCCCTTTTTAGCTCGCTAAAGACCTGAATTGTTTGATTGCGCGTGATAGAAGTCTAGCCAGAATAGCATTGCAGTAGTCCAGCCTAGAAATTACAAGGGCCTGGACAAGAAGTTGTGCAGCACTCTCTGTTAGGAAGGGTCTGATCTTTCTGATTGTGCACAATGGAAACCTGCAGGTTTTTGTTTTGCGATGTGGTCTGGTCATCAAAGAATACACCAAAATTGTTGATGAACCTAGCTGGATGGTGAAATCAATCTCTAGGTTTGGGGTGGCAGGGAAGACAAAACCTGTCTTTGTAGGGTTGGGCTGTAAGGGATGTTAATTCGTCCATGCTGAAATGTTCACCAGGCAGCATGAGATCCGTGAAGCTACCGTTGGATCATCTGATTGGAATGAAAGGTAAAACTGTGTGTCATCAGCATAGCAATGGTAGGAGAAGCCATGTGCCTGTGTGATGGGTCTAGTGTATATGGAGAAGAGGTCCAAGTACTGATCCCTGAGGAACCCCAATGACCAGTTGATGTGCTTTGGATACCTCCCGTGAAAGACCTACCTGCTGGGTAGGATTCAAACCAGCGAAGTGATGCCCAGTTATGAGAAGGCGGACAGGTGGATCTGATGATTCACAGCGTCAAAAGCGACAGATAGATCCAGTATAATGAGAACTGATGATATGATGATTTCCACAAGGCTTCAGTGACAGTAGTTATTTTGTGAAATAATGTTGCCATGCTTTGTACATTGCAAAAAAACACAGTACAAACGTTCCCTATTTGCAAAATGTATATGATGAAAAGAAATCATCAGAGGATTATAGCTGAGCAAACTGTGACACTGTAAGAAGTTTGTGCGTTTAGTTAAGGGTGTAAAGTTCACATCGACTAATGAGCTGCTGCTCGCTATTGCTGCTCTTTAGTCTGACTCCGCTCATTAAAGTCTTTATTCCACCTCATCTGCAAAAACAAACCTTTGAGCTTCCTGTATCCTTCCCGTTGATGTCGTATCGTCACTCGGCACCTGATTTTTCATAGGCTCCTTTCTGAGCCTACGTTGTTGTACTTCAGTGCTTCCTCGTGAAGGGCGGTAAACGCCTTCCTCACATACATTTTTCTGTGCTTCGGTTATCAAAGCATGCTCATTAGATTGCCAGTGGGAGTTCAGCGTCTCACTGCGTCTGGGGGTCCCTGCACTGTTGCTCCATTAGCTAAGCAGAGCCAAACGCCAGCGTGCTCATTACATTCAACTAAAGACAGACCGTTGCCTCTGTTCAAGAAAATGAAGAACAAGGTGATTCGCGGTTTGTAAATCCCTGCTGTTCAAAGTACTTGTAGCTTTGGTTGTACGTTGTACTTGCCACTAATGATATATGCTGACCAGAGTGGAATATATATAGTTAATGGCAAAACTGTCCATTTAGAGAACATAATGCCAAACTTTGTGTAAATGTAATTTTACACACTTCTGTGGCATGCACAAAAATGTAGAAAAAAATTATTATAAATATTAAACTGCAACTTCATATTGTTACATATTTTGGTAACAATTTAGAATAGGGAACATTTAATAAATTCAAAGTTTTTTGCTTATTAATAGTAAGATAGTTAAAGTGCCCCTATTATGCAATTGTAAAGTGGGTAATATTGCTTAAAACAGGTTTGCATGCATGCAAGGTCAAAAAACACTATCGTTTTCTGCAAAAATAGATTTATTTTTACCCCAGTTCTAAATGATTCGGAAACGACTCGTGTGAAGCAGTTCGAAGAATCAATCTGTCTAGACCCCGCCTTTCCGTGAGCCCTCACTGCTGTGATTGGTCAGATGGCGCAGTCCTTTATAATTGGTCTACCGCTACAGCGTGTGTCAGAAAACGAAACGCCATAACTGAATGAAAGCGCAGGAGACAGCGTCTTCATGACATGATGTAATCCATGTGGAAATTGTACTGTTTGTGGGCGGGCAAGTTGTTTATGACATAGAACTTGGGCAGACATTATGCTAATATGTTACTTGGTGACGTGTATCCTTAACAGAAAAAAGATTTGAATTGCTGACGACTCGTTTAGGCGAATATGAGCCTTGAGTATGATACTTGAATATGATATATGAACTTTTTTTATCGTGCATTGCCGGCGTCACAACACGACACAATGCATGAAAGATAAATATGATAATAGGGGCACTTTAAGGGATGTAGAATAAGTCATTAAAATGTGCTTAATTAGTACAAATAAATGGCCAATATTCTAATACTATGCATGCTAATAAGCAACTAGTTAAGAGACCTAAAATAAAGTGTTACCAATATTTGAATTAATATTAGTTTGTTAATATTCATGCAACCATACAAAAGACAAGCAGTTAAGAGAATGGATAGTTAATTTAAATAATTTAAATGAATATTAATTTAATGAACATTGATTGATTGATTGCATTATTAAGTTATAAATTATATTATAAATTACACTAATAATGTTTATTATTTTTATTATTAATATACTTTTTTCACATAATTTAACAGATTTTCGTCATTAGATTAAACAATATTGTTCACTCAAAAAATAAATTACGTAAACATTTACCCACCCTCTCAAACCACACATTTTGAGAAACAATGGTCTTAGGATTACAGTTACAGTTAGGATTAGGTTTTGTAATAGCAGTAGTAACAGTTCTACTTACTGTCTTTTAGTAAACTTGGCTTATAGATGGATAACTATTATAATGACAAGGGTTACAAAAGCTGTTTTGGAGGCAATAAATCATGGCAAAACCCCACACCTGTGTCTGAGCCCTGACATGGGGGACCTTTAACAACCCTAATGACTGTTAATTACAGCTAATTACACAGTTCAATCACCCCGCCAATCGCGTTTGGGGGACGCTGCATGAAGGGAAAAAATTTTGCTATTTCGAGCACGGTTAGTGAAGTGCTTGGGTTTGTGTCTTGTGAGATGCGCTATTCTGTTCCTAATGTCTGCTTGAGTAGTCTGTTGAGTGACTCTAGAGATCAATCTAAAAGAGTATAACACATTTCCACTTCTATATGTGCCTGCGTGTGGGAGGCAAGTGTTTGCCGAGGGCAATACATGCATGTCTGACAGCACAATCTGACTTGATACAAGAGATATAAGTGATATCACTTATATTGATATTGCTTGTGTCACATGAGATTGCACTGTCAGGCTGATCAGTACCCTAACACGAAACATCTCAGAATGAGAAAACTACTGAGGGTTCAGTTGGAATGGATGAAGCTGAAAATGCACTATTCAGTGCCTTCTGTGTCATTAATAGCAGTAAGATCTCTTCACTGCTGAGTTCAAGTGCTCTTACCTCAGCACCCGTGCTGAAGTGCATTCATTAAAGCCCAATGGACCATGCCACCCAGCAATTCACTGGGAAAGCTTTCCATTAGAAAGGTAATATGTTAGGTGACTTTCAATGCAAATTTTGATATCAATACAAAAATAACATATTACAGAGTGTCGCAGACTCGCTTGGCTTCATTCGCAAGTGTTAGATTTGGCATTTTATTATTAAACAGCTGCAACACCCTCTTCATACTCAGGTTTATGGTATTGTTGTAAAGGGGTAGTGATTTGAAGTCCTTCCATGTTGAGATGCAGTTTTTTTTTTTTTTGTATTTTAGTAAAATATGTCTTATTAGATCTTATTGTATTGTGCTCCTTCTGTTTCCATCGGAACGGTCCACTTTAATCGGTATGCAAAGATTTTTATTAAAGCATATCTCACATTTAGGATTTTAGTTTTTTTTTACTGCAGCTGTGTCCTGTTTCATTTTTAGATGCATTTGCATCAGAATTCTGACTTTTGGAACTCATACTTGTGTAATATAAAGTCGCGATTCTGATTTTTTCATCAGAATTGTAAGATAAACTCTCGATTGCGAGATTTAATGTCCAATTTTGAGCAAAAAAAGGAGTTTATGTCTCATAATTCTGACTATAACTTGCAATTGCGAACATTTTTTACTATTGATATATGTAGCATTAATCCGTGCCATAGTGTTTATCTCACTATCTTTATTTTTTATACAGTTTTTATAGGTTTAACATAGCAAAACAGCTAAAATGTCCTCACTTAAAGTGGTAGCAGCAAGTCAGTATAATGTATTCAGCTTAAAACTAATGTATAATAGGTAAAATTGCAAATTGAATTATGTAATTGTGTCGAATTACTAGTACATTGAATATTGTATATTATATTTGTGATTACTGAACTATTTGAAATAGCTGTAAGAGGCACTGTTGTATCACAGAGCTTTGTAGGCTAAGTAGTTGATTCGTTCAGAAGTATGCAGTATTTATCAAGTTCGTAATGATTAGAGCTTGGTTGATTCATGGCTTACCACTCTTCGCATGAAGAAATTGAATGACAATAATATTTCCAAATCTGCTGTCAAAGTAGGTGTTCTCTGTTGAGCTCCAAACATCAAATACGTTCCGGTTGGCTGTGATTTGCAGTCACTGAAAACGTGACACAAATGTGTGTGGCGCGCAGCAATGGTGCCAAGATGCTCTGGAGAGTTGTGAATAATGACCGTCTGACTATCATATCATTTCTGTCTAAGAATTTGAAGAAAGGTTCATTTCTTAAATGCGTTTCTGTAAAAATAACACTAAGAAAAAAAGAAGCCGCACTTTACGGTTTGCTTGTAATTATACTTGTTATTTCATTCAGGTCTCTGTCGACCGAGGGAAGATAATTACACACACGCAGAAAGGGGAAAAAAAAGCCATTCCACTGCTGTGTCGCCAGTACTTAATTACCTTGCGCACTCAAGATGCTGATTGCAAATGCATGCATCTTGATTGGGACTTAGAGGAGGGACTAAATGTCAAAAAAAGGTAGAATGGAAAGATTTCTTCATGTGTTTTAAGAAGTCTATTGTGAAGCATCCTGGATATTCTTGGATGAGACTTCTATTAGAACTTACTATTAGAACAATGTTATTTGTCACATACTGTAGTTTGTCACACACATCTGTTGCTAAGAGACCAAGACATTGTTAAAGATCGAGAGTCAACGTTTAAATATTTACTGTATAGGAACAAGGAGTTGTTGGAAATCGGTGTTCACCAACCCTTTTTAGTCTTTTGAACTTTTACAACTCTGATAGTAAGGCATTTCCAGACACCAAATTAGAAATATTTTTGGTCACAGTTTATTTTAAGGTCTAATTCTCACTATTAACAAACCAGTTAAAGTAATCATATATAGGGTTGGGCATCGAGAACCGGTTCCAACTTGGAACCGTTAAAAAATTGTTTATTAAATTTTTATAAATTGTTTATAAAATTTGTTTTCGATTCCGATCATCGGTTCCATTGGTTTTCATTGTGGCCACCGTATTTCCAGAAGTGCTTGATGCGCGCTTGTTCAGTTGCAGCTATGGAGCACAGTAAGCGGCGCTTAAAAGCCTGGGTCGGCACAGTGCAACACATGTGACAAAATGATATCTTGCACGGGAGGATACACTACGAATATGACGAAACACCTACGCCTGCATGATGTACAAATTAAGGAGTGTAGCGTGTTTGACGTGCTGCGCAGATCCACTGTCTCGTCCTCCTCGGGCAACCCTGCGCTAACCAACGTTAGTAACGTTACCTCGTCACAACAATCAGGTAAGAGATTGTAGTTTAACAATAAAGCGCTCGACCAAATTTGGTGAACAACAACGTTACTCCAGCCAACAAAGAATCGGAATTGAGAATCGAAAAGAACCAAAATCGAAAGGAAGAATCGGAATCAGAATCGTTCAAAGCTTGCGTGTTTGGAACCGATGATTGGAATCGAAAACAAATTTTATAAACAATTCCAATGGCATCGTTATTTTTTGAACGGTTCCAAGTTGGAACCGGTTCTCGATTGCCAAACCATACTCCCCTGAAATATGTATGAGATGACATCTTAGTCCTTATTTATTAGCTATCTCTACTGGGTCCCTCGGTTGCACAGGTTGGGGTTGTCATGGTGACTATAGAGCTTCTCGCACTTCATGTCTTCCATTTGTTGGGTCAACTTATGTGCGCTGTAATGTTTTCTTGCATTTTTAAAATGTTCTCTTCACTCAGAAAGTTTCTACTCTTGTACAACTGATCTATAAGAACAGCCAACTAATAGACTACTACAATTGTAATGGAGTAATCTTGTGCTGACCCTCGCTCTTACAGTGTTTTGTCATATACTGCTGATGATGGAGCACGTATGAAAAAATATATATCTACATTTAGTAAATTAGCTCATTTGGTGCTCAAGTAAATATTATTATGACATTAGGAAACAGTAATGTAATAAGTAATGTATTAAAAGTGTTGTTTTTGGTGGAAACAATGATGAGCATTTGTGGCAAGCATTTGTTATCAAGCATCATTGGTGTTAATGACAGTATATTTCATTTGTAATGAATCATCAGAAAGATTGATTTCTGGTGAAAAACTTAAAGGCTTAGTGTGTTTGCGTTGTGATACTCTCTAAAACGGTGGAAGACGTAACTCGGGGGAGACAGATTTTGAGTAAATTATGTTATTTGTTTTTTTTTCTTTGCAAAAAAAAAAGTATTGTGGGATTAGAACGACATGAGAGTAATGACAGAATTTTCATTTTGGGGTAAACTAACCCTTTGATTTTTTTATTTGCCATATGGTTTCAAAGACTACATCATATATAATCATTAAAAGAAAATAAATTATATAATGGTCTATGAACTCAATAAATAGTGCTTATTTTGTCCATTTTGGGGCTTGAGAGGTTCATAAATCGAGCCCAGTTCTAATAAAGTTACTAAAGCAATGCTCACTTTGCTGTATGACAGATCGGTTCCACCCAGAGCACAATGGCACAGCCCCATTCCAATTACATTCACTTAAACTCTGTACACATGAGAGAGCGTTCATAAACCTTAATCAAGACTGCATCCACTGGACTGTCTGCGCAAGAGTCATTTCATTATATTAGCAACAGCAGAAGAATCCGTCAGAGAGCCTGATCTACACGAGCGCCAGCACACTGCTGAGAAACATTATTTTGTTTGCTTTTATTTTCGCATTGAAGCTTGATATATTTTACCCTTTTGATGAGGAAAAATAAGATGTTTCATGATTTGTCATGTCAGTTCTGCACAATATTATTGTCCAAGAGACACATTTATGACCTGAATATTCTCATTTTGTCATTCACAGGGGGATTCAAGGGAAGAAATGTGGGACAATTATTGTGAAGGCCGAGGAGCTTAGCAACTGCAGGGTAAGGACTAATATTGATCATGTGAATGCAGGGCTTATTTGTGCCCAATGCGTATTTATGTTCATCTCTCTCACTGACAGTTGCCTGTAGGCCAATATATAGAATTATGTCTATATATTAAACACAGTGCCCGATATTAATGTGAGTTGATCTTCTAGTAGGAGTGTGTGAGCATGTGTGTGCGGGTATTCAGTGTTGCATATAACTTAGCAACATGCTAATGTCAAACTGTGCTAAAAATCAATTATGGGCCAAGTCTCCTGTGCAGTTCCATCATTGATTTTGTAATTATGATTTTTTTTTTTTTCATATGAAATTTGTGTAGTAGAGAGTCACATTGTTAACTTAGTAACATGCTAAAGTAAAAATCTCATTGAAATTAATCAATAGCCCATTCTCTCGTTCGCTTCAATCATTGATTTTGATTTTTGGTCATGAAACTGTGTGTAGTAAAACCTCGAGTTATCTTAAAATCCCTACTCCAAAACCTACCAAACCAGCAACAATGCTGTTTTTAAAATCAAAGACACAGATAGTTTTATTATGCAGTTGCAACAAAATGTATATGATCTTGCAGGTCACACTTTATTTTAAAGTCCAATTCTCAATATCAGCATACCATTAACCGCAACTTTTGCCTCAGTAAACTCCTAATTTGCTGAGATTTTGTGTGTAGTTCAGTTTTTAGCTTAGCAACATGCTAACATCTAGCTCTGTTGAAATCAGTTTCGTCCAAGTCCAAAGTTTTCCACTACACGCGAAGAGCACCGTTTGTCTGTTTCAGATCAGTTACTATGAAATTACATTTTATAGACTGCTGCCTAAATAGTCAGCCGAAAGAAAGGCAGCTTGCTAGGAGCTAATCTCATTTGGTTTCTCAGCATGTCTGTTATAGTCTCTCTATTCAGAGTAGCCTCTTTATCTTAGTGGTAAAACACAGGATTCAGTAATAGCATGCGGGATGTGCCAAGAACTTCAGCTGTGCTCACACACACATAAATGCAGAAAGACCTCCGCATTGCTAGTGTAATTGTTACATTTGTCTTTCACAACAGGAATCAATAGACCTTATCCCATTCCCTGCTGAAGCATCGCGTCTCACACAGACAGTGAATGTGTGTCTACATAAACGCTTGTCAAATGGATTTCTGATTAGGCCTTTTAGCCTTGCCATCTGGGTACAGTAGTCAAGCAAATGTAACATGCCAAGCTGTTTAGCATTTGCAAATCCTGAAAGGCCAAATACTCAGCTCGTTTATACTGATATTGTTGTCCCAAGTGCTCTAAATCCACACGTGCATTGCCGTTGCCCTCATAACCTGCTTTTCTAAAACATTCTCGCCCTGCAGGAGTCCGTGATGATGCAATTTTGTGGCAACAAACTGGACAAAAAGGACTTCTTTGGCAAATCGGACCCCTTCTTAGTGTTTTATCGCAGCAATGAAGATGGAACGTGAGTAACGCAGACACATGAGCGGATTCTTGCCAGTTACACACACTGCTCACGGCGTCGGTCTCATCTCACATCTCGATGTTGAGGAAATGGCTTTCCATTGAATTCCTTTAAGTTAATACCGTAGTCCTTTGCACCTGGATCAGCAGGGGTTCTTTTGGAATGGAACAATCACCCCCTTATCTGGTTGATTCATTGATTCTGTCCAGATAATTCCAGATTCCTTCACTCAGAGAAAGTGAAAGGGGTTATTCAGCTTTGAGAAATGCATAGAAATATGACATATTTATGTACTGATTTAATTTACAGTGCTATACACATTACAAAATAATTTAGATTTACATTAAGTACAAGTATTCTACTATAAATATATATAAATATGTATACACACACACACACACACACAGAATAGTTGTACTAATGTAATGTAAACTTAAAAAAATATATAAAAAATATAAAAATACAAAAATTCTGTTACTGTAGGTTGTTCCAAATCTGTATGACTTTTATATTTTGAGAAATGTATCAGAGGCATCATTCTTTAAAATATCTTCTTTTAAAATATCTAAATGTTTTATTGTCTTTATTGTTCCATTTCAGTAATGATGCTGCTTCGTCAGACAGCAGACAGGAAGGCTGCTCACTAAAAGCTAATGCTGGCTTAATTTATTGGGAGAACAGTGTGCCTGCTGTTTCCAAAAATGTGTATGTGTGTGTGTGTGTGTGTTTGTGTACTTGGTATTTATCACGTTAAGGGGACCAATTGTCACCACAAAGATAGGAATACCAGAAAATGTTGACATTGTGAGGACATTTTTAGGTCCCCATGTGAAACAAGCTTATAAAGCACACAGAATTAGGTTTTTGAAAATCTAAAAATGCCTGTAGTTTCCTGTTAGGGGTAGGTGTAGGGTCAGTGTAGGACAATACCACATACAGTCTGTACAGTATAAAAACCATTACGCCTATGGAGTCCCCATAAAACATGTAAACCCAACATGCGTGGCTAGATTTTTTTTTTTTTTTAAATGGAATTGGATTTTTTTTTTTTTTTTGACAAAAAGCTGCTGTTGCTGTTTAAATACTAAAAGGCTGAGATGGATCATTACTTGGCATGTATTTGTAACAATCTGAGAGCAAAGCATGATACACTAAACACTAAAACTCACACAAATACACACTCAAAAAGAACCTTCAACCCCTGAACCATGAGAACATTAGATTGAATAGAACTGTATGTGTGTGTGTACACACATGTGTAATAAAGCGAATAGGAAAAGGCCAATATTGAGCCATGTACTGAGCACATAACTGAGCAATTTATTCATGTACAGTATCTGTACATTTTGTGTGTGTCCCCTATCAGATACACCCAATTCAGGTTCTACAGACTCTACTAACGTGCTGATGAGTGGATCCAGATGTGTTAGATAAGAGAGACACACAAAATGTGAAGGGGTGCCTCCAGGACAGGTTTGAAAATCACTGCTTTAGAGAACAGAATATGTTTTTTGGTTGTTGTTTTTTTAGAGAGAGGTAACACAAGAGCCAGCGTCAGAAAGTCAAATCAAATATGTTATTATGTTTCTGAAACAGTCCAGTTGACACTTAGCAATGAAACAAATACGAATTTCCGACAATAATCACTTCTTTGGACAGTTTTCAATATTTTTGTACAGACATTATTTCTGTGTAGCTCCACAGTTTAGCCTGCCAAATAAAGTGTGATTTCAGCTTAGGCAAACATGATATTCAACTTTACTGTGTGTGTGTTAAAACACAAAACCGATTCCACTTTCTTCTCACATTTGAATTATATCTGTTGTCAATCAGTTCAAACAAATGCATTGTTACAAAAAACTCCTTACTATCTCCTGCTAGTATTCATATTAGCATTCTTTGAATGTTGGTTTTTAATTTGTTAATTCGACTCTGATTATGATTAATCTCTACTATAGATTGGAATGGCTTTACTTTATTTGCTTTATGTTTATCAATCATTTACACAAATGCAGTTCTATAGCTGTTTCTCTGAGACAAAGAAACGAACAATTGTAATTTATGAATATCGGGATACGTTTTCAATTCCAATGTCAAATCAGTCAAATTTAAACGTTTTATGTAAATTATTGTATAGTGCTAATGTTTGATTTGAAATCCCTTTATTTGAGGACAACACTTTTTTATTTCAACTGTTTTACAGATTCACCATTTGCCATAAGACAGAGGTGGTGAAGAACACGCTAAACCCTGTGTGGCAAGCCTTTAAAATCCCCGTCAGAGCCCTGTGCAATGGTGACTATGACAGGTATGGAGTGTTTTGTTCTGTTATAGTTAGGATTGTTAGAAATTGGTGTGTGTTTTAACTGGTTGTGGGAAACAATATTGTGTTGCCATAAATTACTATGAATTTGGTCTCTTTGCATTTAATTATATTTAAACTGTGGTTAAGTGATATACTCACATTTTACACATCAATTAAATCTTAAATATTGAGGTTGAATGGTTTACCCATAAATAGACCAATTGTTGTTGGGGGTTTTTTTCAGTTGGCAGCTACCACCAGCATTTTTGATAATTTTCACATATTTTATTTTTTATTTGAATATCTGAACATGAGATATGCCAAAACAAAGAAGACCACTTTTAAAAAAAAGTTTGGTAACACTTCAGAATAGGGGGTCAGAATAATGCATTAGTTAAGCATTAATTAATGGTTAATTTGTTCACA
>JAUMHP010000044.1:13202832-13227484 GCA_032361065.1 Enteromius trimaculatus | reverse complement strand
AACACACTACTAATTAATGATTAAAATGTTAAGTTAATCATTAATTACTAGTGTGTTTTTGCTCAACTAATGCTTGAAAGGTTTATTCTAGCTTCATGCAGTCTTTTTTTTATCAACCATACACCAGTGAAAATTCCATCAATTGTAGTAAAGCGCTTTCTCGTTAATGATGGAAAATTCCATCTATGGTGAGGAAAGACAAAAACTGATGGTATAAAACTTTCAGGTCACAGCAAGCGTATTTTTTCATTACCGAAATTTACAAGAAAACACACATACAAACACGCACTACACGATAGACGCGTGTTTGTGCGGCAGAGCTGCTCTCTCTTAAGACGTTTTCAACGTGTGTTCTGAGAATGCGGTTGTGAGTCTTGAAATTGTACTGGTGTGAGTTCGGTTACAGAATGCGGTTGTCACACCCATAAATAACCGAACTGTGTGTGAACGTAACCGTATTAAGGACTCAAAAACAGGATTGACAACCGTATTCTGCTGCTGTGTGAACGCAGCCATAATATATCAATATATATTCTGCCCAGCCCAACCACGGACTGCCAGAAAAGTATAAAAGATGTAGTTGATCTGCCATCAGTGGTTCCATCTGTATTTTATGAAGTTGCGATAAAGCTTTTCATACACAAAGAAAATAAAAAATAGCAACATTTAGTCTCTTCTGTTTCTCTTCACATCATCGTAGCACCATTTTGGAGAAAATCTGCACACAAATGGCGTAGAGGGTTCTCACACTTTCACAAATTTGCATATTTGTAGTATTTGCGACTTCAACTTGAAACCCATTTTCAAAAAAACTTTTGAATAATCATCCAAAATGCTTCATATTTTCCATTTCTGAGTAAAAAATTGTTTCCAAATAGTTATTTTGCATTTGCAACATGTAAATAACCAATGAAAATGATACACAATATGACTTCCCCATCTTTATTGATAAAAAAAAAAAAGTAAATAATAAATAAAATCTATTAATGGTAATTATACTACTACCGGCATATTATGTCGTAGTTAATAGTTAGCAAGTGTTACCTATTCTAAAGTGTTCCCACAATAATATTAAGAGACACGAGACAATGTAGTAGAGAATCCCAACCGCTGCATGGTATCCCAGAAGCCTCCATCATGAGTAGCTCTAGCAAGGCTCTTGCCGTGTGGTGATAAAGCGGGAAGCTTCCTCACGGTAGCGGCACTCACTGATGAGCATCGATCGGTACCATAACGCACTCTCCCACACAATGCCTAGGCTTTATCTCTGATTGAACATGTGGGAAACGAAAAAGAGAGAGACAGACAAGACGGCTAGGAAGAGCGCTGGGCACCCGGTGGAGTCTGGGACGCCTGATAAGCCAGCGCACACGCTCTAATAAAGAAGCACGGAGTGTCTCACTGATGATAACACTGAGAATGGGTGCTAAGGGATGCTGTGGGGATTGGGTTGTTGTTAGCATGTGTTGCGTTAAAGCTCTACGTAATTGACAGAGCTGTTCTATTTGAACTGTGTAAACTCACCACTCGCCTGTCACGCCACGGACAGCAGGAGTTGTAATTATTTTCTGTCAAGACACAGTAATCCGGCCCTCTAACCCCAGTATGAGAAATCTTTTTCATTTGCCTTCCTGAAAAGAAAGCGCCAAGCGAAAGAAGAGTAAACTGACTTTGCAAATCTCATGTTCTAAAGAATACACGCAAACCTTTGAATGCCATATCACATGCCAAATCAACAGTAAATAGCCTCCACACACAGCACGTTTTGCGTTATATTGTAATTATCCAAGCGACTAATTATTATTGGTATTATTAATATATATTATTATTATTGTTATAATTACAAAACTAAATTTATAAGGGGAACTACATTTTTTGAAAGTTTCGACTTTCCACTTAAGCATCTAAAGAAGGTCTGTGATTTTATAATAGCCCTTGACACCTGGTGTTTTTTCTTTGCTCTTCAAGGTTTGAAAAAAGAACAAAGAGGTTCATTAGTGCAGCATTTTAGGTATTTTTCTGTCATCGACAATAAAGCCGTACACGTATTCTTTTTTGGTGTGCTGATTATTACCATGGAAACAAATAATAAGTCCAATGACATGAACAGCTCTGTAGTGTCTCAGCGCTGTCATCTCATGAATGTGGTAATACCAACATGACATGAACACAGCTTTAGGCTAATAAACTATATAACCTTAGAACAGGTCATTAAAAATCATTTCTAATGCATGTGTCAGTATTACTGGCGCATTGAAAGTTTGTGCTGTAGAATTATAGTTATACTGTAGGTAAATGATGCATAATAATAAAAAAGCAGCATGGCTCGTTAAGGAGAAGTCTAATGTTATTGTTCATTATTGATCGGAGTTACAATTGAATTTAGCAGACACATAGAGAATCCCATTCTCCATTCTCAACGTACAAGGTGTGTGATATTGTCTGGAGCTGTATTCAAATAAATAATTTACAATTCTGCTTGTGTGTCTCTCTCTCTAACAGAACGATCAAGGTTGAAGTGTATGACTGGGATCGGGATGGCAGGTAATGGACTCAAAACAGTCACATGAAGCTTAATATAGACATTTTACACATCCATTAAAGACATTTATTACCCAATGATTACTCACCCCCAAGCCATCCTAGGTTTAACTTTCTTCTTTCAGATGAACACAGTTGCAAAATAATGGCCACTATCCACCAGCATTACCAAGCTTGGAAGAGCCAGGATATATATATTTTTTATTTTTTAAAACTGACTGTGTTCGTCTAAACGAAAGTTTACACATTGGATTGGCTTGGGGGTAAATTAATTATGGGGTATTTTAATTTTTTTTGGTGAATTGTTTCTTTAATTTGTAATGTAACGTTACAGAAAGCACACACTTTTGTATTAAATCTCTATTCATAAAGCAACATCAGTATTTTTCTTTGTCAGTATTGAATACACACATGCAGAATATCAATTCCTATAAGTCTCTTAAGCGGGTCATGTGATGGTTTAAAAAAATAAAATGACAAATCTCTATAATATGAGGTGGGAGGTACATTTAAATGCTTTTTGGTTGAATGTGTTATAATGTGTTGTAAGCACATTGGAACTCAAATAAAGCCTGATTATATTCATTTGCATAAATGCTCGTAGTGATTTGAAGAGATTTAGATGGTGCTTTGATATAAGATAATTAATTTTATAGCTTTCTAAACGACTGAGTACTGTTGAAATATCAGAACAACATTTATGAGAACTTATTTTGAAACAAATGTAATGTTATCCTGACAAGTCTCTGTATATGTGTTTTAACAGTCATGACTTCATTGGAGAATTTAGCACAAGCTACAGAGAACTGTCAAGAGGCCAGTCACAATTTAATGTGTATGAGGTAATCTTGTTTTATTATTCTGCACATTTACATGGTACTTTTTCAGAAGTGTATACAGTATAGCAGACATATTGTAGCTTACAGTCTTCAATACGTCACGTAGGATGCATGTTTTGCCTTGATAAGTATGTGTATTTGAAGTTTAAAATATTGTTATTCAGACCGGACCATGTCGCAAATGAATTATTTCATAGACACACAGCATATACCTCTAAATCAGTCTGAATTTATGATTTAGGATAAATAAATAAATAAAAACTGAAATTAATAGTTTTTTTTTTTGTCCAAAAATATATTATTTATAAAGATTTTTTTAAAGTTGCAAAAATAAAGTCTCAGAAAATCTAGCAACGCTAACAAAATAACAGATAGTTTTGATGAAGGGTGATATAAAAACTGAAAACCTTGCGTTTTCTCAATTAGAGCGAGTCATTTCACACTTTCATTTAAGAGGAACACTTAACAACATGAGGATTTAGAGTCACAGATCTAAAAAGATGTTGGCAGATGATCCCATCCCCCAGGCTTCGCATTTGTTCATAACTCATTCTGCTTTAGTGAGTGGGAGGAACAGAGATCTTATTTTATATTTTTATATGTACGCTTTTCCATATGTGAAAAATCATTGCTGTAATAACAACAGCCTGCTGTTTTTGAGTCTTATAATTCTCAAACATATTTCTCTAGTTCTCTCTCTCTCTTTTTCTCCTTTAATTTTTGGTTGCTTGCATGCACAAATACACACATGAAGGGCACATTTAGCAATGAATTTAACAATTCTGGTTCCAATGTCACGTAATGGTTCTAGTTTTTCACTGCTAAGGTGTGTAGTGGTTTGGAAGACACTCAAGAAGAGTGCAACTAAAAAATAAAACGAAGGAATCAGTTCGATTCAATTTATTAATTCAAAACATAAAAAAGTAGCTGGATGAATTTATTATTATTAATTTTATTTAATTGCGTTGCTAGAAAGAGTCAAACCATTTCTTTAATTTCTGCTTAATTCTTATAAAATGTCTAGCAGTTGTTTGTATTAAAAGAGGCTATAAGGAAATACAATTATGTGTATAGGCAAGACGTTTCTACACAGCCTAATTTAACATCAGAGTGTAGTTTGTCATACAGTGCATGAATCTCAATTATGGTGCATTTATTCAGTCTCATACAAATTCCATTATCTCATAAATGATTATAATTCTTCATTTTCTCTGCGCAGGTCATAAACCCCAAGAAGAAAGGCAAGAAGAAAAAATATCTCAACTCTGGAACTGTAAGCATACATATTTCATTTTGCTAGTGTAT
Organism: Enteromius trimaculatus; assembly: GCA_032361065.1. NCBI lineage: Eukaryota > Metazoa > Chordata > Actinopteri > Cypriniformes > Cyprinidae > Enteromius > Enteromius trimaculatus. Next base: position 13,222,799 of record JAUMHP010000044.1, on the reverse strand, counting down.
GCTTTGTTTTTATTGATTTAGTTTGCAGTTGGAGAGGAACTAAAAGAAACATCGCTACTTAGGGTCGGCAATAGAACCAAAATATTGTGTATTATTGTATATATTGTTTATTTGTAGTGACGTCAAACAATTAATCCCATCCAAAATAAACATTTTGTTTACATTATACTGTATATGTATTTGGGCTGTGCATATTTATTATGTAAATAAATACACATACATATGGTATATATTTAAAAAATATTTACATGTATGTACATTTATATTTTATATTATATATAAATATATTTAATGCATAAACAAAGCATGTGTTTCTTAAATATATACATGTATGTGTGGCTGGGCGATATATATCAAACAATACATTATGCGCATCTCGTCAGTAAAGCCGGTTCTTTGATTAGCGGTAAATCTCCATCAGCAGTTTTCAAAAGGAACGCCAGCTTATAAACAGAGCCGTAGATCACTGACAAGCTGCGCCATTGAATCACCCGCGAAACTCAACGCGTAGCTTGTCACTGATAAAAATAAAATAAAAATAAATAAAAATCGTTCTCAATATTAAAGAATAGCAGAGTCCACCCCACAGCTATAACAATAAAGGCACAGATAAACGTTATCGTTGGAATCAATTTCAGAATAATTTTTTTCCAGTTGATAAATGCTAAATGTATTGACAGCCAATCAGAATCCATCCTGCTATAAGGAGCTTGAGAATTTAAAGCGGCAGATGCGTATGCGCTTAGATTAAACAGACAATAATAGCATTCGCTGGTGTGGATGCTAATAATGTTATTTTTATAGATATTTTTAGTCCAGGTCATAAGTTTGTACACAGTCTACTAGGATGGTTGCAATGCTGAAATATGTAAAATGTAAATCTTATTTTTCTCCTGAAAGAATGTGCATTCAGCTGATAACAGCTAGTTATAGCTACTGTTGATTGTCAGAATTAGAACTAAATGTATAGGATAATGCAACTCAATTACTTATTGTTCCAGTGGTAGAATACATTTAGTTTAAGTACTGTACTTTGAATTTTGGCTAGCTTGTAACCTGACAAGCTACGTCTTCAAAGAAGCTTTTCCTGTCATGTATGCGTGGGGCAGTGTTTCCTTACTTGGTAACACTTTGGCATAGTGCCAGAATAACGCATTAGTTAAACATTAATATAAAGTAACAATCAAGGCTAAACTGCCACTAATTTAGTGCTAATAAAGGAAATTTGATTCCCTATACTAAATTGATTTCCAGTAATCACTAAAGAATAACAAGAATATAGAAATAGTTAATAGTTAAATGACCCATGTGTTTGTCACAAAAGGACATACTGTACATGCAGAAAGATTTTGTGTGTGTGTGTTTCTTAATAAGTTGTTAATAATGGATAAAATGCGGTTACTGTACATTCAGTTAATTATTAATTGCTAGCTTATTTTTGTTAATAGCATAAATGTTTGTCTTTAAAATGACTAATGAATTGCAAATAATGGCTAATATGCCCTTACTATGTGTTCAGATAATCATTAGTTATATGCATGTTCATACTTAACTGATGCAGAATTGTGAACAAGTTAATCATAAATTACTTGTTTATTTATGTTAAACTAATGCATAATTTGGGCCCTTAAAATGTTAGGTTAATCATTAATTACTAGTGTGTTTTTGCTCAACTACTGCTTAATTGTGAACAAATTAACCATTAATTAATGCTTAACTAATGCGTTATTCTGGACCCTTAAAATAAAGTGTTACCCCTTACTTAAATCAGAATCAGGTTTACTTAGATGATTCCATGAATGGTTGATTTAATGACATGATCCTCATGGGATTTTCTGACTTTATGTTTCTAGGTGACACTGCTATCATTTCTGGTTGATACTGAAGTCACCTTCCTGGACTACATCAAAGGCGGGTAAGTGCTCACTTATCTTTCTTTACAGTCACCTTCTAAGGTGGAAACGCCAACAGACAACGCATGCCTGTGGAAAGCAAAGTGCATTTAAATTCTCACATTACCAGTAGTGACAACACAACAACAATACAGCTGTATTTGGCTGTGATCCCAAACCACCCCAAACCCAGGCTTTGTTCTCAACAGCAGGTCTCGACAGGATCTTGAAGTCCGTTTTAAGTGCTCGTGGGTAATTATACTGGCAGTACAGATGACTGACTACATACGACCAAGTCGGACACCATAAGTGATAAAGTCCATTCATGGCAGATGATAGATGAGGCTGGGATGCTAATCTTAGCACAGGTGTTTGCTATGTGTGTGCGAGAAAATGCGAGGGATAGGCAGGGTGCATCCATGCATGGCAGATTGCACACCCACGTTGAGCAATGTTTTTCATTATAGTGGCAAGAGGGAGGCTGCGGTCACCTCTGCTCTGACACCACACCGCCAGACTTCTGTTTTAATGGCTACTCCTTCTTTTAGTCTGAGATGTTTTGGTGAAAGGTCAGTGAGCTCGAGCTGAATTTGTCCACTCCTAGAGGGTATGGTTTGCATGTGTCTCTCACACTTCCTGTAACAGTACTGGAATGTCCAGCTCATCATTTATTGATATTATCCAATTAGAAAGTTGAAATCATAGAATGAATAACCCAGTAGCTAATGGATAATGATGGTTGAATGGGATTGTTTCTCCAACAATGCAAATTGTGTCGTTGTTTACTCTCTTACCATGCCTTTTCAATACTGTAGACTGGTACATTGTTGGTTCACCCATATGTAGCAATCAAATACAATGCGCTTTTTTAGATTCAGGATTGGATATGGATATAATCGGTAAGTAATAGGATTTCAATGATTATGGGACAATGGGTTAATTGATGTATAAGAAAAGAAAGACCGTTTATATTGGAAGGGAATATCTGGTACCTGGTCTTATGATGAAAACGTACATCTGGGAAAGTTTTTTGCATGGCGCAAAATACATACAATCATGGTTTCACATTTTGTAACATATTCGATGGGAAATTATTTTTTAAATTATAATGCAAATCACAGACTTCTGTCGACGGCTGTATGCGCGTTTGCGAGAGAGTCTAGTTCCGGCTTCTTAGCTGACCTCTGACGTATGATGATGCATTCGTTCTTATGGTTCTTATTTTTCATTTGTTACCGCCATTTAGTATTGCTCAATCCATGCGGCTTACGTCATAAGGCTTAACTCGACTCTCTCAATCTCTCGCAAACACGAATACAGCCGTTGCCAAAAATAAGTGAATTGAGTTATAATTGTAAAAATATAAATATTTTTCTGCATCAGAAGAAATGTTTTAACCCCCTGGAGTCATATAGGTTAGTTTAAAAACATATGTATGATTTATAGAGCTTCAAAATAATGGCCACTATCCACCACCATCACCAAGAGTCAGGATACATTTTTAAAAAGACTCATACTGTGTTCGTCTGAAAGAATAAAGTCGTATACACCTAGGATAGCTCGGGGGTAATTTTCCTTTTTGCCTGAACTATTCCTTAAACCACGTCCAGTAAATAGAACGACGTGCACATGCAAATGCACATACAGTAAAGTGCACTGTTTTTTGTGTTATTTTTTCAGGAGACATCTCCAAAGCAATGTTTCTTGGCAGTAATGGCAGCTGTTTTTCCGTGCATGTCATTGTGTGAATGGTTAAAGTGGAAAGTTGTGTAGGGCTGCAAATGGATTTTGTCGAGAACTCTCTTGCGTTACGTAATGGCAGCCACATTTTCAGTTTCCCTATTTATGCACATTTTTCCTCTGCCGTGATAAAAGCTTCTCTGCACCTGTTGGCTGTTGCAGTATGAAACACTGTTAGTGTAATTCCACATGACAGTGTTTGTGCTGTAGCCCACAGCAAAATACTCCAACTAACTGTGAGCACGCTTTACGGTTTGGAGCAAAAGTTGGTAGTTACTTGCGCAAGATTTAAAGATAGTTAGAGAAGATGTATTGGGCTCCAAAAGTTACCAATTTAAATGTTTTTTTTTACACTCTACCAAAATAATTGTAAAAACAGCTACGTGGTTTCCCGAGAAGGGAAGCTAAAGCATAATGGTGTTTAAGCTATTGTAATGCTTTGCGTGAGCCAGTGTCTCATGTACAGTATATACTCGCCAATGTGATTGGCAGAAGGTAATGACATAGTGACGCAATGTAGGGCTATGAACAGAAGCGTGAAATGCACACCATCAAATTCTAATGGCCAGAAGGAGGCGCACAGGCATAGCTTTGGTGTGGCAATGGGACACAGCATCTTGTTCCTTTCTCAGGGAACTGGGTTATATACATTCCCTTTCGAATAGGAACTTAGACGCTGTGTCATGGCATTGACGCTATGGGACCATCAATACCAAAGCACAAACCAGACTTAAAAGGTGAAGGGTTTCTTGTTCCAGAGACTCGTCAGAGGAAAGCAAGCTTGTAAAATGAAAGTTTGAAGCCTTTGTATACAGTACACATTTTACTGTTACTGAAATGTATATCAACTGAATTCTATATAATGATGTCCTAAGTTGCTTAGTATTACAAACTGATTGTGGCAACTACAAACTAACTGTTAGCGTTTATTTCAGTAACTCTCTTAACAAGGCACTTTTTTTGACTTACTAAATTCTTTACTGTGATAAACAGCTAGTGTTTGTCTCCTTATCTTTTCACTCTTTTCTCCTCTTATCTCTATCATCACCATCTCTGTGTCATCTGTCTTTTTGTGGCGTCCCTGAGCAGTGATTGACACTAGTGTGGAGTGCACCTCATTAGCTGCAGGAGATGAAGAGCACAGCGCTCTAGAGAGACAGCCATTGTGATGAAGAACAATCCAATCAGTTAATTGGCATTAGGGAGCCCTCAAGGAGAAGAACTCCACAAGCATCTGCAGTCGCAAATTACAGCTCTGCGTGTAGAGTTATCTCAAAGGACAGCTGTTGTCAGCCATGTTTGTGTGTTTGGCAGAGGATTTTGCACCCTGGATTGAGCCACACTAACAGCTGTCTTTATACATCACAGGGAGAAGATCCAGAGTTTCATGATTCATTAACAATGTTATGCTGTTGCACGTTAACTCTGCCCTTATTTACTTTAATCTGTTGTGAATTATTGGGATTTCAGCTGGCAGAATGGATTTAGTGTTACTGTCATCAGTGTTCCGTCTGTTAGCTTAACAGCTAATTAGCTCTCACTTGCAACAAAATAAGACTAACCTAAACAGAATGTATGCTTCCATATTTGTGAGCAAAACAGGATAATGAATGAGGGAAAAAAATCTAAGGTCTGACGTTTATCCATCTGGAATTAATTGGATTATGAAAAGTGAGCGTTCTGTGTGATAATGGAGCCAAATTTAAGTTTGCTAAAGTAATTGTCTAAGCAGCTATTTTGTTATTGGCTATTATCCAAGGAACAAGTCCTGAAGTGCCATAAGTTGAAGAAGATATAATTTGGCAAAGGTAGCATAAACATTTATTTTATTGTTTAGATCTTACTGTTCAAAATGAGACCAGAATTGTTTATTACGAAACTAGAGTCAATTTGTTTCATGTTGACTTTAAATGTTCAGTGTACAGTTATTAATTGGGTTAAACATTTTAATACATCAGAATTTTCCCATTTAAGTAGTATATGGCTTAATTTATGCACAGAAGTCATAGTTATGTCATATAAATAACATTTCACACTGTTCATTCCTAAACCTCGGCTTTAACATTATTATTTGCATATGTAGAGGGTCAGTGTCATTAATTGGACGAATTTCAGCATGTAATCTGTTTACATAATATGTCTATTATTGAACTATCACGTTTTTCATGAATTGACTTTTTGGGACAGTATAAAGGAAAAAAATCATCTGCCACATTTTTCATCACCCTGAAATGCTGAAATGACTGTTTATACATCAAGTAATTCATTGTAAAGAGGCAAATAGACACAGGAAGTGCTTGTAAAAACAAGTTTCAACAATTGTTTTAAATAAGTACAAGCTAGACAGGAAAGGTAAAAAAAAAAAAAACCTTTTAGGATGAAGTCAGTGACAAAAGAGGTGGGTTTTCAGGTTTTCATATTGCAGTGGAACTGACATTCCTGGATAGGAATTGGAAGATCTTTCTTTGTATCGTCTGGTCGAAATGAAAGATAGAGCTGTGTGTCATCAGCATATCAATGGTAGGGGAAGACTTGTACCAGTATGATGGATTCTAGTGGTGTAGTGTATATGGAAAAGAGAAGGGGTCCAATAACTGATCCCTGAGGAACCCCAGTGACCAGTTTATGTGCCCACCTCATCCCAACCTGCCAGTGAGAGACACTGTATAACTCTGTACACATTTGGCATTGCAATATGGGGTTAAAACCACAAATCCCCAAATGGGGCATCATAACCCTACTTCTAAATTAAAAATGTGAAATGTACCTTTACCAAGGTTAATCGGGGTTTAAAAATATGATATCCCATGGTTAAGCACAGTGTGATAAGCTCTATAGAAGTCTCAAAGGTTTAGTTGCAAAAGAGAGAGGGCGGTAAAATGTTCATTTTGCAGATGCAGGTAATGCAGATAATTTGGACTTGCATATTTGGCTGTGGATTTTATATTGCAGTAAAGAAATGCAGTATTGACTAAATTGCTTCATCCCCTGAACTCCCTTGTTTCCATATGGACAGTGTCCCCCCACCTCCAGTCAACAACATCTGTCGTCTCCTATGTTCATGTCACAAGACATTTCTCCAGCCACCGGCTCATGCATACAGAGCACCTCATCAGCTTTCCAGAGACCTTGGGAAAAGAACAAAAACTCAACTTTTATTAATCATTCTATCACACCAATGGAAAGCTGTCCCAACGTGATGGCTTTTGTCGACTTTAATCCATCTCTGTCAGGACTCAACAATAAGAATGTTATTTTTTCCTGGCATGGTCAGGCTAGTAATTCATAATTCATATCTTTGACAATGTTTTCTGGCCCTACCACAAAAGGAAAAAAAATTATGGGATGTGACAGAAAATAGTTTTTGTGCAAACCTTTACTGTACTGTATTGTAAAAATAAGCAATGCATGATTGAATGTTTATATCATGGATACATTTTAAATATGCACTATATGAAGTGGCTGATTTCCACTTTATTTCATTTCCTTTTACACCAATACTGTTCTGCTTTACCCACATAGAAGCAGGTGTCTTTGGGATTTAGTTGAAGAGTGAAATATCTGATTCTTATGGATATTCTCTGAACATCTGAGTCCCATCTGTGGCAGAGGCAGCCCTCATCTTCCAGCTCTCATTTTCTCAGACGTTGAGTTTCACACCTGCATTCAGAGAAACCGCCCCCATTACGAACACTTAGATTGCAGGTACCACAATAGGTCGCTGCTGCCACAAATCTCTTAGTTATGAAACTGTCATCCCCTATTGGACTTAATTCACGTAGTGCATGGCTGTGATCTTTTCCCCTTTAACCTTCCGATTTATGTTTTTCTCTCTTTGGACTTTTGATTGTGCTATGAACTCTGATAGTCAGGTACCACTCACATAGCTACAGATTGTTTTTCAGCTCGCTTCGGGAAACAAATTGGGACATGAAATCCCAGGGGGTTACAGCAGAATGAAAAATGAGGTTCTGTGTGAGTAAGCCTGGTGTCTATTTGAGAGAAACAGAAACATTAGCAGAAACTGTTTTGCCGGGTCTTTTTGGTAGGTTTTGATGTTTGATTTTGAAGCACTCTGTTGAGAAACTTTGGGGCTCCATCCTTAGTCAGGAGTCCCAAAAGAAAAAAGTTTTTTTAATTGTTTAACTAGTAATGAATACATATCAATCAAACATTAAAAGCCATGCTTCATTTAATTCGCCCTCTTCATCAAGGGCTGTTCATTCCTCATCAGTGAGATCTATTATTATTCAGAACACTGTTTTAATACACCTGTCTGTAATTTTTTAATGATTCCCAAAATCTTCAGGTGTGTTTGATTAGAGTTGAATCTAAACTCTGCAGGAATATAGACCTAGATCAAAAGCAGGAAAGCTGGTGTCCCACAGGGCTCAGTGTTAGGGCCCTTACTTTTCTGTTGCTAAATTAACTCTCTACACACTGTCACCCAGTAGCACCCAGTGTGTTTTCTTCTTGCTGCTTTGCTTATCACATGCAGGTGTACATTTCATCACACTTTTTTTTTTTTATCTCTGTCTGGTTTTTCAGAGACCATTACACCCTCTCTGACATTCGTATAGACCTTGAGGACTACTCATCACCTCATGCTCTAAAAAATGGCTTCCTTTTAGTCACAATGTATCACCCATAGATGTGTTAAACCACAGACGTCACCCCAGAAGACCATTTGTGGACAACATTGCAGCAACTGTCTGTTAAAATGATTCACCATAACATAAGTAAAATCAGGCCCTTCCTGGACCTTATTTCCGCTCAGATACTAGTCATTTCACAAGTAGACTACTGTTGTCCCCTCAAGTGAACCAAGAACGTAGCTGTTCGGTTGTGTGAAACCTCTGGAAATACTGTCACGTTCACCTCTGCTCAAGTGCCCTCACTAGCTGTCAGTTCCTGTCCAGAATCTATCAAGGTTCTGGCCTGCAATGGTACCATCTTTTGTCAAGCTGTACATATTTGTCCAGTGTTTGTCTATCCTACAGAATTCGACTTTTGTCAACCGTTTCTTGTATATGATTGTATATGGTTGACCTGCCTTAGAGAAAAATCAGTTAATTAGAAGCTGTGCATGCTAGGTCTTTGATAGAATCTGTGAGATGATGGCATGATCCATGAAATAATATAAAAATTTGAAACTCCATTCAGTTGAGTTGGTATCTGGAGTGTGAATTTTGATTTACAACCATCAGAGATTCTGAGGTAATAAGACTATCTCTAAAGATGAAACTATTTACTGCACCTGCAGATGGGAGTGATGCTTTCCCTCTCGATTCATAAGACATTAGTCATATCATGGCCATTAATAACCATTTGGATATGTACTGGTTTAGGGACTTTTGAGGCTTTATTGGAGACATGAACATTCTTTTTTGAAAATGAAGTGCAGAATAAATGAATGAATGAATTTAGCCAACCGAAAACCCATGGAAAAACAGGAATCAATTATGAATATGATTTATTCTTTATGCAACAATTAATAATATGCCTCTATGACACACTTTGTGGTGTATCACAAACATGTTTTCTGAGAGCTGTAAGCATTATAATAACAGATGGTATGACTGGCTCAGTCTCAATTGAATGAGTAATGGTAGGATATCTTTACTCAGCTATCTCCATGCTCCTTCTCATCTGTGAAATCACCAGGATATCACTTTCCAATGTCTACATTAGCAGCTACCTTTAAGGCAGCATCATAACCAGTTATGCACCCTCATGAGTGTATGATCTGATAGCTGACTGAGCCTATTATTGTTTTAAACCTCATTATTATTGTTTTGCAGTTATAGTGTTACCTATTGTTGTTTACGATGAATGGGAAAAATTAATAGTGAAAAATTCTTCATATTATCTTATTTGTGTGAACAATATTGTTATATTATAAAGACCAGTCATTGAAGACATACAACCGACACTCCTCATGCAAAGTACCGGTTGATTCAAATTGGAATTTGATGTTAGCATGGTATTATTCTAACAATGTACTCAACATCTAATTCAACTCAAGGGCCATTTGGTGTTTCTTCAGCTAAGAGAATTTAGACTAGTTCTAGTCTGGGTGCTTGATGTTTACATGACCATTTCTTGTTGTGGCTTATGTAAAAAAATAAATATATATATATATAGTTTTTGCTTAGTTTTAGACATGCTGGAGTGCTTCATTATCAGGAAATCAGACCATACATATTCATGCACACACATTATAAGAGTGTATTTCTGGTTTGGGGATTTGTGTGTGTGACTGCAGCTGTAAGCTCGGTAATGAGAGTAGTCTAATGAGAGGAGACAGATCTGTACTTACGGCATTAGTTAGCTTGGCTCAATGTCCCAGCAAACGCACAACCATCCCAGCTCAATGTATCCTGCTTATCTATTCTCCTGGTGCAACGTTAAAAGAGCAAATATTAGAAAAACACACATGCATAAATAACATCCATTCATTAACGATGCCTTGAAAACACCATGCAATGTTTCATGTGCACTAACTTGCCATCTACAGGTTACTTAGGCAGTAAGGTAGCTTCCTAAATGATATGGAACCTCAAAAGGGAGTTTGGAACACCAAAAACGTTCTAAATTGCATGCCAAGGGCTCATCGTGTGTGCTAACAACACAATAAGCACAAGCATACACAACACAAGAAAATATTGTTCATACTAAAAGTCTTAAACATCAAAACATGCCTTTTACCTATTTTTTATGTTTTAATGGTAGCTTTTACAATGTATGGTGTTCAGTTGTATCTCAATTTCCTCATACTCTCCTAAAAAGTCTTTTTTTTTTTTTATCATTCAGTTTTTAATAATGTGCTTTATTGCACCAGGAGCATCTTAATGTTCACAAGATTGCAATATGACTGGAATAACCATTACCTTTTTCTGTCTCTTTGTTGTGCAGGACTCAGATTAATTTCACAGTGGCCATTGATTTCACAGCTTCTAACGGTGAGTGCCGTCTCTATCAGAAGGCTGATGGAATTATTGAAATGTATGCAGATGAGGCATGAAAAAGGGCTAGTAATAGCCATCCTCTATCATAATCAGTGAGGTTTAATGCGATAAAGGGCTCTGATCTGTGTGATTATACTGAGATGCCTGCCTTTAACATTCATTTGCAGATTCAAAGGGAATACCACAAAACCAGCTCAATTACAGGGCCACCCTGGCAAATCTATTTTTATACATCACTAGCTTTCATCATTTTTTTTTCTTCTGGATTTATAATATCAGCCTCTCCGAGTACAGACAGGGAAACTTACAGTTTTATGTTTATATACCTCTATATACTTCAATATTCTAGATACCTAAACACAACTACTACTACAACTACATTAATATTAATACGCACTAAACTAAGCTACTGAAACCATGATTTTGAATATGTCTGACTGGTTGTAAATAACTGTGAGCATTGTTACTGTTAGTAGTATCTATAGTTATACTGTTAGAATATATTATGGATTGAACAAGACCATATTTAATGTGTCACATAATGCTATTGTGAGTTATAATGCATTATACCATTCAGTAGTTTAGCCATAAATGTACAGCTTCTACTTTAAACATGGTTGACAATTAAATAAGTATACTTTTCCTGTCAAATGGTTAAGTTGCACTAAAAGTACACATTTTCTTTTATATATGGTTCCCAGGCAACCCAGCCCAACCCACTTCCCTCCATTACATGAATCCCTATCAGCTCAACACCTACGCTATGGCACTCAAAGCCGTAGGGGAGATCATACAGGACTATGACAGCGACAAGATGTTCCCCGCACTGGGTTTTGGAGCCAAACTACCTCCTGATGGGAGAATATCTCATGAGTTTGCTTTGGTAAACAGTTCTTAAAACACCTGTCCTGCAGAGATAGACACAGGATATCCAGTTTGTGTGGATACAAGTCTTTTTTTATTCCTTATTCTCATATTGAAAGAAACTAATTTGAATGATACTGGCTGTTGTCTGGTGTTTTAGAGAGAATAAACTGGATGCTTTCGTGTTTAAAAATGTTTACTTTGTAAATGAAGAAACTGGCAAAAAAATATCTATAGACGTACGTTGAAAGAAGAACCTTGAGAGCAGAATATTATAGAAACTAGGGGGTGGGTATTTTTGACTTGGGCTACAAAATAACCACTTAGCAACCACCCTAGCAACTGCAATGTAATGCATGAAAAATCTGAATACCTTAGCAAATACCTAACGTCAGATACCACCCTAGCATCCACCCAGAACATTTGCATAGCAGCAAAGGGAAAAAAAACATAACACCTAATAACAACCATATAGCAATGTCCTGGCAACCCCCCAAAACATCCCACCAACCAAGTAGCAACGCACTGAAAAAACACTTCATAGCAACCACATACCACCCTTGCAACCCTAAAAGTGGAACTCACATTTTATTTAAAGAATGTAAACATCTATTTATGTCTCTAAAATGTGAACTTTTCATTGTAAATTATTACATCTCCACCATATGTTAAACCATGAGACCCTGTGTTTGATTTGTTGATTTCACATTAGTTTCTGTGTTCCTATAGAATGGAAACCCTCAGAATCCGTATTGCAATGGCATTGATGGAGTCATGGAGGCGTATTACCAGAGTCTAAAGTCTGTTCAGCTCTACGGTCCTACCAACTTCTCACCTGTCATTAACCATGTAGCCAGGTACGTTCAAAAAACACAATGTGAATACACACACATCTGCATGTATCTTTTGTACATGTAAGTATGTACTCCATTCATGTATTACTGTTGTGGAAACAAACTTCATTAGAAATGAAGAATTTTTTTTAGAAATTTTCATGACAGGTTTTCTTTGAAAATGAAGCAGAAGTAATTAAAGTAAGTAAAGACATTTTCCTACTGCTTTAATGAAGCTAGCTACAATTGGTTACAGTGGCTTCAGGTTCCGTCGCTACGCATACGTATCAGAATGAACGGTCTGATTGGTTGTAAATTCATCCAGTAGTATTCAGAGGCATCTGATGGACGCAGGTTAAGCCCGCCTCCCAGAAGGTGGGTAGTAAGGTAGCTTTGCCAGACTAAGCTACTATGAGCTTAATAGTCGCAGAAGCCAGGCTTATGGAATGCTGCAGTGTTTACAAACTTGCTTAGCTATATTCCTAAGAGACTATTGTAAATGGCGATGGTAAGAAAGCAACACATTCTTTAACACCACAATCTGAGATATTTCATAACACAACGATACACAAAATCAGGCTTGCATAGATCAGATAATTGAGCGTAAATAAATGTTTACAATTGCACAGCATCGCAGGCTTTTTTTTGGATAAATCAAGTAATCAAAATGCATGGGTTGTGTATCTTTTCTTATTACTTTACTCTCTGAAATATTTGGTAAAACTTTATTACATAGACCAATTTTAACTAGTAGTTGTTTATTAGCCTATAAATAACATATTGTTTATTAGTACCTATAAAGCATTTATTCTACATGAACATAATATACGTCCAACTACTGTATAAGCATCAAATGAGTTGTTTACCGAGGTATAAGTTGGAGTTCTAATGGTTTGTTAATGGAATTGGACCTTATAACGTGTGATAAATAGTTCATGCTGATTGGTCAAACACAGTACTAAGTGGTGAAATATTTTTGCATATTGACCATGGCACAACATATGTTGGTTCTTCCTTTTTTATGGACTTTAATGATCATATACAGTATGTCATCTATCTTTTCATGTCAGTGGAACTTTAGATGCTAATTTAAGCCGTTTTGTAACTCAAAGAAGTGACTACTGACTGTAATATAAATTAATTTTATTATAAATAAACATTCAACTTTAAAATAAAAACATGTTTTAAGTTGAATGCTCATTCCATTGCTGAAGTAAACCAAGATGACAACAGAGTTATATTATTCAGCAAACAATGTAGATTTTGCACATTTTTAGAGGCTAATCATTCTTTATCACCCAGGTGCTACATCCAAACAAAGCGTGTGACAGTTCAACAAAGATAATCAAATCCAAAATGGCCTCCGAGGTGCAATATATGACCTTTAAATCACTTTAAATGAGCCTTGCTAGACTTTCAGAGGTGAGACTGTGAGATTTGATCATATGCTGCTCCAAATAAGGGATATATGTAAATATCTCGGGTATATGTCATCCATCAAATCATGTGAGAATAAAACTTTAAATGGCCAACAAACGTGACACAATGGCCTGAAAATTATATGCCTGTAATACCCCCACAGAACTTTCCAGTACCCTATAGGCATTACCATGAAAAGTAGGCCTAGTGAACCAAGAAACAATGACAAGAAAACATGTCTTTCTATAATCTGTCCTCACATGCTGCACACACAAGAGTGTTTAGCGTAGTCAGCTTTTTTGACTCAAATGGCACGCAAGTCAAAACAAGTGTAGACAAATTTCCAATTGTTTGTGAATTGGAAAATTACTACTAACTCTGAGGCCTCTGAGAAATCGAATCCTTCAAGAAAGGATGTCTGGGATTGTCGTTTTATTTCCCACAACACTTTTCTTCATTTATTTTGACCTTTGCCGTATACAGTGACTAGCCTATATTTTCTTGGGACATGTGTATTCTCTTACTGCCAACTTTCATCATGGATAGAGACCTTTCTAAAATATGAAATCAATATTAGGAAGATTACGATCCCGGAAATGAATAGCAGAGTTAGGTTAGGAGTTAGGAATCTAGTTTTCTTTACCTAGATTGAAACAGTTGTAAGACTTTATTTTGGCTTGACAAAATGTCATATGTAAAATATGACGGTGGAGACGCCCACCAGGGCTGAGTAGCCACCAACAGAACCTCTGCAGATTCCACTGCAGGAACCAACCTCTCCAGAGATCGTGCAGCCACTGGCGGACCCGACGGAGACTCTGAGCCACACACAGGCTCCGGAGGCTCGGGCCATGGAGACTCACAGTCCTCCTGGAGCTCAGGCGACTCGTTAGCCCCAGCTGACTCTGGTGGCTCTGGTAACAGTGGACCCGGACCCCACACTGGCTCTGGTGGATACGACCACAAAGGATCGGGATCACAGATGTAGTCTGGCAGATCCGGCCAAAGTGGATCCAGATCACAGACCGGTTCTGGGGGATCTGGCCACAGTGGTTATTGATTACAGACCGGTTCTGGCATACAAACCCCACATCTGAGTACGGCTCCTCATACCGTATTACGGGGTTGGGACCCTTGAAACCGCGAGGACCTTCAGCAGCTCTCCTGGCTGCATTACCAGGACCGACTGGACAACACATGGCTCCTCATACCGTGAAATGGGGCTAGAACCTATAATTTGCGGGCTAGGAACCGCGAGGACCGGCAACATGTCTCCTGACGGTGTAACCAGAACAGACAAAACGCTACACGGTTCCTCACACCATGTTACGGGGCTAGGACCCGTCAGTTGCGGAATGGGTACCGCAAGGATTCGTAACTGTGCTTCTGTCTGTTTAAACAGGACGGCTGGAGTGAACACGGCCCCTCTCGCTGTGATGTGGGATTAAAACCCGCTTCTTGTGGTTCTGAGACCGCAGGGGAAGAATTCAGCTCTTCTGGCTGAAATACCGAAACCGACTGACTGTGAAACCAGCACCGACTGGGCTGTAAATAGTGCACTTGGCTGTGCAACCGGGACCAACTGTGCTCTACACGGCTCGCTACACCGTGAAATGTGGTTCAAACCAGTCTTTTGCGTTTTTGGAACCGCGGGGGTTTTAGACGGCACTGACAACCGTAATGGTGGATTTGGCTCCGCTGGGATTTCGCGCGGCGCTGGCATCCCTAATGACGAGTTAGTCTTCACTGTTCGCTAGTTCAAATATCTCCCGGATTCTCATGGCTGTGTCCGGAGGAGAAATCAATGGAGGTGGAAACGGGATCACGGGAGCTCTACCAGCACCTCACGGCTCAGCGGAGCGAGGCGTTCTCGGAGGCGGTCCTTGGTGGACAGCCAAACGTGAGCCAGGTAGCTGGGGCTATCGCGGACGTGGTGTGAAGCCCGCAGAGATGTGCGCGTTCATTGGGCAGAACGCCATCTCCACTTGTGGTTGGATGTTCTGTCACAAAATGCTCTATGAAGTGACGTTGCGATCTTGTTGCTCAGCTGGAACACAGAGGCACAGAGACAGAAGATTCCTTAGAAGCGTGAACATTTATTATATAATTATAATATATATTATATATTATTATAAAACAAGAATCCATGGGAAGCTGACGAAATGGAGATCAATGCAGACGATCACAAGACCAACATGTAACGTTAACAACCGACAAAACACAAGACAAAGGGCATGGTTTAAATACAACATACAATCACAGACAATGGGGAAAACCTGGACACAAATGGCTGGCACACTAATGAGCGGGGTGGAGTCGCAAACGAGGGACAACATGAGGATACAAAAGGTAAACACAAGCACATGGACAGCAAACATACACAGAACATGCCTACGGCATGACAACTACTTGCTATAAAGTGAAACAAAGCTGCTTAAATAGAGTGAACTATTAATATTGTGCTTCAGATATTTAGTAATTGAACAAATGAATTTCTTAATCTAGATGGCCTGGTATTTCCCTATGATCTGCTAAGAAAGCCTCAATACTTTTCTACAGGTGTTATGATTTTAATAAATTGGCTCTTGTTTATTCCAACATATGACAGTTGTTTTTTTACATGTTTCTGAAACTCATTATGTTTTGTTATTGCACTTCAAACTTCTTAGCACACAAATCCCGTGTTCAGTCCACACTAATTAATGGTTTAAAGGGAGCCAACAGTCAGTGGACTGACACATCCTCACACTTTGTATCTAATTATACATCCATTTCATGGATTTTTTTTGAGGATGGGAAGTAAAGGACAGACCATCAAGTCATTATCACCCCTCTGTTCCCCACACACACACACACACACACACACAGCAGTGTCCACTCATCAGCGCTTGACGACACATCTGTCACACTGCTCTGCTCTAATCTCTCTATGTGTATTTGCTGTAGGTCACACCTACACAGTTTAATAATAAACTGCTTTAAATTGCTCTTTCAGAACTAATGTGCTGTTTGCCTGGATTTTCTACTTTGTGCAGTTTTGTATTTTAGTATTTAAGGTTATAAAGCACAGTTTCCAACATATGTGGGTCAAAGACATCAAGATGTCCGCATCAAAAGAAATATACTAAAGTGACATGGAAAGTGTATTAAATGTATGGTAAACTGTCTACTTTGACGAAGAATAAATATTTTTGAGGAATAAATTGTCTAAATTTTGTTGAAATAATTTTACGTCATTTAGTGTAACACTATATTTGGGAACACTATGGTTACAGCTATTAGTTGCTTATTAGCATGCATATTACTAGAATATTAGACAATTATTAGTGCTATTTTAGTGCACATATTAATGCCTCATACCTAATTTAAAGTGTTTTAAATTAGTGAAACCTTCTTACTGACAAATGGGCAAAAAAATTACCACTAATTAGTACTTGATGTGAAAGGAATTAGTCTTTAATATGTCAGAAATTGATTTTTGCTTTTTATATGCCTGACAAGATCGTTACACTGAATGACATTTTAGTGGGTGTTTTCTGTAAATCAGGGGAAAATGTATCATATAAATGTTTTTCTGCAGAAAACAGAACTACACACATTTCACATTTTCCAGTGACAAGTGAAGACATGTTTTGAGCGTTACTGTGTACAGAATCATCTAAATCCTCAGTGGAACATGTTTTTAAAGCTTTAATCCACCAAAGCCAATCTGAGAATATGCCGAGACTATTTCATCATTACACAGAGGTCTTTAGTGGATATTTCAGCACACATCAGTTTGAAGCACAATCACAGAGAGCTGAAGGAGGCTAGTGAAGGATGTTAAGTATCAGCACTCTGAAGAACTACAGCCTTCAGTACAGTGTGTGGGAAAAAGAGCGACGCATCCAGATTTAAAAATAAGACCAAAAGGAACCAAATCTTTATTTTTATTAAATGCAATAAAGGTAATGTGCATTGCTGCCAAAATGTTTTATATATTAAAAAATATATTTTGTTCAGTTTAATCTTTGTGATTTATAAGGGGTGAAGTAAAAGCATCGAAATATTGAAAATGTATTTAATTCTACATCTAAAACAATCTCTCATTACATTAATAATTTCTGTAGGCTATGCAGAGCCCATCTGAATTTCAGTTGTATAGATCTTTTATGTAATCATCTTACAATTATCAAACATATGTATTTTACTTTTTGGTAAACTGGTAGCGAAAATGTATGAATTCTTTGTATGATTTATTTTATTAGAACTTTTTGGAGGAAAAAAAAACTAAGCAGAAGGAAAAAAGCATTAAATATTAATGCAAATTCATCATCATTTGCTGTATTTTATAAAAGTTATATATAGTGCAGGATTTAATATAAATGCTCCAATTATCTTTGTTTAAATAAATAAATAAATCAAATTTACAGTGCATTCATTAGAAAAATTGCACTTTTCTAAGGCTGACCAAAACTACACATACACAGACAATAGTTTCGCTCACATACTACTGCATATTTTGCGCATTTAATAACACTTTTAATTGGATTCATTTGTGTTGGAGGAACGCTTTGTTACAAGCACAGTTGAATTTAGTGTGCAGAATATATTTGCTTGTGTCTCCAAAGTTATTAACGCCTCCGAGTATTTTATTTACCTCATAAGCAATAAGTAATTAGAATCCAGACTGGAGTGTAGCAACACAGTAAATTCTATCACAATCCAGAGGCTTTGGCTGTATATCCTGCAGTAATGAGATGTTTAATGAATGTAACAATGTGCTCTCTCGTGCAGATACGCTGCCTCAGTAAAGGACGGATCACAGTACTTCATCCTCCTCATCATCACGGATGGAGTGATATCAGATATGGCCCAGACAAAGGAGTCCATTGTTAATGTAGGTGTCTGGTCTACTAAACTACATTGAATGCTCATGTTGTCTTTTGCTCTATAACCATCCTGCCCAGTCTCACGGCGATTCGTATCTGTCCTATGAGGTGACCAAATCACATGGTGCCACTTGTACAAGCAAATCAGAATGTATTTACGTATCATAACGTAGGAATTTTTACCCCTAATACCTACCCATTGTTGGAGTGTAGACAAATCATACAAATGAGGTCATACAAATTGACCACCTCATAAAATAAATAAATAAATTGGCTGCGAGATAGTTTTAAACCATCTGTAAAATATCTTGTGACGTAGTGATTCTAGATTCTAGATAATAGTCGTAGTGGATCTTTGCATTTTCACAATATATACTGTATAAACGTCTCATATGACATCATAAAAACCTAAAGGAATTGTCTCCTAATTAAACATAAAATGCTTATTTATGATGTCATAGGGTAAAAAAAAATGGTTCTTGGAGCTCTAAGACTTTAAGGCAGCAGTTTGTCAATTTATTTTGATGAGTAAAAATGAAGATCAAATGCACTTGTTTGTGTGGTTTTAAAAATATTGTATTTTAAATATAAATAAATGGAAACACTTTAGAATAAGGAACACTTATTTACTTTTAACTATAAGTTTTCCCTCAAAATATTCCTAATTTGCTGCTTAGTAGTAGTGGATGGTCGTTAAGTTATTGGTTAAGGTATTGGGTAGCATTAGGGCGTTGAATAAAGTTAATGTAGAATAAGCTGTTAATATGTGCGCAATTAATACTAATATTCTAGTAATATACATGCTAATAAGCAACTAGTTAAGAGACACCAGAACTAAGTGTTACCATAAACATATTATTTATACAGTATTGTTAACATTACTAATTGACATTTGAAAATATTAAATGAAATATATAAATTTAAATTTAATAAATATAAATTTATACTACTACTGTACTAATGTACTTAAAATGTATTTAATTATGTATTTATTGAGAGGTGTTATTAGCTTTTAAACAAGCTGTACAGAATCTGGTTCAAATCTTTTTTTTTTTTTCTTGATTAGACAAACATGAAAATGCACTTTAAATAACTCACATAGTCGTTTTACATTTTATTCAATGTACGCCAATATGATGACAGGTTGTTAATAAGTAATTAACCATTTCATATTTATATACTGTACAGACTTGGAGGAATACAACAGGCGTATATTAATTTGAATGTACTTCTTTCTTTCTTTCTTTCTTTCTTTCCAGGCTGCATCTCTTCCCATGTCAATTATTATTGTTGGAGTCGGACCAGCCGAGTTTGATGGTGAGTAAATTTCATTCATTCATTCTGCTCTAATAGATTCATCATTTTGTCTATACAACCCCC
>JAUMHP010000044.1:13189934-13200317 GCA_032361065.1 Enteromius trimaculatus | reverse complement strand
GCAGCTTTCATTTATGTTATTAAATGTTATTACATACCTTTTTGCCAGTTTTTTCACACTTATTTACTGCTAAAGAGAGTGTTGAATTACAAAATGTTAGCATGTGTGATATGTTACATACTGTAGAGTAAATAAGCTTTTTAAGTTTTTAAATATGTTATACTGAATACCATTAACTTACACACAACTATACAGGAATGTAAATTTATTATATTTTAACATTCTTAACGACAATCACTCAAACCTTGCATAATAACATTGTGAGACCAGGCTCATAATTTTGTGTTGTTCCAACCCTGGACTGTATGCTTAGATTTTTCCTATTTAATTAATTATTTTTATTTATAATTAAATTGATGTTTGCACAGAAATGAAAATAACATGCTGTGAATATATGAAAAAAAAATGTATATAATTTATAATATAATTTAGTTTTAGGTGTAACTGATTTTTTTCCTTTGCAGTTTGTTCCATTCAGAGACTACATTGATCGCACTGGGAATCACATCCTCAGCATGGCCCGCTTGGCCAAAGACGTACTTGCAGAGATCCCAGACCAGTTCCTATCCTACATGAGAACCAGAGGAATCAAGCCGTCTCCCGCACCCCCTCCGTACACACCCCCAGGTCACCCGCTGCAAACCCAGATCTAAAATGGGCCAGGAGCGAGCCTTGCGGTATCTCAGTATCGCTTTCTCAATCACTCAGTGAGATGAAGTTTTCCTCAGCTCTCAGCTCTTTCTGTCCCTTTCTCTTTGCACTATGGGGGCTGTAGATGGACAACGTGGTTAGACAGGGTCCTGAGAACAGGTTTACTTCCATTACAGGCATTCCCTGTCAGGATGTCTCTCAGTTTCACTCTCTGTCTCTCAATGCCTGGCTAGCTTGTTTCTGATGGCCACATTGTAGACTGAACTTCGTATTTCTGGTTAACCGTGAAAAGAATGATAGTTATGTGAAGGTAAGGAAAGACAAACAACAAAAAAAGAGCTGACGATGTTGCGCCCTGTCTCAGAACAGCAGAGCAGCTTCCTCTTCCTCAGACCAGGAAAAGGCTAACAAATCACCAGTCGCGAACAGACTGTTGTAAATAACTTTTGAAGTAGACTTCTTCCGTCATTTCTTATCTCTTCCTCTTCTTTCTTCTCTGAGCTCTCACTCAATGTTTACATGTTGATGATTTTCTTACTGTTGGATCTAACTTTTATAAGCGTATATCTTTAACATGAACTTTGCCGTGCAAATCTTCGCAGCGTGTTATCTTTGCCATGCCCGTCAGGTGGCAGGGGCCGATGTTATTGCGGAAAACCACATTTCTTGCATGGAAATGGTATGCTCAGGCATGCGATGCATGTTGTGCAGCGTTCATGTTATTTGGCCTTTTCTCGTTCTCTCTTTTCTCTTACTCACTTTTTTTTTTTTTTTGCCCTGGCACAAGCACGATAGGTGGGCACCATTGTGTATAAATAACCTCATAGAACTCAACGTGCTTCATTACATTTAAATCTGAGCAGCTGCTCTCAAATAAGAGCCCAGTGGTCAAAAACACAGATGCCATTATTTTTTCGTGTCTTAAAACATTGTATGGATGTTTTGTCATTTTCTGTTGATTTGGTGATGCTGTGTTATGTTTTTGTTATTAATTCTTTTTGTATATTCACCCATCACATTTAACCATTACCTGGTAGAGTTGCCCAAAGATAGTGTCAAAAAGCACAAAGCTGTTTATGAAACACTTCTTTTTGTCAAAAGTGTCAAAACCTGATAAGATGCAGAATTATACACCTAGTTTAAGTTTGTTTGTTTATTTTCTCGAAATGTTTTCGTCCTCCCATTATTTTGCGAAATGTGCTGCTAGTATCAGGAAAAGAATTCTTTTCTTTCATAAGTCTCCCCTTACCCAAATAGTCACACAAACAGGAACACTAGTTCAAACATGACTGTTGTTTGTATGTTTTAAGCAAATAATTGAAGTGAATCATATTGACTCCATTATGATTCACGTCATTTAGTAGATTTCTTCATTTTTTGTTCCCTTTGTAAAATACTAAAACATGTTTTCTTTTCCAAAACATTCACACGAAGCAAATGTGAATCTTCTAGTATGTAGCAACTTGTTTTTCTTCACACACTAGTGTTGTGAATTATTTTGGGTAACGGCCTCACGTTGAAGGGGAACTTTCCCTGTTTTAACTGGAATTCAGGATTTCATTCCAGTTGTGCTGCTTTGTCACACATACAATATTCACAAAATATTAACACAAAGATGCCCCAAAAAGCATTCAGACACTTGTGCTAAATCTACTGATCCAATGTATGAATGTCATTACAAAATATCAAAGGAAGTATAATTTGTAATGGTGGTGGTGTCAAACGATTAATCGCGATTAATTGCATCCAAAATAACCGTTTTGTTTACATAATGTGTGTGTGTGTGTGTGTACTATTTATATTGTGTATATATAAAGGCACACACATACAGTATATATTTTGCTAATTTTTACATGTAAATATTTATAGTAATAGAAATTATATATAAATATTTTTAATATATAAACATAAAACATATTTCTTAAGTATATACATGAATGTGTGTGTATTTAGATATACATAATACATTTATACACAATACACACATATTTTTTTATATTTTGAATGTGATTCATCGCAATTAATCATTTATTAGCACTATTTTAATTAAAGAAAAAGCATTTAATAAATACAATCATTTTAAGTTAACAGTGATCAAACACAAGACACCTTGTGTTTTATCTTTGTGATTGTGTTTATTGCATAATTGGCTGAAACAAGTGTGTTATTATAACGATAATATAATAAAAAGGCTTTGTTGACTTCTTTTCTTTCACTATTTTCTTAAGTAGGGACAATTTATATACTTTCCAGCATTTAAGTATACCACTTAAAAGGTTTTAAGATCACGATAAACGTAAATTCAGCCATAAATCGTGCTATTTTTTTCATCTTGACTTTGTTAAGCATGAACTGCACAGAATAATGGCCGAAGAATGATGCATGTGTGAAAAAGCAGCACTTGACCCTGGGAGAGTCGGTTGATGATAGTATCTCTCTTCTAGGAATGTTGGCTTTCAACATTCCTTTACTTTCCTTCAGCTCTCTTCCTCTCTGCATCATTGGTGCCACGGCAAATGCCACTTTGGCAAGCTCATTCACCTGTGAGTATGCACCTGTGTGAATCTGTGTGTGTGTGTGTGTGTGTGTGTGAGCGATTGGATGTCAGCTCTGCAAGCATCATCAAAGTGTTTTTAAATTTGTGACTTGACTCACATGAAATTTGTTTACTGCAGATATCCAAATATTATATTGTATGCTATTCATATCTAAATATTACGTGCACTATGTTTGCATGTACAGTTTTACAAGAGATTCATCAGTTTTGTTATTGTAAGTGTTTTGAGTAAAAAAAAAATTAAACAGGAAAATAACTGTACAAATGGCCTTAATCTCTCACTGAATTCTTGGAATTGTGCGATGCCTTCAGATATGAATTGTTATATATTTTGTGTCAGTGTACAATTGCATTCTAGTGTATATTTTCTTTGCACAACTCATGTATGGAAAAAATTATATTGTAATTTTTGAAATCAGTGATTAATCAAAGAAAGCATGATTGAAGTTCTGATTGTCCAGTAAATCAATATGATGAAATTATTATTTCTGTATCAAGTACTAATTTTGGAATAAACATTCTTAATATATACATATATTGCTTTGTGATTCTCGAATGGAATTTGTTTATAATACATGGGTATTGTTGCCAGGGTGATTATAGTTCTGATTTCAAAATGAATGTATCGTGTCAGTAGCACCAATACATTACGGAACAGGTTAAATGAGATTTGAACTCATAACCATAATTATGTGCTAAAGTAATAAATAGAAAGTTAGGTTGGAGGTTCTAGCCTAAAATAGTAGTAGGGGAATATAATTCTCACTTCAGGAGAAAAAAAAGACGTGGTGTGAAGAAAAAAGTACTGCTAAGATACCAGAAAGTATAAATAAATAATACTTGATAATGACAGTAACTCCATTATTTTTGTTAGAACATTTTTTTGCATCCACCGAAAGAGACAGGAGACAAATTTATTTTGTAGGTATTATTTTTCCTATTTTTACCCAAAATTAGGTTTTGTGAGCATTAGCGAGTGCACACGTGTAACACGATACAAAATATCTGTTTGATTCTAGTAGCCAGAGGGCGCCATATTAGGGCGCAGTTAATCCATATGTCAAAAATCATAAAATTCATAAATCAAAGGAGGTTCCAGAAAATCCCTAAAATGGACAAAGGCATAATCTATCACATGAATTAAAATGAATTTAAAATGAATTTCAGTCTATTTGCTGAATTAAAAGCAAATAGACACGTTTTAACTGATGAGATATGTAGGCAACAAACATGATGGTTTATCACTAATAGTTTATCTGTGTTCTTCAAGGCATCTTGGGTATTTTTATATTTCTAATGCATTGCTAATCAGCATGGTTATTTAAGGAGTGTGCTATATTTGTGTAGCACGCAAAGTTCAGACTCTTGTAAAGCGTTTCCAATCAGTCACTTACAGTTCCATGCGTATGTCTTAAAGAAACAAGGCTGCTCATTTAAATTTGAAGAAGAATTTATGTTCCGATATTCCCTTTCTTTCTCTAACTACAAAGCCATTAAGAATAATAACTGTTTTCTATATTGGCGTGACACTCTAATTACAGAAGGAGCACATTTGCTGGCTGGTAAGCTCCAATTATATCAGGCTTCTGAGGCGTGTGGTCCTCGAGAAGACACAGAGGGTCACCATCATGTACATGAACATAAATAACATAACTGCTGAACATGGTTTCTTCGAAAAGTCTAAGTATCCATCGGTTTGATGAGCACTCCAACATATGCACATTAATACCTAAAAGACTCACACGCTGATTTTTATAGCTTGCTGTAAAAGTGTAAAGTACGAGCAAACCCATCATTGCATTACTTCACATGACATCCATGTAACGCGGTGGCCTTTAAGTCTATTTCTATATGCCATGACAGATCAGCCAATTAGTTTAATCTTACTTTGTACTTAACACTTGCATGGACTGCCATACAGTTGCTTGTAGAGAGCAGACAGCTTTCCCGTATCGCTTATACAGGTCTAATTGGCTTTAAAACTGTCACTGGCATGAAAGTAAATTAACTTTTAATGTTTGGAAAAGAAAAATCTTTTCACTGCTTATATAAAGCATTGCACAAATGCAAAACATCTTTTTATAGATTGGTTGCACTTCTGATGTTAATGCCCTGCTAGATCTAGATCAACCAAATGCATAGAAGCAAAGAAGTTGACTTCAAATGACAAATCTTCAGCAATTTCAACTTAGATATTATGTTTTTTAGTTATTATTTTTGGAAGTAAATACTTGTACGTGTAGTACAATGATAATTACATGGTAATAACAATACCATTGTCATTGTACCCTTAAATATTGATTGTAATGGATAGCGTTTGTTACTGATGAATGTGAAATATGTACTCTGGCACACTTTTTACCAATTAAAGTGCAGGTTTAATTCAATAAAAGCAATCTAGTGAGCATAAACTATATTTTAGGTCCTATTATGCCAATTTTAAGGCTCCTGATATTGTTTTGGGAGTCTCCTGCAATCGGTTTACATGCATGAAAGGTTTTGTTTTCTCAAAATATGGCCCAGTCTGTTGTTACTGGTCTATGGCGTACGATGTGTTTGAAAGCCCCATTGCCAGAGTTCTCTACTGCCGCTGGTTTAAATAAACGATACTAAATCACACTTCATGAGTTTTGAGTATTACTCGCTGAACTCCCTGAGATTAGAAAAGCAGTCGTCAGTGAAATTATGTGTTTGTGGGCGGGGTCAGTTGTTCGCAGCCAGCCGATGTAGAGCATAGGCGTGAATTATTCAAATGTGTTATCCTGTAATGTGTAGCTGTAGCAACACAGTCTCACGACCAGTTCAAACATATTCGTACGAGGTGGCTAAATCGAGCTAATGCACACAACCTCACTACGATTTTATACGATTTATCTAAACCCCAGTGACGGGTAGGTTTAGGGGCGGGGTTAGGTGTAGGCCATTCGTACAAATTCATACGATTTGGTATCTTGTAAAAGATGACCGATTTTTCTAATAAATTCATATTTTTTTGGCAAAGAAAACAAAGTATGAATTATACAGTGACTTTAAATGACAAATTTTCAGCAATTTCAACTGATATTATTTTTTTTTATTAATATTTTTGACATAAATACTTGTACGTGTAATACAATGATAACTACATGGTAATAACAATACTATTTTCATTGTACCCTTAAATATTGATCGTAATGGATAGCGTTTGTTACTGATGAATGTGACAGGTCAAAATATGCACACTTTTTGCCAATTAAAGTGCTGGTTTTATTCAATACATTTTCATACAAATTAGCCACGTCGTAAAATATGTACGAATTGCTGTGAGACTGCGTTGGGCCGGAAGTTTCAAATTACTAAAGACATTTAAGCTGTATAGTGTCGATTTTTTTCGTAGGCAATAACTTTATTTATAAAAATTATTATAAAAGTATGTCAACTTGGTATTGGTAAATTTGGTTTAAATAGCTTCCACTTCATTCGTCTGAACTAAATTCATCAAATGGAAGTTTTAGACAAGCGCAGTGGATTTTAGGATACATGATGTCGTGCAGTCTGCAAGGTAAGTAAATGTATAGTAATGGAATATAGCAAATATAGCTGCTAATTTAAAAATTTGGTTATAATGTTGAATGAAAAATGTTTTAAATAATTTCTTATGAATGGTACTCATCATGTCTCTCTCTTTCTCGGCTGACATTTAATGGTTCTTTAAGCAAAAGTCTTCTGCAACTCTTTTAAAGATCTCACATTTTCCCCTGTGCACCACCTCCTACATAAAACTGATTATATACATATTTCATAGCGCATGTGGCCGCCTCTTACTTTCTATAAACAGCTTTGTGTGACTAGGAGGCTAAAGCAAGAATAATTAAGCAGCTATTGTTAATTACTCCGGTCTTAATTCTCTGTGCATATCAAGTGGTCTTTTATGTGTTTGCATAACTGTAACTTAATCAGTCAAGCTGTAAAAGTTACACTAAACACAAAACATCAATTAAAGTTCCGTTGGTTTTAGAGAAAACTGGGCCTGAATCTGATAAAATCAGATGGAGCGACCTGTTCCTCAGAAGGGTATAGATGGTGTTGGATTTGACGTTCCCTTGGGGTATTGGAACAGATTTACACAAGGCAGTACAGTATTTTCACACCTCTAAATTACAGTTAATCCGATCCTGACATTTCCCAATTCTCCCACACATAAATCAAACCTCACAAAACCCCTGTAATCAGATTTCAGGCCTCACCAGTGATGCCGTCAAATCACACTGTGTTATTTACAGCACCAGTTCATGTGAATCAATGCTTCATGGGCTTTACATTCTACAGACGTAGAGATTTTAGTAACACTTTATTTTAAGGTGTCCAGTGTGTATAATGTATACATGTTATACATTTAAGTACAGAGTAATATTAATTAAATACGGTCAGGGTTACGGTTAGGGTTAATTATAAATACACACAGTAAACAAAAACTATATATTTACTAAGTGTTGTCCCTCAATAAACTCATTTATATCCTGCTTATCAATAGTTGTTAAGTTTAGGTATGGGATATGATTATGTGGTCTAGTATATATGAACCATTAAGACATTAATATTTGCCCATATAAGTACTATTACTAAGTACAATTATAGGTAGTTGATTTAACCCTTCGTTTAAGTCCTATATCCTATATTAAAGCCTATCATGTGAATTTCTAAGATTAATTTCTGAGGCTGAAAATAAATCTTATTGCACATAATCAACTACACAACTTTTGTTTTCTGATTGATAGTTACATTGAAAATATAGAGCTTTGATCATAAAACTAAGCATTTAAATATCATCTTAATAGACAATGTTGGGACCATCCGTATAAATGACAACATATCCACTAAATTGTATATATAAGGGAAAGCATAAAACACATGCATTTTTTCTTCTTTTATATCTAGTTTTAATTAATGTCTTTTTCAATATACACATAAATATATATATATATATATATATATATATGCACACACACACAAAATTATCTAATATTTTCAGAAAAAAAAATCTCCATTTTCTTGAAGTTGGAACAGATAAGATGAAGATGACATCACTAGTGTAAAATATTTTGTAATGCAGCTAATTATCTACATTTGGAAAGCACTGCACTTCAGATGTACCCAACTAACCTTCAAATAAAGGACATGAGGACACCAGCGCCCCCGTCCAAAACCCGATCAAGGACACAAAATCCCCTGTCACCGGGACAGTGTGTGTGTGTAAGCCTGTTTGTGTATACTTGTGCATGCTTTAGTGTGAGTGTGTGTGTAATTTTGCCTCTGTGCAGGTGTGCACCAGCCAGGCATGGCCGACACTGAGTCTATTAATATCACCGTGGGCTAAATTTACCTCCTCTATGCTCTGTCCACACACTGCTCCAATCACACACACCGCTACTGACATATAGAGATCATGATCTATGCATGAAAATGAAATATTCATTACATTTTGAAATGATTTTCTTAGAAAAATTGCCATTGCGCTGCAGGATAGACATTTTATCCACAAGTAATATTTTTTTCAAAAGTGTCAAACCATATAGAACATTATTAATACATCTGATAAATTATTACATTATTTCACATACGAAAGAAGGCACATTCTTGTTATAAGATGTGGTTTAGCTCAGATCTTCGTATAAGTGGGTCTACAGGGAGCAACTGTTACTTTCAATCAGTATGTGGGATCTAAACCCTTGTTTTACTCTCTTCTTCGCATGAAGACTTCGTATGGCTTCAGAAAACTTGGAATGCAGCACGACTTGTTTGTAATGTTTTACACTATTTGTTTATGTTCATTTTTTGCAATAAATATCTGTGACTGTACTTGTATTGTGCTGACCAGCTGCATCGCTGTCTGGTACAGGGACTGCAGTGCTGCTGACCGCAAGACCCTACAACAGACAGTGACCATAGATCATCGGTACTCCTCTCCCCTCGCTTCTGGACATTTTCCTTGCACGATGCTCAAGTAAAGCCACCAGTATCGTGAAGGACCCCACCCACCACCTCAGGAAGATGCTACAGGAGCATCAGAGCTCACTCTGCAAGACTGCTCATCAGCTTTTTCCCCCAGGCTGTGAGAGCCCTCAATACCAACCACATCACCCCCCTCTGAAATCCTTGTCCACCATGTAAACTGTTGAAAATACAATTTTTGCAATTCTGAGTGCGCAACACACAGGTGAGTGGGCTTGACAAACCCCCTGCAGTAACACTCTTTTCTCTCTATGCCCCAGACACTTTCTTACTAGCGCTGATTAACATGTTACAAGGACCTAATAAACACTTAAGAAATGTTCACTTGTCAACGCACTGCAAATCATTTTGCGCTATTTGCTTCTTAACCCTTAAATACCTTTTTATGCACATTATTAGGTTAACTACTTGTACTTGTATTGTCTGTCTTAGGTTATGTGTATGCATAGTCAATTATTTATAGTATATGTATAGTTACATGTAAAGGTTTGAAAAATTCTTTCTACAGCTAGTGTATTTAGGTTCATATTTATGTTTATTTAAATAGCACCGTGGTCCTGCGAGACCTTTCGTTCCATTATATGTCCACACATGTAGCGGAATGACTATAAAGCTTGACTTGACTTTTGCCACCCCCCACGAATTAGCACGAATTAGCTACCATGTATAAATACGTACAATTGGTCGTGAGACTGTGGTGCAGTTATCATCATAAGTGTATAACACGGGCATATGACACAAAATGACTCAATGCTTTTAAAATTGAAACGTCTTTCGGATAAGACATTAAACCGAGGGCCTGACTCTCTGTGGTCATTAAAAATCCCATGATACTCATCGGTGTCCTGGCTAAATTCCCACTGTCTATCATGGCCTTCATTCATTGATTGGCTGTATCTCTCTCTTCTCTCCACCTGTAGCTGGTGTGTGGTGAGCGCACTGGCGCCGTTGTCATGTGGCTGCCGTCGCATCATCCAGGTGGGTGCTGCACACTGGTGGTGGTTGAGGAGAGAACCCCCCCACATGATCGTAAAGCGCTTTTGGTGTAAAGCAATACATGGTAAAGTGCTATATAAATGCGTCATTCATTTATTCATTCATTTAAACGACCCTATATTATATCATCATACAAATCATTTGGACATTATTACACCCACACATAATCTGTAATCATTAGTCTCAAA
>JAUMHP010000044.1:13114670-13134305 GCA_032361065.1 Enteromius trimaculatus | reverse complement strand
ATAGACATGATTGAGTCATGGCAGCATGTGTATGTTCTGTAGTGTCATAGTTCTATGTCTGTTAAGGTTTAGTAATGAGATTAAGAGATGAAAAGTTCATTGCCTTCTTTTTGGCAGCACATACCGAACACAAACAAAACCAATTTAATTCTGATTCAACCATATAAAGCAGATGCATTTCTATATAAATCAAATTATGTAAAAATTGCCAACATGGATGCTGGATGCTAAGTTGAAATATTTATGAGAACTGCACACTGTTTTTAGATTTACATTCTTAATAGCTCAATTGTCTGGGACAAGAAAATCCCACCATGATTTATCTGAGGCTTCGGTTTTGAAAATTACCGTTCACAATACTGATAGCACATGTGTGGGAATAAGCGTTACATAATAGTTCCTAGTGAGCACACATTCACATTCAGAGTATTCTTTTTCCTGCATTATTTACTCTCATTTTCCCATCTTAACATCAGACTCTAAGTAAGCTATTCTTTTTACTGTTATTTATATCCCTTGTTTTCTGTCTCATATTTCCCTCTTCTACCTCCCCACAGTAGATGTTTTGTTTGGTTTGTTTTCCAGAAAGAAATTAGAACAGGACATCCAGAGTTGTTTAAATTGGTCATGAAGTGCCTTGTATTAGGCATGGCGATTGTTGACTCATACAGTAGGTAAACGTCCACAGTTCTGATTGGCTAAAAGCTATGTATGTTTGACATGTGCATTCCCCATAGACACTGCTGTGATTCAAAAGGTCAAAAACACGTAAATAAATTAATACTGTCAATCTTTTTGAAATTCCTGCACCGAATTGTGCAAAATCTGCTGCACAATGAAGTGAACAAAGGCCCCGTCTTGATCTTCATTAAAAATAAAGTTCATTCATTCTTTCCTAAGGCTGGGATCAGTAAGAAGCCGAAGCGGAATGCTGTTTTTTTTTCACAACTTGGCTCTGAACAGCATCATCTTGTCTTTGTAGCTTCTTCATCATTTAGTTTCTCTGTAGACCTCACTCGTATGCGCTACATGAGTCAGTGGGTGTGGCTAAGTGATCACGGGAAGTGATGTCGAAGCAGGTGTTGATTTTCTTTTGCTGAGGCAGTGCTTATCCAGACCATTAAAGCACATTGTAGAACATTCATAAGCTGTTGCATTGGAAGACTGGCTTTAATATGAGCTTTTTTTTGACTAACGGCAAAGTTTTGAAACTTACTTGATGGTTTTATAGTGCAATGACCTCTCGTATGTCAAAAGATCAAGGTCATTTTGGTTTCTCAGTTCATGACCCCTTTAATGTGGTATTTAAAGGGAGAGTTTACCTTAACATTTTTATTTTGTCATTTTTTACTTACCCTCATGTCATTATGAATTTCTTTCTTATGTTGAACATATTTAACATCGCTTATTTCGCGATAACTACAGGCTGCCTGAACATTATCCCACTTATCACACGGCTACTTGCCACATAAGGAAAAAAAACTGGACATAAATATGAATTTGACACATTTTATTGGCATATTTGTTTTAAATTAACATTTTCATCCTTCCGCGAAACAATATAGTACCACGTGACTAACATTCAAACGTTAGTAAGACAATTTATAACATCTACATATGAATATATAACAACGGATGTATTTTAAATTTTCCATTGTTAATTGTGGTTGTCCAGTGTTTGTCACAAGATGGCGCCAAACGGTAATCTTTGTTGGCGCGGAGGGATTTTAAACATACAAGTTGTACCGACTATGCGTTATTACTTTGGAGCGGTTATTATTTGAAAAGAACGAACCTGCAAATGTCTCAGGTTCGGTTTTTTTTTCTGGTTCTTCAGAATTCTTCAAATAGCTTCTTCTGTGTTCAACATAAAAAAAAAAGAAACATAAAGGTTTGGAACGACAAGAGGGTGAGTAAATGATGTCATTCTAAGGAAAACTATATCCTCAATACCAGCACAAGCAACTTTTGTTTTACACAATATAAGAGCAGCCAAATATCAGTAGAGTTCTTGTAAATTTCACTGTAGTGTGACAGTGCCCATCCTAAAGTATGTTTTTCCATTAATTTATCTTCCATATAAATGTTTAATAAATCATTTAAACCAAGACAGTCAGTCATGAGGTTAAGTATAACATTGAATTTGAAGTAAACAAGTATTTGAATATTGTAATAAATAAATGAATACATGTGTAAGGATTGATTACGCCATTTGCAGAGCTCAGTGGCAATATACAGTATAGTGTTAGAGAGCCTTTTTGCAAATTATTCTTGTTTTGACTCTGATTGGTAGGTTGCATCATGCATAATGGGTAATATAGTTTTTCACCAATAATTCAGCAGTGAATCTTGATTATTTCAAAAACAAACTGAAGTAATGCAGGTTGGCAGCTTAAACAGAAGCCAGTATCACAGACTAACGTCCTCATAGCTCACATAGCGAGGTCTAAAGGTTTATCAGTAAAAATCAGTTCACATATGGAGAGAATTAATTCAGTTTTTGCATGACTGTTGTACTCTATAAGACTATTGTCTTCAGTTATCAGTCGTGATTGGAACGAACTAAAGTAAAACACTTCAGCACATAATTTGCGTTTAGTTATTTAAGCAGGCTTACAGTTTTCACCTTGCAGACACTAAAACAGACTAAACTGAAAGAGGGACCCAAATCAGTTTGAGAATATTAATAATTCCCAGCAACAGCTCATACCCTCCTGGTAACCACATAACAGTGCACTAGAATTTCAGATCGCCTCAACAACTGCACAGCAGAATCTGTCAATAGCCCAGCATCATCGTGGTGGCTAGTTTAGTAGGGGCAAACACCTCTCGCATACTTTAGAAATGTAAAAATGTCATTTCCTCTTCATAAACCTCAAAGTGATAAAGCATCTTTGGTTGCTTGTCAGATTTATAATCTGGCCTTGACTTAAAATTAGTATGACAGTTGGCAGGAACTGTGACAGCCTGTAAAATATCAGCTGAAGAACGGGACAGAATTAGGCCAGAGAGTGGGCCAACATTGATCCAGAGCTCTTTACGCAAAACTAGCTTGACATAAGAGAATAAAACAGCAGAAAGAGAAAACGAGGATGTTAAGAGACAATAATATATGAAAATGACTTTCATTATACCTCTAAAACTCTTGGTAATTTGCCCCCCTGGAAGAGCCCCACACATTAGAATGATAAATGCCACCAGAAGCCTGGCGGTTCAGATGGCCTCATCCTTCTGGGGTTTGCTGCTATATACAGAAACAATGTCATTTCCCTCTGTACTCCTCCAATTTTGTTCCTCCTAAACTCTGAGAGGCTGTCTCTTATTTACTACACCCACACCCTCTCCTCCGCTTTCTCTTCCTTTCAGGCAGGTTACCATGCGACAGCGGCATTCAGTTAGGGGTTTATTGTTGCTCTGAAAGGCTGCCGCTGACTCAGAGAGGAAAAGCTTATGTTTCCTCCCAGAGGAACGAGAGGTTCACTGCTGTGAAAGGCAGCACACATCACAGTGCAATAATACGCCAACCATGTCTCAACCCCAGGCTCGCAAAACCAAGAACAGCGTCTTAAAGATCTCACCATGAATAATTAAAGATAATGACATAATAGTCCTTTCAAACATTTATTATATTTTACTGGAATGTTGATGCTTTGGCATTGAAAATATAACTTAATAATGATCTCCTCAATCTTAATAATGGATAATGTCTCAATACCAACCTCCAATCTTCAAGTGCCAGAGCCCCTAAAACCTAGACCAATACCAGACTCCAAAACATTGTCAAACTCTTGCAATAGATCTCAGCCTTATTACATAAGTAGCCTATGCACTAAATCAATGATTTGGTATATTGCACTAATTGTGTACATACATGTTTTTACATTCTGCTTACTGTATAGTTTGATAATGCCTGCATGCAATTACATTTATAGCTACACTGTTGACTACGGTGGCCGAGAAGTGCAAAACACAACAACAAATCGCAACACAAAAAAAACAAATCTGAAAACCAAATAACAAATCCAGAATCAAAATTACAAATTAGAAAACGCAATATCAAACAGTAAGGGTAGGTTTAGGGTTGTTTGATGTGTAGACATTAATAAAACATAATTTAACAGGTAGCATTTTCTGATATCAAATTGTAATATCTATTTTTTCATAGGAGGTAGCAAAATTTTATAAGGTAGGATAAATCGTTAGAACACCTGAACTAACTTCCTATACTGTATGTCTTGATTGACAGGAGTTCTGTCCAATCAGCGGCGACTATGCTGGTCACACAAAATACCTAACTTTTCCTGTTTGACTGATTTGTCGTTGTGTTTTCTGACTTGTCGTTTTGTTTCCAGATTTTTTTTTTGTTTTTTATGGTTTGCTGTTTTGTTTTTAGATTTGATATTGCGTTTTCTAATTTGTAATTTCTAATTTTGATTCTGGATTTGTTATTTGGTTTTCAGATTTGTTTTTTTGTGTTGCGATTTGTTGTTGTGTTTTGCACTTCTCGGCCACCGTAGTTGACCCATCTTGTACCCCTTAACCCACCAAACCTGTCCCGAACCTACCAGTATCCCACCTTATTAGCAGCAGAAGTGTTTTGCAGTACAATGTGAACACATAAATAAGTATATTTTTTATGTAAGAACAATAGTAAGGCCAACTAATATAAAATGAGAACAACTCCTAAAAGACCTAAACGAATACTTAATATTCCCCTGAAGTCCCAGAGCAACTTCAATACCAGACCTCCTCAAGCTATGCACAATTTAAAGACTCATACTATTACCAAATTCTCTAAAGACCTAGACTACTACCAGATTCTCTAAGGCCTAAACCCATACCAGGGTTGCGTTTCCCAAAAGCAAGTTGATCGTAGCACCATTGGTTTCAGTGGGGCTTTTGGGAAATGCAGCCCAGATCCCTTAAGGCTCAAAGCCACTCCAGTACCAGAACCCTTAAAGCTAAGCCTATTCCAGACTCGCAAAGACTCTAGAGGTCGCTGAAACCCAGACCAATATCAGATCCAGATCCAGTCTTGCCTTAAACCCAGACCCACAACAATAGCAAGCCTTCCTGCAATACTTTGACAATAAAAAATCAATAATAGGCCTCCGAGGACTAAGATCAATGCAAAACTTCCAAACACCATATTCAGATGAGTGCCAGACCCCGTTAGACCAAGACCCAAAGTAATTACCAGATACCTTGAGAGTCAGACATAGACAAGAGCCCAAATGTCAAGATTCTACACCAAAACCCAAACCAAGGCCTGTTTATCCAACACCATTTGTATTTGTTTTCTTTCCTTTTTGTGCAAAATGTATCTGAATAATATGGAGACTTTGTAAATTGGCTTAGTTGCCTTTCTGACCCACTGGAAAGTGATGGTCTTTTGAGGTCTAGACCAAAACCGCAAGATTTGAGCTTTGCTTAA
This sequence comes from Enteromius trimaculatus, assembly GCA_032361065.1. Lineage (NCBI taxonomy): Eukaryota > Metazoa > Chordata > Actinopteri > Cypriniformes > Cyprinidae > Enteromius > Enteromius trimaculatus. The sequence continues at coordinate 13,128,871 of JAUMHP010000044.1, read as the reverse complement.
TAAAATAATGGAGCACACGGTATCTTCTGCTTTTGAGATAGAAGAAGTAACGATTTCCTGTGTACCCACAGACAGATGAGATACACTAGGAACTGACTGAAACATGTTTTTGACTGCACTGTTATTAATAGGTTTCCAGGAGTGACTGGTTTTTAAAAAAGATATGCCAAACTATTTGAGCATGCAAATTTTTTATGGAAAAAATTCAAATGGTCCATTTTTAACAACAGCCTGGTCAACATTACTTAACCTGAGTTATGCAAATGTTTGGACCACATTATATGACCATGCTGAGTTTAGAAACACCACTGTTTTGCCTTTGTATTAGTACATGGCTTTATTTCGAACAACTTACTGTGAAAAAGACCCTGCAGAATGTGAACAAAGTGCCAAAACGGGCCACTGGCTTTCTCTGGTGAATGGGGCTCTTGTTTCGTCTCAATCACTAAGAAACAGTAGTTTTCCTTTAGGTGCCTAATCCACCCACTGGGTTTTAGATGCAGTCCACTGAGCTGCATTTCATTATTGCTGTCAAGGGTTGTAGTAGGCAGTGGATACAAAACCTACATAATCTATTGAATGCCAGTTTCTGGATCCTACATTGGACTAGGTCACAACAGGCAAACTGGCCGCAATTATTTGTTACAACCAAGTTGCAATTAGACAAACTTCAAGGAGACACTAAGTGTTTGATAACTAAAAGCTACTGTACTTTGATTGGAAATGAGGTCTTAATGCATGGAGGTCTTTTCAGATATGGAGCTCTTCTGCTATGGAATCACAGATGACCTTAAAGGTAACCTCAGCCTAAGCTGAGTTCTTTATTCCCTTTTTCTTGCTGTAAGAAATCATTTCAAAAATGGAAATTCTGTCATAATTCATGCTGTTTTCCATGCAATTTCAATGAATGGAGACAAAAGCTTTCAAGCTTAAAACAATGAGCAAAAAAGCACCGTTTAAGCACCATTTAACCATTATGACTTGATCCTAGAGTCAGTGAGCTGATTTGTGGGTAAAACATTCAGACTAGTTTAAATAACACCGTAAATTTGTCACATCACCCTATCAAATACAGCAGATATGGTATTTTGTGTACAGGTTGGATATGGATTAATTGTAAGATACATAAATAGTGCTTTTGAAATTAAGTGCAAATTCTCTCTTGGATTTCACCAAATAAAGCTGGTCAAAGAAGTTTGGAACGATGAGTAACTATTGACTAACTTTTTAGGTTTGGATGTACTGTTTCAAGTCTGTATTACTAATTCTGTATCTGGAGTGGTATTTAGCTTCCACTGCTTTTTAAAGGTGTAGTATTTAGGATAATTGATATACTTGTCCTGTGGCATCCACACGTATTAACACAGATGCTGAAATTTTGATGGTGTGTTGTGACAACACTAAAACAGGTCATGCCCACAGCTACAGTCCCATGATGCGATGAAGAGAGACAGTACAGCCAGAACAGCAAACCAGGCCACTGGTCAATGCTAATTACACAAGCAGAGACAGAACGACGGAGGAATTGATAGCGTTAGTAGAACATTCATTCCGAGCTAACAGCGAGCTTGTTAGCTGTTGTGTTGTTCGTATTTCCCCAAGCTAGGGTCATTCATCTCTGCTGTGCTCTTAATAGGTTTACGCGAATTGTTGCCATGCTTAGTAAGAGCACATGTAAGCTTACTAAGAGCAGCAACCTACAAGTGACCGCTTGTGAACTTTGCTTTAGTTTGTGTTTGAGGTTGGTCAGCTCTTTTTCTTTGGGAAATAATTGATTGCATGCCCATATATTCATCATCGATTTGAGTAGCTGCCGTCTTTAAATAGTATTTTTCCGGTCTAAGTGGGCGTTTCTTGACAGGATGGCACTTTAAATCATACTTTATTCTCATGATCAGAGATGGGCTGGGACACAAAAACAGGCAAGGACCTACTCAACGTAGCACAACCCAACTGCCCTGCTACTGTAACCTTCACGCGCATAAACTTGCCAGCAGTGTTATGTAGTTAATAATGATTTCATTCTTGTGACATGTTTTAAATGATCATTTAAAGGGATAGATTTGGGCTGGGTTATATTGTTTATTTTTGTTTTGTTTTTTTTTTCATAAAAATATGACATCACAGGTTCAACCCTAATTTTATGAAGCTACAAGAATACTTTTTGTGCACAAAGCAATCAAAAATAAATATAACTTTATTCAACAATTCTTTTCATCCACTTCCCTTGTGCTCTGGTGCTGCGCCATTGTGGAGAGAGTATCATAGCACATGTGCTTACTTCTGCTTCATGTGTTGTTTTTGTTATTTTTCTCTTTTTTTTTTTCCTTTTGTTTTGTTTTCTTTGCACACAAAAGTTGCTTCGTATAATTACAATTGAACCCTTAATGCCACATGGACTATTTTCTGATGTCCTTGCTTGATTGTGGTAGTAATTTTGCTGTCCATGCAGGGTGTGAGAGCTCACAGACGATCAAAAATATCTCAGTTTGTGTTCTGAAGCTGAACACAGCTTACAAGTTTGAGGGTGAGTAATTAGTTAACAGAATTTTCGTTTTTGGGTAAGCCAACCCTTTAAGCTGCAACGATAGCAGTTTAATTAATTGTATTTTTAATGAATATCATTTATTTTATTTATGTAATCTATCCATTACTCTGGTAAATGTTAAAAGTTCCTGCTGAGAGTGCCTAATCAAAAGCTCTTTTGATTGGCTGTGATAATAGACATGTTGCATTGCATCACACACAAACTCAAAGGTAGTAACCTAGTAGACTGATCATACGAACAGGTCTGTTCTTAAGAAATAATAGGCTTGGAATTAAATCATAAAAGCCATATTTCTAAATACAAGGGGAAAAAAAATGATCGTAAATAGAAGTATCTTTATGATTTGCCTTTCCTTCATTAATTCTGCTGATTTTATTAAGTCAACCTCTGCAGTACATGGCTATTAATATACCGTTCATCGCCCACTATGTTTGGTTTGCACAGACAGCAACAGAAGCGAGATGAGGCGGTCGGCTGGCTCTTGGAGCTGCTTAGAAAGTAATTCGTAAGGAAACTATTTCAATTAAAGTGGCAAGCACAATTGAAAGTGGGCGCAATCCTGTATCGCCTATACCAGGATCCACCTCTGGGATATAAATGGGTCAGCCTTATAATGTCACTTCCCCCCCCCACAGATAAGTCTTCGTGTAATTGCTTATATATTTAAATATTTACTATAGACTATAGTCAGTGAGCTCTCAAAGTAATTTGCAGTGTGCCTTTGTGCTCTTCTGCCAACACTTATAATGTTCCAGTGTGAAACCATTAGCAGAGAAGTCAATGAGGTTTTTTTCAGGGACAGATGGACGGGGATGGATACATAAAATGACCTCACAGCCTCACACAGCTAGTCCGGTTTATGCGTGTGTGTGTAACAGCTCGAGAGCTCCTGAATTTTTTATAACGTCTGAACGTGTCGAGATGAAATTAGCTTGTGTGTTATTAATTTATCACAGTGCTCTGACTCAGAAAATGAGGTACACCTAAACAGTCTGTCATTCTCTTTATTTTAGGTAAATATTGTTTGTTTAACTGCATATAAATATATCTAATATATTGGTGAGTGGAATAATGACATTCTTGAATTTTTTGTTCTTAACCAGTCTAGATCCTACTAAACATACTTAGCATGATGATATTATATAGAGACGCTAATGCCGACCCAGTCTCATGGCAGTTCTTGTTTTCATAAGTCCAGCATGTTTTTTAAACTAATGCATTTCAATTGGATGCATCTTAGTTTAAAAAAAACGTGCTGGATTTAACAAAATAAATGTGTCCCTGCCACGAATAAATACCGTGAGCTACTGTACAGTATTTACATTAATGTATGCACTTGACACTGTATACTAAATAAATACAATGCTATTATATTCCAGTGACAAGCACTTTGTTTCCTTGCATTTATTTTCAAAATCTGAGGTAAATTAGCCATTGAAGCTTTCATTACGGCTTATAGTCTTGCACAATTGTATTTTAATTAAGATTATACATTTTTACATTAACAAAGCACATAATCAGTACCTCAGATTATCACACACAAGTTTGACTTGATGGAAAGATGCAGAAATAGCAACCGTTTCTAATATATAATTTGCTGCCACGTATTGTTATCATGGCTGGCTACGACAAAAGCTCTGATTAACCCTGACGGATACCTTTTATGGTGTGTTCCACCATTTGCATCTGGTTGAGACATGGTGTTATTATGTTTTACATTTATGCATATCATTCATATTGAATGAATAAACATTACTAATGCAGTATGCTTTATGATTAATGTTAACTTCCATTAAAATAATAATTAAAAGATGTGCCAGTTAAGTTCAGTTTTCCTTGGCCTAGTTTTATAAAGTCAAGTAACTTTATATGAGTGCGCAGACAGTGTATTTATCTTAAAGTGCTTTACATTCAAAAAAAAAAAAAAAAAAGAGAACAGCGCATGCTATAAGAATAATGTTTGCGAACATGTGCCAATATAATACAAGTATAATGGTATATATTGAGAGTGGATATATATTTAAGGCTTTCAATCAAAAATGTAAATGCTGTCATTTAAACCTATGAGTCTTTTGTTATTCTTTGGAGTGATTTCTATCCATCCATTAAGGCCATAACTGCTCCAATAATGTAATTGAAAAAAACATGTGACCATGTAACTCTAATAATGTATTCTAAGTATTCTCAAAATAACTTTTGGATAGCTCTGTAATGCATGTTCATAATAATTCATGCCTGTCTTTGGATCTTAAAACCATAAGTCTCTCGGGTTTTATTAAAATATCTTCGTTCGTGTTCTGAAGATAAATAAAAGTCTTACGGGTTTGAAATGATGTGAGAGCAAATAAATGATGACACAATTTCTATTTTTGGGTAAACTAACCCTATAAGTTATTACCATGATATTACTGTACCTTGGCACAAGTTGCATCCATTTTTGTAAGGGCCATAAAACGCATCAAACAGAATGACTCGTATCTCTGTTTTATCCGTCTAGTGTTTGTGTGATCATTCCTGAATTGGCTTTGTTGAGAACTATCAACACCTCAGTAGATAGCTCCAGACTCCTGGTGATGTAAATCTACTGACATGGAGACAGATTGTGAGGCACATTGGAAAGGGCTATTATTACGAATAGAAAAGGGTGAACAAAAATGAGACCGAGACAAGGTGGCTTATATATTTCATTACCTTCCCAGAATAAATATTTCTTATTATTTCCATTACGAGAAACTGTTGCTAATTTATATCCGGTGCTGTAATTAAACAATAACTATATGAATTGCTATATTGGTACTGTAATACAGTCAAAGTTCAAGGCTGTTGAAGAGCATTACATTTGTATTTTAATTATATTTTCCAATTGTTTCAGGATGCTGGGTAAGGTAGCTGCTGAGTGCTTATGTAAACCGGATACAGCGAGGCAACTCACTAGTTTTTCTAAACACTGGGTGGTGACTATCTGCCAACAATTTGGTCCATTTTAGACAAGGATGTGCTGTGACCCAGCTATTACCCCTGTTAAATGTTGGACTAAACATCCTGTTACGCACAATAGGCTGCACATCTGACAGATTCATTGTTAATAAGCAGGTTCACTGATGGCCTTGTTTCTCTAAAAATCCTTGTTGGCACGAGTAAACTGAGGACGTTTTTTTTTTTATTATCTCTTTAAATAACCAACATTTGTGTAAATATTTGATAGTTAAATAATTACATGTTGTGCGTTATTATAAAACATAATCTAATAATCTGTCAAATTGCAGAAATTAACCAAAAAGCCAAGAGCAAGAAACAATTCTGCTTAAATTTATGCAGAAAATAATGGATAGTGCACCTTTTCACTGAATTAGCTACTATTGCAATAAAAATGACAGCTATTGCCCATAGTCTGACTGTAACAGTCATACCCTTCATACTTCATACCCCCCCTCCCCCCCTCCCCCCCAATGTTCAGTTACCAAGGACACTTCCGGTGACGTTGTAATATGACTAACCAGTCCTACTGTATATCCTACTGGAGTTCATAACAGCCTGCGGACAGACATACAATGGATTCAGCCTTCGAGTAAGAAAACAAAGGGCCAAAATATATGAACAGACTGCTTATTATTGTGGTGTGTCGATCAATGAGAATCGCTGACAGAATGTTGATTCTGGAGCAGATTTACTGAATGCTGTTGTGTCATAATCAGTCTGTTCTCAGTGTGGCCAGTCAAGTCTGTAATGATGGAGACAGATCCAAAGATGTTGGTTGCAGCTGATTAGACAAATTTCGTAATTTGGCCATCAGTAAAATTAAAATCACTCTGAATAATCCTTTGGAAGAGAACTCAGCAAGATTTTTTTGGCATGAACAGTGTCATTCTTACAACTCGTTTTCCTGATTGCAACACTGCTATGGTGTGGTGGGAGGTTTTTAGAGTTTTGCTATGCTAACGTTGCTAAGATGTTGTCAGTGGTTGCTGGCTCATTCTGTGCTGTAGCTAAGATGTTCTAAGCGGTTAGCATGTTGCAGTGCAGCTGCTTAGGTATTCTGAGTAGCTGTTAGCACCTTGCTATGCAGTTGCTAAGGTGTTCTAAGTAGTTGTTAGCATCTTGCTACGCTGATCTGAGTAGTTGTTAGCCTCTTGCTGTGCAGTTGCTAATTTCTGGCAGCTGTTAGCACTTTGCCATGTGTTAAGGTGATCTGAGTAGCTGTTAGCACCTTGCTATGCAGTTGCTAAGGTGTTCTAAGTGGTTGTTAGCATCTTGCAGTGCAGTAAGTTAAGTTCTGGATAGTTGTTAGCATCTTGCTATGCAGTTTCTACGCTGTTCTTGGAAGTAAGCGCCTTGCAATGCAGTTTCTAAGTAGTTGTTAGCATCTTGCTACGCTGATCTGAGTAGTTGTTAGCTTCTTGCTGTGCAGTTGCTAATGTGTTCTGGCAGCTGTTAGCACTTTGCCATGTGTTAAGGTGATCTGAGTAGTTGTTACTGTAGCATGCTTTGCAGTAACTCAAAACAAATATGCCTTCATTTTTTGAGTTTCACATTTATTTTGATGTTCCTTACACATTCTGTTGATGTTAAGTAACGTTGCACCTACATATCTCCTAACTCTTAGTATATTAGATTATTAGTATACTGTTAGGTTTAGGGTAAGAATAAGTTGCTCTCGCAAAGTTACCTATAATCAGTAAAATGTCTGTCTGCTTTTAACAATACAGAGCACTTAACAGTAAAAGCACTTAAAAGTATCAAACAGAAGAATAGAGTGTTAGTAATTAACAAGATTAACACTCAGTTACTTTACTTTAACTTTTAAGTTACTTTTAAAGCATTTTATTAAATTCAGAGACGTCTTTGTCCAGCTCAGTTCAATTTAAATACTGAATAGCTGTGCAGTCAAATCAAATATAATCGTTGGAAATTAAGTCTGTTGGGAAATCATCACAATAAACAGTTAGCAGATTTCAGTCAGACAGACTAATAATCTAATGAAAGTTAGTTGACATGTATATGCAAAGTTACATGCTGTCAACAGAATGTTCAAAATGGACCATCAAAATAAAGTGTTACCATTTTTTTTTGTTGCACTAATTAGTTTGTCCACTTGTCCAGGCCGCTGTTTCACAGTCAACAACAAAAATGAGATGGAACAACAACAAACTATGTTTGATCACAAAAAAACAATATTAATTGAGTATAATGATGACTTGTAACTTGTTTATCGCTCTTAACTTCTGGATAGCAAAAGCACAGACACAAGACAAGGGTGAAACGTCCTAGTGCGCATAGCCTGTGTTGGTGCTTGCTATTAAATGGTGTGTATTTTGAAAGACTATGCGTTTCAGTGTATGCATAATCTAAGTGTTTGCTTCAAAACTAAACTAGACATGATTTTGAACAATTTTATCATCAACAAGGTGAAAACTGCTGGTCAGAGTGTGTATAGAAAAGTAATAACACATCTTTCAGTAAGTCCCAAATTTGGCATATAATTACAGTTGCACTTTATTTTACAGTGCATGTACTTACATGTACTTACAGTATACCTATAGTGTACCTACCTAAGAAAGTACTGTAATGTACGGTAAGGGTAGGGTAAGTTTTAGGGGTAGCTTCAAGTTTAGGTACCTAGTTATTACTTAGTTACTGTAATTACTAAAATAAGTACATGTACATGAGTAACAAGACTGTAAAATAAAGTGCTACCTCATTTACATATGCAGAAAAACCGTTACAGTCACCGCTAAGTTGGCTGTAACTCAGTAGTAATAGTGATGCTTGCCTTATTTAACTCCACTAACAATGGCTGGGTGAAGTCAGGATCCCAGGCCTTTTTGCTCTAGTTAGAATCTATATTTAGGCAGCTCAGGCTTGTGAAAATCTAAAAGCTGTTAATAGAAACATTGCTATAGATTAATTGACTGACTGCTTAGTGATGTACCTCTGTACAATTGACAGCAGTCATTTCATCTGAAACCATCTGTCAGACAAAAGCACTTCCACTAATGGCCATCACTCTGAACTCAGGGTTCAGGTACTAGAGTTTTACAGAGTGATGATGGTCATTCAGACCTTGTTCTCTCCTTTATGGCGCTCTGTATGAGAGAGGCTCAGATTAACATTCAAATATTTATAACACTTAGCTGGGAACAAAGAGTACATAGCTGGAAGCTCACAGTGGTGCATTAGACTGCTGAAGTTTTGCAAATAGATGAGTGGAAAGATTTTGAGAAAAGCAATGTCAGATTGACCCAAATGCGAAGCTGAAGCATCTTGTATCACCCAATAGGGTTTATTTTTAATGATAATAGCTGAATGAATGAGTTTGAATAATCCTGTTTCTAACAAAGCTACCTACGTAATATTAAAAGTAAATGAATGGACATTACTTAACTAGGGCTGTCAAATGATTAAAATGTTTAATCAAATTAATCAGGATTTTCAGTGGATTCATCATGATTAATCACTATTTGCAACTACACCTGAATCCTATCAATTTTTTTCCTGAAATGCATACCAAAAGATAAATAACAGGACACAGACACATAATTTTCATCATGTGTCTGTTTATTAACACAGCCAAATAATGGTGGTTTAAATCAAGCTGAAACATAAGACACAGCATAGTATTTGTCTTTGCAATGAGAACAATCTTTTACCTTTACGCCGGTTTCACACTGCACGCATAAGCAACGTGTATGCAGAGCAGGTGACTGTCTATATTACAGTTTACACAATAAACTTGAGCACAGTTTTCACTATGAGACTGTTAGGAAAAAAGGATGTCTGACCCTTCTCCCATTTTAAGATTCTCCCACAAAGCATTCACAAAGCCGTGGTCAGCAAGACTCGCTGTGACGCTTCTCTGCAGCATGTGAGCAACACAGTTCATAGTGTCTAAAGACGAATTGCGGCAACCATGTTGCGGCAACCAGTTCCAGTGGTTGTCGTTTTGCCCCCGCTTATGTGCAACAGACAGGAGCTGTTCTTTACAAGCCTCTGCAAAATTACGCTCTTCATTTTTTAATATAGTCAGCTTAAAAGACATCAGTTGCCACGTGTCACTGATGCAATGTGCAGTTACTTCGAGGTAATTGTTGCCCCACTTTCCTGACAAATAATTTGTCACACTGCGCATGCGTGAAAATTAACATTTTTAACGACAAATAATAATTAACGTCGTTAACGTGTTATTTTTGACAGCCTTAATTATAACATTTTTCTATTACTACCATTATTATTGTTATTATTTCAACTTTACTATGCCATTATGACAAATTAGGTATTAGGTGGTGATATATAATGATAATTATATATTTTATATATATATATACTAATTGATAATATTCATGTACCAAATAAAAAAAAACCCGCTAAGAATACAATAAAATTAAAATAAATACAAATTAATAAATTATTTACATGGTACATCTCGATACTAGATAAAAATATACAACATTTCTATTGTTTTTGTTTGTTTTTTTTTTCAGAGGAGGAACTGCGGAAGTTACGAGAAGAAACCAATGTGGAGACTCTAAAGCAGGAGCTGGAGAGAGAACGCGGCAGAAGAGTTGACCTGGAACAGAAAATGAGTGATGTGCTGAAGACCAGGTGAAAAACCAACTCAAATATAGACACACCAACACAAATAAGCTTTACAGAGTTGAGTGTCACACAATGAATGAGGAGCACATGAGCTTTAGGTCACAAACATCCAACACTAAACACTACACAAAAAAAGTACTGTGGATTGGGAATAGACAACTGCTTCTTATTTGGAATTAGTTCTTTTGATAATAGTTCTTAAATGTCCACATTTAATATTTTTATGGTATATGCATGTATTGTACTGTAGCTTGATTTATTAACTTTTTTCCCTTTTTTTTGTAAAAAATTATACAAAATTAATTTTTGAGTGAGTACATGACCAGCCAGTGTATAAAACTATTGCCTTACTTTAACCCGACTCACAACGGTAAGGTTACAGTAATGTTTTCTGATTTCAGTGGTACTGGCAGGAATTTGCGGGACATTGCAGTTATTTGCAGAATTATATTTTTTGTGTGGGTCGTGCACTGGTTTGCATGGTTTGATGTGTGATATGACCAATTGTTACAGTAGATGTAAAAACCATTGTAGCGCAATTTATTGTTGTGTTTTTTTGGCCAGAAAAAAGTTTCAGACTTGTTACTTACTGTTACTTGTTACTGTACAATATATGGTGTATTTGGGTCATATATTCCAAGACGTAGGCTAGAAACTGTAATTCCGAAATATGGTCAGTACATACACTTGTGTGTTGACTGATAGCCACACAACTCCTTAAAACATTAGATTTATTTAATTATTTTAATATCGGTGCACTAATTTGTTCTTACAGGAATAATTCACCCAAAAATGAAAATTCTGTCGTCATTTATTCACCATTGAGTAGTTCCAAACCTGTATGAGTTTCTTTGTTCTGCTGAACTCAAAGATCTATTATGAAGAAAATTTGTAACCAGGCTGTTTTGGTTTTGACAGCCATAGTATTTTTATTTTCGGCGCGACAGCACGGAGCAGTGCTGCAATACTTTCGGTGCGGAGAGTATTTTTAACAGCCCGAATATATATGTTTTTTATGTAATCTGTACAAAATAAAATAATAAAAACGAACAAAATCAAGTCTTCAGTAAAGCGTTAGAAAGACCTAAATGCTTAATGTTTTGAGTAAAAAGTTTAAAAAAGTGAAAACTTTTACTTGATTGTTATGCTGTTTAAAGAAAATGTTTGTGGTTTCTTTTTGTAGTCTTTTGATAAATTGTTGAGTGTTGGCATTGTTCAGTGACCCGGTCCTGTACTGTTTCCTGCTGTCACAGTAGGACTGACCGCAGAGGGCTGCCCACGCCACACGCTGAGCTATAAAAATAGCCACTACATCCAACCCCCCCCATGACCCTTCAGCAGGAAGTCGATGTCTATACGTAGAGAGTCATGCACAGCAATATGTCTGTACAGAGTGTTCTTTCCACTGATGTCATTTCAGCATCTAATTGATTTAGATTTGATTGACAGCGCATTTTGGCCTTGCAGAGGAGAATGCTGTGCTACGTTGAGGAGAAGTTTTGAATTATTAACCTACAAATGCAGAACATCAACGTTATGATTTTACCTCAGATTGTTTTGTACTTTTTTAGCTAAAGTTCTCAGATTTTTGTGGCTCAGAAAAGTAGCTAGGTCTGAGAAAACGTTAGAATTGAGCTAAAAGCTAATGTACTTTGTGTTTCTTGTTGAAGGTGTGAAGATTCTCCACCTCAGCCTCCACGAAAACAGCAGCCACCTGCAGCTAACGGCACAGGTAAAACAACCCTCAATGATGTAGTGACAAAATGATTTGTTTTTACATGACTATACTTCCACGCCTTTTAAAAGAAATTCTTAAGAGTAAATTTTAGTGACATCAATTTTGTATAGGAAGCAATTCCCAATATTAACAAGTTGCTTATTAGCATGTTTATTATTATGTTTATTATTATTACACTTAGAAATCATATATTCTGCATAACCAAATTCCGCATTCTTAATCCTACCCAAGACCTAAACATACAGTAACAGCTACTTATATATATCAGGCATGAAAATCCCTCACCCTTCGGCGAATTTCGCAGTTTTGAAGCCAAAACAGGTGAACCACGTGAATTGTGTAGATCCGCTGAGAAATGATTTTTGAGGGGGTGGGGTGGGGGGGTGGGGGTGGTCTTAGAAAAGTCTTAAACTTTTTATAAAGTGGATTTGGGCCATTTTAAATTGTGAAAGCTAAATAGACTAATCACGTTAAGTTACAGCATGTCCACTAATGAGGCTATAATATTTATTTTGTGGGAGTCCCCCGACCTCCCGGCCCCATCAGAGGCCACATCACCCCTCGAGAACCCTTTGCACCTTTTTCACCCCTGACCCATTTTCATGCCTGATATATACTTAACTATTAATATGCAGCAACGTCACAGTTAATGGTTTGTTAATAGCAAGAACTGGACCTTGACATTATTGCGTGACAGTAAATGATTGCGTGACAGACTCCACCAAATCTCCTAATTTCAGGATTTTAAATTTGTCTCCTTTTCTGTAAGTCTGTAAGTCATTTGAATTCAGGATTTAGTTGTGGCTCTAATCCTGTATTGGGGTTTTACATTTTCCGGCTGGTTTGTGGTTTAGGTTAGTGACACTGAAATGTCTGCTTCAGGAAGCTTTCGGCTGTTATTTTAGGCACTTTTCTAAATTCGTAGACATCTAGGCCAGACCAACCCCTTTTGTTTTAGGCAGGAAATGAGAATGTAGAGCACACACCTCTCTCCCTTTTTGTCTCTCAGTACACCCACTGTTGGATTTAGATTAATAGAGATTTGGTTTTGGCCTCTGAATGAAATACATGTCTGCCTGTCTCTGCAGACAAACAGCAGAAGGAGACGGTGTGTTCACGGCTGCAGAGCTGGCTCTATGATCGTTTTGGAGTTTATATAGAGGATTTCCGCTTCCAGCCTGAGGAGAACACGGTTGAGGCTGAGGAGCCACTAAGTGCTAAAAGGTTAGTGAAGAAAGATCACCTGTGGAAGTCATACTTGTGAAACTGAAATACTCTGCTTCATTATCATGTCTCAGAGATCCTTTTCTGTCTAGTAAACATCTGCCCCCCTGTGGCCAGGATGATTTTAGTCAGAATAAGCCAAGTATAGTGGATGAGAAGAGATCTTCAAAAGGGGCAGGACTTTAATCAACTCACATAACATGGAGCTTTTATTTTCATTAGAAAATTAATTTGACTTTCAAAATAAAAGCATATCCACAAACATATGTTCTTTTCTCTTAAAATTATGTGTTTTTTGAAGGGAAACGTTATGCAGTTACAAATGAGACAGTGTGACAGTGTCGTCTTGTACAAGGTTTTAAGGCTTTTTATGTTTGGGGGTCATGGATTATATGAACATTCAAAGATACACAAGCTGTCAAAGAATAAATTAATGAGTACCAAAAAAACTAAATCTTCAATCAAAACAGTGTACAGCAATAATCACACTTTGCATGTGTGTGTGTGTATTCAAAATATATACTGTATGTGTCACACACACATCCACACACACATATATAATGTAAACAAAGATTTTATTTTGGATATGATTAGTCACGATAATTTGACAGCATTATATATATATATATATATATATATATATACACACACACTCAAAAAAAAAATCGCACATTTCAGATAGTAAACTGCAAGCTCGTACATATCCTTTGAAATCTTGGTAAGGATGTATTTTTGATGTTTTCTCATCTGAATTGTAACAAAATATAAAACAGACTTATACTTATTTGCATCTCATCAAAATGCTACTCTGACTATAAATCTGTAAAATCAAGTTTTAAAGATTCTTCAAAGATGGTTAAGATTCAGTTATATGATTCAGTCCAGGCAGTTATTCTGAAACCCAAAAGGTTTTGCAGTTTGCGGTTGAATTTACTCTTGCCGAGCAGGAGTTCTGGGTCTGGTGTCCAGTCAATGCATGTAACTGCCTCAAAATTCAGCTTTATGTTGCAGTTCTTGTTTCCTTTTAAAATCTGCCTTGTCTTTGTTTCAGATTAACAGAAAATATGCGTCGACTCAGTAAGTCTCTTTCTGTTGTTG
>JAUMHP010000044.1:13076399-13088212 GCA_032361065.1 Enteromius trimaculatus | reverse complement strand
GAATTCTTTCAGGTGATTTCCCCGGTAGATTTGTCTCCGGGGTGGCGTAGTCGGGTACCTTAGATGTGAGACATCCTTCACCTTGGTATAACTTTAACCTTCTGAAATTCTGAAATTCCCATCTCTTGCCACATATAGCTTGTTTATTGATGATGCAGGAAAACCAGCTAGCAGTATCAAGGACCTGGCAGAAATCACTGGAAGCAAGTCCAACGCCCTATCCATTAGGCCACAACTGCCCCGGTAGCCCATATATCTAGTTGCAAATTGTAATCCAACAGATTCTGTGTACTTTTTTGGGGTCCAAAAAATAATATCTCTGTTTTTTTTGTATTTACAAGGAGAACATTTTTGGTCATCCAATCTTTTACTTTTTTAAATACACTCTTAATTTAGATATTTTATCTGGTCTTGTTTAGATATATAGTTGAATATTATCCGCATAGCAATGGAAACGTCTCAGGTTATGCATATAACCTTGTTCCTTGAAGGAACGAGATGCTGCGTCGATGAGACGCTTTCGGAACGCGCTCAGCGTGACGGCTCTGAATCACGTGTTGAATCAGCCAATAATGAGTTGGGACGTCATAGGCGGGTGACGTTACTGGCCAGGAAGCATATAAGCACATGGAATGCGGCCGGCAAACCTGCTCCTGTCATGCAGCGGAGCGCCAGCAGGGGATGCCAAAAGTGTGGTTTCGAGACGCAGCATCTCATTCCTTCAAGGAACAAGGTTATATGCATAACCTGAGACGTTCCTTTTCAGGAACTTGAGCTGCATCGACGAGACGCTTTGGGAACGAGCTGCCCATGCCTCCAGACTTTTAAATCCCTGCCTAGTGTGTGTTTGTGCACCGCTAGGGCGAGAGAACAGAAGAGCTCGTAGCTCAAAGATCAAGTCCATAGAATCGGACAAATGTGTGTGGGGGGGTGACCACCCAGCAACATCACAAATATCGGCCATGGAGATCCCTGCTAGCAGGGCCTTTGAGGCCGCCACACTGTGTGTCGAGTGCACTCTGACTCCTAGCCTCGACGGGAGTCCAGAGAACTCATACGATATATTAATGGCATCCACAATCCAACGGCTTAAAGTCTTTTTGGTTGCTGGGAGCCCCTTCTTGGTGGGACTGAAACAAACGAGCAACTGCTCAGACTTTCTCCACAGGGCAGCTCTGTGGACGTATGCGTCCCATGCTCGCACAGGACACATACATTTTAGCTTCTGCTGACCAGGCTCCCTGAAGGGAGGTAGGTTAAAGGCCTGTAGTACCAGTGGCTGAGGTGTGACCGTAGGTACCTTGGGACTGTAACCCGCTCGTAGGTACATGAAGGCTTCGGCCATCCCAGGCGCAAAGTCGAGATGTGTAGGGGCCACTGAGAGGGCCTGAAGGTCACCTACTCTCCTCAGAGAACACAATGCTAGCAATAGTGTGGTCTTTATCGTCAACAGACGATCTGAAATACCCTCTATGGGCTCAAATGGTGGCCCACAGAGGGCTTCTAACACAACAGCCAGGTCCCAGGTTGGTACCCAGGATCATACTGGTGGCCTTAACCTCAGCGCACTGCGGAGAAGCATATGACCAGGGGTTCTCACCAAATGTATTTCCACCGAGAGAGGAGTGGTAGGCCGATATAGCCGCCACGTAAACATTCAGGGTGGAGTGACGCCAGTAGAGAATCGGGCCTGCAAAAATTTCATAACTGTACCAACTGGGCAGTTGACTGGATCTTGCTGGCGTACTCTACACCACGAGGTGAATAATTTCCATTTTAGGCCATACAGCTTTCTCGTAGATGGAGCTCTGGATTGGAGAAGGGTCTCAACAACCTCGGTTGAGAGACCTGTGGCTAAGAGTTGTGCCCTCTCAGAGGCCACACTCTCAGTTTCCACAGCTCCAGACGGGGGTGGACCATTGTACCCCCCGCTTGTGAGAGGAGATCTCTCCTGACTGGAATCACCCATGATGGGCTGTCTAGGAGGTCTATCAAGTCCGAGAACCATACTCGGCCCGGCCAGAACAGTGCTACAAGCAGTAGACTGACCTTGTCCTGGCACGCTCTCGCCAGAACTACAGGGAGCAGAGCAATCGGGGAAAAGACGTACAGACGCAGCCTCGGCCATGTCTGTTCCATGGCATCCAGTCCCGCAGGAGCTGGATGAACTAGAGAGTAACAGAGGGAACATTGTCCGTTCTCTTGTGTCGCGAAGAGGTCTAACTCTGCCTTGTAATAAACTCTCGACAGGATGTCTGCTCCTAACTTTAGATGCCTGGGAATGTCGATGGCTGTGAGAGGGATCTGTCCCGGGCCCACACAAGGGTCTGGTGTGCCAGCTTCTCCAAGTGGCGCAACCGCAGACATCCTTGGTGGTTGATGTAAGAGACAACAGAGGTGTTGTCGGTGCGCACCAACACATGTTAATCTTTTACGTCTGTAGAGAAGTGTCTGAAATACTGCTAGGATTTCTAGACAGTAGATGGCCACTTCTCCCAGACCTTGGGCTAAGCGACCACTCGTGATCAATTTAAAAACAATTTAAAAATTGTTTGAGTGCTCAAAATACTGCCAGCATTTCTAGGCAGTTGATTGCCAGTAAGATGGCGACCACTCCACAAACCACGGGCTGAGTGACCACTCGTGATCGCTCCCCAACAAGTGAGGGGAAGCCTCCGTTGCTAGTATTCTGCGGCGAACAGGATCTCCCAGCACTGGGCCCTGATTTAGGAACGCAGGATTCCTCCACATATCTAAGGCACGTACAGCTGGGCGTGACACATTGATCATGCGAAGGGGATTTCCCCTCAGGGATATGCCTTTGTTCCTGAGCCACCACTGTAGGGGTCTCATGTACAGCAGGCCAATAGGTATGATGTTGGACGCAGCTGCCATATGGCCCAGCAGCTTTTAAAACTGCTTTTACTCTCGATTCTAGGATCGATTCTTCTCAAGCAGGTGTCATATGAGCCTGCATCGTGGTCGAATCCCACACCACGCCTAGATAAGTGGTTCTCGGAGCTGGAGAAAGTACACTTTTCTTGGCGTTGAGTCTCAACCCTAATCGTTTCATGTAAGCGAGGACGACATCTCTATGTCTGCTCGCTTCTTCCGGCGATTGTGTCAGTGTTTGCCAGTCGTTGATATAATTTAATATACGGATGCCCTGGAGTCGCAGTGGAGCCAGAGCTGCATCCACACATTTCGTAAACGTATGGGGTGAGAGTGCAAGGCCGAAGGGTAGAACCCAATATTGGTATGCTTTGCCCCTAAAAGCAAACCTCAGGAACTTCAGTACGCATCTTTTTAGATCTATTGTGACGAACCAATCCTCGGACCGGATTCGTTCTACAACTTGCTTCACAATGAGCATTCTGAACTTAAGCTTCATGACTGACCGGCTCAATATTCTGAGATCTAAGATGGGCCTCAGCCCCCAATCCTTCTTTGGAACTATGAAGTAGCGGCTGCAGAACCCGCACTCGATATCATGAGGAGGAACCATCTCGATGGCCTCCTTCCTCAAAAGAGTTTCGACTTCTTGTTCCATCACCAGAGCCTGCTCTGAACGAACAATCCTATGATTGACGCCCGCAAATTATGGTGGAGCACGTCCAAATAGTCTACTAAGGGAACCAGCCTCTCGAGGTTGATCTCTGATGATATTTGAGGGACAATGTTTTCTAGACGCAGCCCATCCTTGGGTGAAGCTGCACTTGGTCGCTCGTGAAAGCTCGGTTACGAACGTCTCAGCGCGGCTAGGTTTCACGGCAGACGAAACTCCCGATCTCCCGAGGGCACTGACAAATTTTTTATTTTTTTTAGAAGGCCCCGCAACAGAGCGCCGCCAACTCCCCTGCTGTTCCTGGGGAGGAGCTCTCACTGTGACGCTTTGTTTCTGCGTGTCTCTATAGGTGTAGCATGAGGAGCTGGTACTCAGGTGGGGCTGCTCCTGCCAGCAACCCCTAGAAAGCGAGGGAGAAACTGCTGAAATGCCGCCTCTTGCTTTCGGGCCTTCTGGTGTTTTTCGAAGACCGAGTTTATGGCGTCGCCGAATAGACCCTCAGGCGCAAGCGGGTCGTCCATCAGGCAGACTCTGTCTTTCTCTTTCATATCTGACAGTCAGACAAAGATTTGCTGATTTGCAATTGCTGCTTTTTTTTTGCACGCAATGAGACTTTCCTCCTTTTCCGTGTGCAGACACGTCATCAGCTTGACCTACCATCGAGTACCCCCTGCCCACCTTTTAGCATTTTTAGGCTTGGAGGGCTGGGACGGAGCCTTTAAAAACAATGCAGTGTAGAGAGAGAGATAGCTCGCAAGCGTCTACTCAACTCATGGCATTGTCTTATAACCGCTTTCATTCACCCCCATTAAATGTATTTATGGGGATAAAAACCAGCAGGCTCGTTTTTGAAGGCATTTATTCAATTTGGCCACGTCCGTAGAAACGTTTGATTTATCATTACTATGGCGCAGTTACTTTTCTTCTCTGCTGCCGCTCTATTTTTAGTTCAGCAGCAGCCGCGAGATACTGCCTTCATGAGCTCCTCATACTGGGGCGGTAGAGACCGTGGTCTCCTCTGCGTTCTAACCTTTTCATCCTCTGATGAGAAAGGAGGAACACTGCGCCACTTTAATGAGGGGAAGTAGCAGAAAGCGCTTCCTTCCTCGAATTGCTAGCGCTTATCGAGGCTCTCTTTTTATCACTAAAGAGATGCCCCCGGGTGCGAAGCACACATTCGTGTTAAATTCTCTTATTCTTTCTCAACGTCTACAGTTCTCCTAGTTTGTTGGAGAACTGCATCAACAGAACTGCACCCGGCAGACTACAAAATGGTTAGTCACCCTCGCCTCTTTTTCTTTTTTGACAGAGACACTTTTTAAGCTAGGACAAACACACAGTCAACACAGAGCGTTTCGCTGAATGACAAAAAGCTAGTTTGGCGGCCGCATTCCATGTGCTTATATGCTTCCTGGCCAGTGACGTCACCCGCCTATGACGTCCCAACTCATCATTAGCTGATTCTCGTCGACGCAGCTTAAGTTCCTGAAAAGAACCCACAATAATTGTGTAAAAGCTGACCAATCTGTTTTAATAAATTAACCGTGTTTTTCCCCGAAATAGAATTTTAACAGGCACTAAGGGTAGTCCCCTGTGCACACACCTCACCTGAACCTTGTGGCTCATATCCAATGCCCTCTGTTGCATCAGACTTTGATGAATGTAGGTATGGTTACATCATATCGCATCGCAATCCACCAAAGCCTGATATGTACCCCCCTTAATACTCACAGGTCGTCAATACTCAACTCTCGTCGACGCAGCTCGAGTTCCTTAAAAGGAACCAGTCTAGTCTCATTTCTTTATTTCTTTGCTTTATTTTCTTTCCGTGAGAGTTTAATATCCAGTGCAGGGTTGATGTTATATGGCTCGTTCAGTGAATTGCAGACCAACTCAGTGATCCGCCATAAAACAGTGATTCTGTTTAAATTCCCTATAGAATCTTGAATGATTCTGATTTGATTCATTCTTTATTCATTATTTATATATCTTAATTTTAATCTTACACTAAAATGTTTTGAAATCGAGTGAAAAGTTTTGAATATGACATCTACATTTCTTAGGACACGATGCTGTTTCTATGCTTGATATAATAGACTGTATCAACATGCTCACAGATATTTTTCGTGCGTTTGTTTTGCTTTTAGTGATTAGAAACCTGCTGCATGATAAACCCGGATGACATATACTCAAGTCTCCTGTTCACCTCTAGGAGCGCCCTTACCAACATAAGATGTTCAACTTCACTGATATTCTCTGGTAAAACAAGCTCCCTGAATACTGATGGTGGTTATTTTTTCTTGAATTCATGGGAAGAAGCAGCAAACGCTCAAATATCATGTATTTACTGGGTTTACTTGTTTTCAGGATTGACTCAAAGTCTGTTCACAGCTCAGTAGTTATATCAGTGTGCTCAATAATGTGTATTTGACCTTTATTATGTATATTCTAATTATACTGTGTTGTAAATAAAAAAAAACAGAACAAATCATTTAAAAAAAAAAAACTTTTTTTCAATCTCCTCACAATCTTTCTTACCTGCCTTACCTGTCACTGTCACTAATGGGCCATTAGGGGAGGGGTCTTTGTCTCTTCGGGTGAGAATCACTGAATATTAATGACCATTCTCACTACCTCGCATGCAGGCTTTCAGCCTCAAAATATGTCTTTTAAAACACTATATTGTTTTCTGTGAATAAGTAATTGAAATAATTTTAACATCATTCTGAAGTAAATATTCTAGTCTGACTGAATATAGACAGGTTACTCTAAATTCTTATTCAGGACTAATCACTATGGCTTGTATGGCCTTATTTCATCATCTGGAAAGATAAACTGATTCTACTCTGAAAGGAATAAGGTTAAGAACCTTATTACCATCAAACAAATACTGGAAAGATCATTTGTTATTAACTGCAATCAGCTTTATAATATCTAATACAGTACAGGCCAAAAGTTTGGACACACCTTCTCATTCAATGTGTTTTCTTTATTTTCATGACCATTTACATTGGTAGATTCTGACTGAAGGCATCAAAACTATGAATGAACACATGTGAAGTTATGTACTTGAGGTGAAATAACTGAAAACATCTTTTATATTGTAGTTTCTTCAAAATAGCCACCCTTTGCTCTGATAACTGCTTTGCACACTCTTGGCATTCTCTCGAACCACCTGAAATGGTTTTATAACAGTCTTGAAGGAGTTCCCAAAGGTGATTAGCACTTGTTGGCCCCTTTGCCTTCACTCTGCGGTCCAACTCACCACAAACCATCTCGATTGGGTTCAGAACCGGTGACTGTGGAGGCCAGGTCATCTGCTGCAGCAGTCCATCACTCTCCTTCTTGGTCAAATAGCCCTTACACAGCCTGGAGGTGTGTTTGGGGTCATTGTCCTGTTGAAAAATAAGTGATCATCCAACTAAACGCAAACCGGATTGGATGGCATGTCGCTGCAGGATGCTGTGGAAGCGCCGTATGTACATGCGTTTGATTGCTTCTGTTAAAAATAAAATAAAAAGATGGTGTCTGCTAAATTATTATAATGTAAATAGTAGCTTGAAGTTACTCACAGAAAAGAATATTTAAAGATTAAGAAAATGAAATCATTAAATTAATTTAAGAATAATTTTCTCATAAAATTCTTTTTATGCAAAAATTGTAACATATTCTTATTTAAAAAACAAAAAAGAAAAGTTGAACACAGAAAATTATTTTTTGTTTTGTAATATCATCACTACAACACTTAATACTCAAATACTTCAGTATCACTGAAACTTTTCTATTCATTGACTAATGAGAGTTGATTACTATTCTGAGAACAGAGGGACAACACCAAATCACATGGGGCTCATTAGCATGTCATGTTAAAAACAGCTATCAATTAGGCACTGTCCACAAAACCACTGCACACATCTATGCTGCATTTGCTGTGCAGACTCTTTTGACAAACACAAATAGAGTTGCTTGTGTCATCATTTCCATCCAATAAAGAGAACAGTATGAGAAATTATTTTAGGGCAAAATCGCAGTCAGCCAAATGTTGTTGTAAATATCCTGCACATAGACTTTTTTTTAATTCCTGCCCAAGATAATCCTTTAACTTGCAAATTGTCTCCAATTTTGAATGTTGTTTATTTTTAGCTGATTTGTTAGGCTCAGATCAAAAAAAAAAATTCTCAGATGTTGCTCCTTCATAGGTTCGTCAATTTAGGAGGACTGAACTTGTTGAGGACTGTGTTGTTTTAAGTCTCAATCTGAGAAAGCCTGAGATGTTATTTTAAAAATTCTTTAGAAAAATTTTACGACAAAAAGAGAAACTAATACACATACAGGAACAAAGCAGAGCTATAAGATACATTTAGATAATACAGCTCAGATAATGGAAGTGGGAAATACAGTAAGAGATACAGTTTGTCTCTTATGTTAAATGCAAAACAAAATATTATTTTAATAAACATCTCTTAATGAATACAGTTGCTTTTTATGAGGGTATATAACACAATAACATGTGATGAGTATCCCCTGTGTATAATCCAGAAACAAATTTAAACACAAATATTTAAGCACAGACTGACATAATAGATTTTAGGCACTACTGCCATCTAGTGATGAACAGAATATTTTACCCAGTTCCACATGTAAAGCAAAAGTGTGATATTATTTGAATAAGGTTTAAGATAACATTAACATCTGTAAATATAGATTCTATAAAATAGGCAACCAAATGTAATGTTTTTTTACTGTATAAGTGATTTATAATAAAACCCATTATGTTCAGTGTGGGGACAAAATGTACCCAATGAAAATGGCAATATCCAAAATCCTTGTCGGGACATTTTTGTAAAATAAAAAAGAAGGTACAACACTTTGATCATAATGAAAAAGATTATTATTATGTTTATAAACTTATAAACTCTCAGTTGAGTTTTCATAGCCATTGTTTCAAAACACAGGATGAATGAGAATGTGAACATTTGTTTTATTCACCAAAATACAACAGTATGATTTTCCTCCAATTTAGTACTTTTATAGTTTTGAATAGGCTTAAATGTAGCCATCACAATGTGAGTTCACATAACACACATTTATGAATATAGAAAGAGGAGGATGAGGAGAAAACAAAAAAAGAAAGAGACGGGTCTAAAGACCTTTTGTTCCTGATGAAATATGAAGCACTCATGAAAGCTGCATGCCAATTATGTACAAATGGATGTAAGCCATTCCACAATTCTATTATTTGTACATTTACAGTAGACAAGAAAATGTCTGGCTTATGACTGTAACCTCAAAAGGGAACAAGACACTTCGTTATTTTAGCGCTGCAGTACTACATGGGCATCTAACATGCTTGTGAATCCCTCCAATACCATTGGTTCAGTGTCACCCCAAACCAGTAGATTGATTTTGCTTGATGTGCAGTTGTTTGAAAACCTTCTAAAAGAGATTAAAAGTAAGGTTTGAACCTTGGTAACTAGACATATAAATTGGGTTAACACCTTCACAATAGGGCATGGTGTAATACTGCTCAGTGGATATGCTGCAAAAAAAGCATGTTCAAACAGCACAAATAAAAAGTAATTGCTTTGTGACTTTGAACGAGAAAGTGGCTGAACACAACTGACAATAAGATGCTCAAAAGGTTCACATACTTGAACTGGTTTCAACTGAGATTGAGATGAGGATTCGGGCTATTTATAGGGCTAGGTTTGGAATCTGATAGGATGATAGAACAATTGGAAGATTAGAGAGGCGGAGATCGTAAAAGACTGCCTTCGCACCATTCTCCCGAAATGAGCTTCAGAAGCTATATTTCACAAGTTCGAGCTTGTCTGCATTTAAATAAAGCGAGGCTTGTTTGCTGTGCTGCTCAGGGAGAATGCTCAGGATTGGAAGGGCTGCCGAGCCCTAGGGTAAATAGCCCTAAGGGCTTGGGAGGGGGAAGAAGCTGTCAGCCAGTTTCCAACCCTGAGTGCCCCCCAAAATGGGCAAATGAAACAGCCACCAAACAGATGAGCACCCCAAAAGGTGCAAGGAAAACAGAGGCTGTTGAACCTGACAGGAAAATTGGATGGAGGTATGGAGGTATGGACTATTGTTCTGAGGGGCTAGAGACCAATGCTCTGAGGGGGTGGGGGCTGATGCTCTGAGACCAATGCTCTGAGGGGTTGGAGGCTGATGCTCTAAGGGGTTAGAGGCCGATGCTTTGAGGGGCAGAGACCAAGGCTCCTGGGGGCTGAAACTGATGCTTCCGTGGAGCTGGGACTGATGCTCTGGGGGGCTGAGCTGAATTGGGGAATTACTGAAAAGGGCCGTGGGAAGGCGGGGTTGGAGGATTGAAAGATTGTGGTAGGTGACCGCTGGGAACTTGGAAACCTGTAGGAGGAAAAGGAGAGGAGAGGTTAGTCAATTGAAGGGGGGGAGCTCGACACAAGGTAACTGGTAGGTAGAATAGTGGAAATGCTGAGGGGATATTTTTTACTTGTAAGTGATCAGTGGAAAGAAGATGAATGAGGTAATGGATAGGAGGGAGAAGTCGGGAAAATCTAGATTCTATTGAAGATGGAAGGCTTTAATTTTTTCAAGCCGCGAGGTAGGATTGCCGGGCCTACTGGGATATAGTTTGGAGAATTTAATCTGTGGAGGCTTCGTACAGGGATGGTTTGGGGCAGGATCAGTTGCAAAGTTGCATCAGTTCTGGCACCAATGTCCTGAATTTTGAATGGGGCATGATGGCGGGGAAATGTGAGCTGGCTTTGTTTATTTATGCAACGCATGGTAGATTCGTAACTGCAATGGATAGTGATGCCAGTGGTGGACCATTCGAAATCCCAGAGAGTGCCGGCTATAACTATGGGGTATAGTTCAGAATCTTAGTACAGATTCTTAAAACACTGAATGTCGCAATCAACATAAAACATACACTCTCAGTTAGATCATCTGAAGACGAGTCCTTAGACACCAAACACGAAATGTTTGCATAAAACAGTGTACCAGGACAATAACAATATACACTATGATAAGTGTTCACTCAAAGGAAATTTTAACTGTTAGTCAGGGATGTCTTTGAGTTGCCTCTTGGGTTTGTGAAAGCGGTATTAAAGATTGTTGACATTTGTTAAATGTAACAAATAGTTTGTGACTGATTGGTTCAAATGCTACACTGCAGATTATAATTTACCGTAGAGGACACTTCCAATCCAGTGCTCAGCCAGGACCACCCAGCCTACAAAGATAGACAGGCTGAGTTCACCGCAGGCAGCACAAAGGACTCTGATGTGACCCCTGAGAGTGTTCAAGCCTTTGAACACAAAGCCTTCGAGTCTGAGCACCAAGCACCTGACCAGGTGTGTAAGCCGGGAATGACTCAGTATCTTCTCCAGTTCTCAGCCATTTGGTTCATCCAGTAAACACGGTCTCTCACCTGTCCTTCAGTACCACATCTACACCTTCTCAGTGGCATGGCACCAATCTGGGACATGCTGGGAGCCTTTTTCTTGTATGCATAAGGAGCTCGAAACTCTGCCTCCAGCCTCTGTGTATTACAATCTGCCTCAACCCACTCCTTCTACCTGGACTACTTTGGCACATTGGCTCCACAATCGCCATGGACTTTTGGGCCTTATATCACATTGGCTTTAATTTTTTGGCAGTCTTAGTACACAATATAACTGCAGAAGAGTCAAGTTTTGAAAAGGAAAAATAAAATATAAAAAATCTTTGGTAATTTTTTTACGTGATGCCTAATTGGTCTAATTGGATTCAATGATCTATGCTAATGTAACAAATTTGCTCAATAGGGGAATATTTATAATTAATTATAAATTGGTTATAATTAATAATAAATATTTAGATTAGATTTTAGGATTAACCGTAGCAGAATTAAGGTTACAATTACTTGATCTGTCCGTCCACCGAGCAGATAATATAATTATTTATCAATTCTAGGAAAGATTCTTTTCTGGCCAAGAAAATAGCTTTCCCTCTCTGCAGTACTAAGTAATTTAACATGTAGCTAAAGGATCAACGTTCAGTGACTCAGAATTGTGAGCTTCACACAGAAACAAACGATTGTGAATATAAGGAATTTAATAAATGAGGCTAACATAGCTAACAAATAGCTAACATACAACAAATTAAACAAACATATACGTACAGGATAAAGGAAAGTAAGGAAAAGAGAGAGAAGAGCAAGAGAATGGCAGTATTTCACAGCAATTAACCACAGCCTAATGAGAATCATCAAAGA
>JAUMHP010000044.1:13043895-13054321 GCA_032361065.1 Enteromius trimaculatus | reverse complement strand
GACAGGACGACTGCACTGTATTAAAGAGAGGATGAACGGGGCCATGTATTGTGACATATTGGGCAAAAACCTCCTTCTCTCAATCAGAGCATTAAAGATGGGTCGTGGATGGGTCTTCCAACATAACAATGACCCAAAGCACACAGCCTGGAAAACCAAGGAGTGTCTCTGTAAGAAGCATATCAAGGTTCTGGAGTGGCCTAGCCAGTCTCCAGACCTAAATCCAATTGTTATTGAGCTGAAACGTCTCGGTTATATGTTGTAACCCTCGTTCCCTGAATTCGAGATGTCCAATCTACTCTAGCAGCTCTCAAGGTTTCAGCGCATCGAGGGGTGGGCACCAGATGCTCCGCAACATCCGGCTGCCTAGGGGAATCGAGGAACTCAACAGGGTCTACTGATAAGGACACTGTGGAGATATTAGTAGCCAAGCCGACTGAACAGGTCCTGCTCCGGTTCTTCAGCTGTTTGAGGTGAGAACACGTGAGGATACCAGTTCAACATGAAGGCTGTGCTTGATAAGCCAGTGTGATGGAGTCCACTATCCAGTGGGCCATCCTCTGCTTGGAAACGCCATTCCCCTTCTGCCGTCCCCCATGACAGACAAAGAGTTAGTCTGAGGTCCTGAAGGTCTGTGTCCGTTCTACTTAGCATCTGAGTGCTCGGACAGGAAATAGCAACAGCAGGGTTGGCTCTGCCTCCTCCTAGGGCAGCGCTTGGAGGTTTACCAATCGATCTCTGAAAGGAGTAGTAGAACCTTGGGCACATAGCCGGGCTGTGGCCTCAGAGTTACATGGGAATCATCGGGCCCAAACTCTAGGCATGAATCGTCGACCGAAAATGCCTGCAGATCCCCGACCCTCTTGATGGAGGCCAATGTGTGCAGGAGCAGAAACTTCAGCTCGACTGCTGGCAAAGGCTCAAAGGGAACCTGTCTCAACGCTCTCAGAACAAGAGAGAGGTCCCAAGAGGGTACAGTAGACGGCCCCCCTAAGGAACCTGATGACCAGGTTGTGCTTACCAACAGACCTTCCTTTGATTGGGTCGTGGTTTGCAGTGATAGCAGCCACATAGACCTTAAGCGTGGAGGGAGACAGCCTTCGCTCCAACTCTTGCTGCAAAAAGAGAAGCACAACTCTGATCAGGCATCACCGGGGGTCCTCTCCTTGAGAGGAACACTACTCGACGAACAGGTTTTATTTCAATAAGTAGGCAGCTCTTGTAGAAGGTGCTCTCGCAGAAGAAATCATGGCAACTACCCCTTGGGGTACCTTTGAACGTATTCAAGCAGTTCAGCAGAGACGGTCAGTTTGTGCGACCGAGTCCAACTCCATACCGAGAAAAGAGATCCTCTGCACTGGACAGAGTTTGCTCTTCTCCCAGTTGACCCGAAGACCCAACAAGCTGAGGTGTTGTAACACCAAATCCCTGTGTTTGCACAACTGAGCTCTGGACTGTGCTAGTATTAGCCAGTCTTCGAGGTAGTTGAGAATGCAAACCCCTTTCTCCTGAGTGCGTGTAACTCTTACCTGCGTCCTGGCAGGAATGAGGCTGGAAGTCCGTGGGGTCATCTTCCCGGTCCTCGAACTGCTGCCTGAAATGAGAGGAGAGTGAGTGTGTAACAAAAGCTCTTTTACAGGCCTGTCCACAGTAACTCGTCCCCTCAGGGGACCCAGAGATAGAAAAATTTGCTCTTTTGTCGAGATTTTGGGTACCACTGGATGTGAGCAAGAGATGTCGCAGATGACGATCCAGAGCCCACGTCGCAACCTTCGTCGCATGCAGCGCGAGGTTTGTTGCGGTACGGAGTTCTGAGAGAACTTCCGGGTCGTGGCCACCCTCGTGCAGGGCTCTCAGTGCCTTGGCCTGTTGCACCTGCAACAACGCCATAGCATGTACAGAAGATGCAGTGTCTCCACAAGCTCTATAAGCATCATCAACGAGAGCCGACGAATGCCTACAAGCCTGGGAGGGGAGCGGCGGGTTACCCTGCCAAGAGATAGAGGTCTGCAGACACAGTTGCATCGCAACAGACCTCTCCACCTAGGGGACCCCCATATAGCCCCTAGCTGCACCCTCGTCAAGGGTGGTGAAGGAGGACGAGCCACTCAATCGCTTCCTGGCAGTGAAAGGTACCTTCCACGACTGAGTGAGCTTGTCATGTACCTCCGGGAAGAAACGCACCAGAGTGGGACCCTGTGCACCAGCACGAGCCACACCCAAGTACCAATCATTCAACCTAGAGGGTTCAGGACGCGGTGGAGGATATCACTCAATCCCAACCCCCCGGGCGGCCCGGGCAAGCATAGCAACTAGCTCTGGATCTGTGTCAGGCACAGTCGAGCACCCAGCAGATGCTGTCTTGGTCGACACTTCATCTCCAGAGCCGTACTCTCCTCCCGATGCAGGGACTGACATCTGGTTGTCAAGGGGAGCACCAAAGGTGATATCTGGGACCGTTTCCTTTGGACCGGAACGCCCCGATGGTAGCTCCACTGGTGTTGGAGTGCGGGCGACAGGAGGCGCTCCCCGAGGAGAGTTCCTGACTGTCACCGTAAGACCAGCCCTCTCCCCTTCGGAACTGGAAGCTCTGCGGACACTGTCAGCCACCACCAACCATGAGGTTGAGTCTGATACGCAACCCTGAGATGGTCATCTTCCCACAACAGGAACATGAGTCGTCCATGAACGCCGCTCTAGCGTGCTCAATGCCCAGGCACGTCAGACAGCGTTCGCGACCATCCGCTGGCGCCAGGTAACGCCCACATCCAACAACGCTCAGATGGTAAGAAATCCTTAAAAGGACGCGTCTTTAAAAAGACGTACCACCCATGAACCAGCTCTTTTAGGCTTTGCTCTTTTGTGAAAGGCTGAAGCACACAGGGAAGATGGACGCTCAGTAAACAAAAGCAGTAAACAAATACAATTGTCACCGCCACTCAACTGGAACCAGCGTCGCTGCAATGCCGTGACACCAGCCATCCTCCGTCAGTTAGAAATGGCTCAGGAACGTTCCCATGAACTGCTCGGCTCCAAAGTGAAAAGCTAATGAACGCTTAATCTGCTGACCTACTTATACTCGCGCTGTGATTAGGTGCAGCTGGATGTTAATCAGTGTAGGCCAATTTCATTGGCGTGTTTAGATACACGCAGAATAGATTGAACATCTCGAAGCGAGATTCCTATTTGTCGGTCACCGACGTGACTCGGAGTGACCGACTGAAAGGGAACTCCGTGTTGCTCAGCGGCAGCCTCAAAACCTGACAGATCTAGAGAAGATCTGTATGGAGGAGTGGGCCAAAATCCTTCCTGCAGTGTGTGCAAACCTGGCGAAGAACTACAGGAACCGTTTGACCTCTATAATTTATTAACAAGTTTTCTGTACCAAATATTAAAAATTTTCGACTCAAGTGATCAAATACTTATTTGACACCGTAATTCCCAAATAAATTGTTAAAAAATCATACAATGTGATTTCCGAATTTTTCTTTTTAGATTCTGTCTCTCACAGTGGAAATGCACCTACTGTTGCTGAAAATTGAAGACCCCTACATGATATCTAAGTAAGAGAACTTGCAAATCACAGGATGATCAAATACTTACTGACCTCACTGTATATATTATATAGCAGTCTGGGTAGCCATACTAAGCCTTCTCCTGATTCCCATTATTTTAATTGAAGTTGACAGTTGCCAAAATAATGTTCTTTATCTGACTAATTCAAATTTCCATTAGCCATGATATTGCTCATTAAATTAACTTTCTCCGGGAGAAATTTGAAATGATGAAATTGTGACGAGTGTGTATATGTCAATGGTTATGTTCTATTCTCAGATGTGTTTCTAAAAAAATTCTAAGATTTTTTTATTATTTTTATTATTTTGCAGTAACAGTCTAATGAAACAGAGAATCATAGTGCAGTGTGAAGGGCCATTTCTCTCACATTTGGGGGTTGTTATTATTGTTTAAGTCCTTTTGGGCAATTTTATGGCTTTTTTTATTTTGGGTAGGTCAGTAAAGTATTGGGTGGAGCAAAGAAAATAGGACCAGGTAAGGTCCTTAAGACAGAACTGTGGTCGCTTTGAGCACAGTTGTTTGTTGTGCTGTATGTCAACACTAACCACAAGACCTTTTTTTCTTTTTTTAGACATATCCTAATGACAGTGATTCAAAAGATGATCTATGACTTCTGGAAACACCTTCTTTAGTAACTTGGATGGAATTGGGTCTAACATGTTGTTGGTTTCGATGATTTAACAAGTTTAAACAATTTTTTTTTTTTTTTTAATTGTGAAATTCTTCTTCGGGAGACTATAGTGTATTATCTGATTTGATACTGTAGATGACTGAATGATTGGTTACAGATGAATGGTTACAATTGAAGTGACCATTTGTGTGAGAGAAGAGATCACAAAAGACTTGGAACGAAACTAAAACGTACTGCAGACTAAAGAGCAGACATTGTTAATGATAATTTTTTGGGAAGCTTATTAGTGCACAGGAGATAAGACTTTATTGAACAGGTGGTAAATGACAGGTGACACAGGGGAGTACTTAGCAGATGATTGATAATTTGTCAGAATGCAGATTACAAGAACAATCTTTCCTTCAGGCAATAATGGAGAAAAAAGTGGACACAGAGAAATGACTGC
Organism: Enteromius trimaculatus; assembly: GCA_032361065.1. Classification (NCBI taxonomy): domain Eukaryota; kingdom Metazoa; phylum Chordata; class Actinopteri; order Cypriniformes; family Cyprinidae; genus Enteromius; species Enteromius trimaculatus. The sequence goes on along the minus strand of JAUMHP010000044.1, from coordinate 13,049,669 downwards.
GAACCATAACATTGTCAAAATGACAAACTGGATGAAAACATTCAGTCTGATTCGCTCTTATACGTTACATGGTTATACGTCTTGGTTCTAGAAACAACTCTAGCGATTGAATTTTGAACCAGCTAGAGTTTGTAAATTGAGCACAAACTAGTTTTTTTGTTTTTTGTACTATCTCTCATTTTTCAGAATTTAACAGAATGAAATTACTAGTCATCCAGTTTTTTAAATTGACTATGTATTCTGTTAGTTAGTTTTGCAAACTGGTTTGTTTTGTTGTGCCACTAAGGAATATAGAACTGAGTATTATCAGCATAACAGTGAAAGCTGACATAGAAGATACACATAAACCATATTCTCAATACTGAATCAAATCACAATCTGCATGTGCAGAAGAATTAATTATTTAAACCTAGGTGCACCTGCTGATATCCATCAGTACATTTCAGAGACCTGTGCCATCAGAGTGGGGCCACTGGGGCAGCAGCTAATTAGGGCACTTCAACTCTGTAGAAGTCATTTGATGACACTGATGTGAGAGATTGATATTCACGCTTCACCTCACTTGCCATCCACTCAAGCGTGATGTTTACTTCCTGAAGCAATTATACACCAAACAGAGACAGCAACATATTTGAATTGAAGATACAATACACCACTGTCAGTCTTTCAGCACAATCAAAAGCTTTCTAAACACTTTTGTCAAGATCAATTTCAGCACAACACCAATGTGTTTGAATTTACCAGTTTCCTCTAAGCATTGCTTATTTGGCGTTTTGAGTGCTCTGAGATGTAAAACTCAGACAATGTAATCAGGATAATGTAAAGATGCATTAATACCCTGAGAATCATCCCATAAACCAGGAGCTGCTTAATTTCACTCTTTCTGAAAAAAGTGTCCTAATGACATTGTCTTTTTCTGTTTTTTTCTTTCATAGATTCACAGTGACCTCTAGTGACAGAGTAGGCCATGAAACATTGGCAAGACCTGACAATGTACCAACCATGAGATGACTGTAGGCATCAAATAATGTCAGTAATGTTAGTAATTAATAATTAACTCCTAATGAAGTACTGTAGCATTGTACCAGACAGTAACACAATGGTAGTAAATAATTACATTAAAACGCACAAGCCACTGTAGTGCTTGTAAGGATTACCCTGGATTTCTCTTAGAAAAACAATGATGATGTTACATGATACAGTGATAGTATTCAATGTTAATATTATGGTAATTTGAAAATGTCCTTTGGCAATTATGTACTTTGTTATTTAGATGAGAGTTCCAAGAATACCATGTTACTAGACATTTCTGGTATTTTTATGTGTTTGTAGGTCGAAAGCCTTCTAAAGTCATAAAAATACATGATTAACTTGGAATTTAAAAAAATGAACGTATTTATCAGTAGTTGATGCAATGTTAAAACACTTCTTTGAACCTGAAAAGATTTTTGACTAATGACTTTGTTTTAATGTCCACAAGATTTTGTAAGTAAAATTTAAAAGAAAGAAAGAGGAATTAGCGATAATAAATTATAATGAATTGCTTTTGTGTAAATAATATGTAATCCATAAAAATTAACTGTAGTCTGATGATTATTTTAAAATGTCATTTAATCAATTAAAAGTACTTAATTTATGGAACCTGATTGCATAATTCAGATCACATGTAATTAGTTCCCTGTCTGTCAGTCACTATGACATTATGTCGTGACGACAGACTGGGGTCATTACTTGGGAGCCCTAATTCGCTCTGATATAGAGAAAACGCCAATGAAAATTGGCTAATGGAATTTGCATGCTGAGCCACTCCCCCGCAGAGCGGGTATAAATAGGGCAGCAGGTGCATCCACTCATCAGATTTTGCTTTGGAGCCGAGAGCTGTCCATGTGCAGTTCTCTCCTGAACGCAGTGCAAGAGAAACCTTTCTTCAAGCGGAGGCTGTTCGGTGTGGCGTTCTAGCAATTCCCATGGGCGTTTCACAAAAGAGCAGTTTCTGACACGGTTGGCAGTCATCCTTTTAAGGATGCCGTTCCGGCCGTGTCCTTCTGGTTGCAGTCACTATCTGTCAGCCAACGAAGGCCACAATCGTTGTCTTCAGTGTTTGGGGATCCAGCACACTGAGGGCGTTTTTGGGGATGGGACATGTTCTCATTGCGAGGAGATGCCCCTGGCAGTGCGGCGGCCTCGCCACTCTCTCCTCCGGGGGAGTGCTAGTGAGTCAACAACTGCTCCTCGCATCGAGTTCACCGCTTCCGGCGGTGACTCCACGGCGAGGGCGGGTGCTGACTTGAGGTTGGTGAGAGCTTCCACGCAAGGTACATCCTCGCAGCCCTCTCACACCTCTCGCAGGGACTGCCCCGTGCAGTTTACTGGCGATTTGTCTGGACCACCTCCGGGTGGCCCTCACATTTTGTTCGGTGGGCCGTTGGATGATCAGATGTAGATCACAGCATCGGGGGATGGGTTTTCATCTGGCGAGGATGAAGATTTGGCCGGTCTGCTGCCTTCAGGCATTTTAGCCCAAGCTGAGTCCGACATCTTCCAAGCACCAACGGCGGTCAGACTGGGCGGAGCAGACGCTAGACCCAATATCCAGGTGATTGCTTTGCCCGGAAGGTCAGCCCGTGTACTGGGATAGGTGGCCTCATGTCTGATTCCCCACGGGTAATCTCTTGCGAAGGTTAAATCCACAAGAAAGTTTCCCAGAGGGTAAAATCGTGTCTTCCCTCGGCCCGTCTCTCCGAACTAGACTTTCCTTCTGCGGGTGGAACTAGACCCTGAGGCATATTCGTATGCGTACCACTCTGTGGGTTAGTCCATATTTGTGTTACCGCACATTTACCTCCCTACGGGCAGGGTGTGGTTCTCCGTAGCAGCCTTCCACGGAAGGCGCGCTTCCCCCTCGTTCCGCCAAAGTGTAACAACAAAAAAGAGGATCTGAAGCAGTCCTTGCGAAGGTTGAAATCCCTTCCCTAGAGTTTAAACTATTCTCTAGCTCAGGAACGCACACTTTGGCTACCTCCATTAGCAAGGTTCTACTATTGATCCCTGCGGGTATCACGGTAAGCGAGTTGCACTGGAGCGTTGGGAAGGTTACGACCTTGCGCAGCAATTGTCAAGACAGGGCTCTTGGCTGTGGCGCTTTCCATATGGACCCCAGTCTGTTGTCACGACATAATGTCATAGTGACTGACAGACAGGGAACGTCTCAGTTACGTACTGTAACCCCCGTTCCCTGATGGAGGTGAAAACCATGATGAAAGTCAAACCATAACATGGTTATTTATGTATTTATTAAAAAAAACAAAAAAAAAAACAATTCAATAAATAGTTGTAATACCAACCAAAACAACTGACATACAGAGTTTAAAAAGTATTCAGAATCTACCTACTACAAACCAGAGTTAAATTAAGGAAGTCGATGTAAACAGGCTGTAATATATATATATATATATATATAAAAAAAAAAACCTAAACTCCAGTAAAGCGTTTTATCCTTTCCCCAGTGAATGAACATACCACCCAACACAATAAATTAACACCAGTAAAAGTACAGTTCCCACATACAAATACAAACATAAAAAAAACTAAACAAAAAAAAACTTATATAAACAAAATCATTAATTCGACATAAAGTCTGGGAGGCATTTTCTTTTCCTTTCTTTCTTTTTTGGTTTTCATTAGAATATCAGAATAACGCACTTGTGGTTTTCATACTCGCTAATATGAAAAGACAAATTAAGTTATATTTTGTTATATAAATACATCAAAATAGGTTAAACTTGTAAAAAACATTCTTAGGTTACAAAAACAATGCCAAATAAAAGCCTGTGTACAAACTTCAATAATTTAAATATAAAAACGCAAATATGTTTTTTATTTTAGTTTCATACCATTTATTTTGTCCATTTGTTCCAGCATCAGTGAATTATTATGATGTAAATAATCAATTAAATGTATAAATACTATAAAAAAAATATTTACAGTACCCATTAGAGTAAATCTGAAGAATAAGTTAGTGATAAGAGATTCACATTATTTACATTACATTGATTACTGATTTACCTGATTTGAGGCTTCTGTGTAAATGCGACAGAAGTGGCAAGTATGAAGTAAAACAAAATACAGAAGTCCCACAGCAGGTGTCAGTCAAGAATGACATTAGTATGGCTTTGAAATTTGTCTACATTTGCCAATCTTAATCAACATCACTGAGGTCGCTAATAGGTTCATCTTGAACTCGACTCAGGTGGTTCATGGCGCGGTTAAAGGCAGTCTGAACAGCCTTGCGGATGGCTGAGGTGCGGCCCTCCATCATTTTAATCTTGTCGATGGTTTTGTCAGTACCAAGAGAAACCATCTTGGATTTAGGAAGCCACTGCCTGTACAAGAAAAAAACAAAACACACACAATCAAATAAATGAAAAAAAAATAAATAAAATTATAATATATATCACTATACCTTCCTAGCTGATTGATTACATACAGAACCACATACATTTTCTGTATTGTGAATTTTCTGAAATTTCTTTATGCATAAATTATGTTCATTAAATATGCATTAACTATAGATTTCTAGAACAAAAAACCTAAACACTAGATGAAGCCAGGTTCAAAATAATTGTTACATTTTGTTGACATATTAGAGAGGTTATTGAATGATCATAATTTAAATAAAAAAAAGAACTGTTGACTGTTCTTGCCAGTAGCTTCATTAGTAAACATGAACTAAGAATGAACAATATTACTGTATTTATTAAATCTTACTTAATGTTAATTTCAGCATTTACTAATGTGTTAAAATCACATGTTTTTGCTAACATTAGTTAATGCACTGTGAACTAACATGAATACACAATGAACAACGGTAATTTTATTAACTAACATTAACAAAAATAAATAAGGAGCTTAATAAATGCATTGTTCATTCATGTTAGTTAAAGGAAGGGTATGCGATTTTTCAAAAGCAAACGTTGAAAATCATTAGAAATTCTTGTAAGCATGTCATAAATAGAGCGCGGCAACAGTTTTCAGTCTGAGATTTGTCTCCCTGTTCGCATTCCATGTAAGTTAGCATCACTGATTATAATTACTTCTATAGTATTTTGTCACGCCACTGCTTTTGTCCTGAAAGAGAAACTTATAAGCTTGTAAGCTGTAAGCTAGAAAAATCTAGTGATCCTGCTGGTGCCGCACACAGTTACCGATTACTAACTCAACTTTCATCTTCAGAACAAAATTAATACATTATAAATTGTGTTTAATGTATTAAAGCAACATCAAATTAGAAAAAAAAAATTGTGTTTGAGCAATAACTTGATCGGAGAACAGAGATTGTATGTTAACCGCCAATCTATGACACGCATACATCCAGACAAGACTCTAGATGCTAGATTAATTTAAGACCCAATCCGTTATTTTCATATCAGAGGACAGATGAGGTGGAGCTGCTTCAGAACAGAGACCATGAGACGGGGACAAGCAGTAGCAGTAGAATTTGTTCATTCAGGAATGGTGCTTGTTTATGCACTTTCATAGGTACAGTAGTTAGTTTGAAACAAAAATCTGTTCTCCGATATCTTGGTGATCGTAGTAGTACCTACTACGTAGTAGTAGTACCTACTCCACCTCATCTGTCCTCTGATATGAAAACAACGGAGTTCAGATTGGGTCTTAAATTAAATTTCAAGTTATTGCTCAGTGATTATCGTCGTCTTGACTACAGAGACCGTCTCTGCATTTGATAAATAAAGTTTAATTCTCGTCATTATACA
>JAUMHP010000044.1:13018263-13032750 GCA_032361065.1 Enteromius trimaculatus | reverse complement strand
TATATATATTTTTTTTTTTATATATATATATATATATATAATTTACATTTACAATTACGTTGTTTGTAAACCTATTTATAATTTAATTTGCAAACAGGAAATACAAAAACAGCAAAAAAATCTAGAAACTGACGCATGTTTTAAATTGACCTAAAGCAAATTTAAACATCAAAGGCCCTGTGTGTGTGCCCCACCCCTTCTGATGCCCGATTGCCCCTGAGAGAGACCCTGGGGTTAAGAAACCCCGTGTGTTTGCTTTAGTAAACCCTTGTTATTTGCTATCTGTGGTGTGAACGTCTATGAATAAGTATGCAAAGTGTAGAATCAGTTGCTTCTTAATTTTATTTACATGATTATGATCTGTTATCGGCTATGGGATAGAAACGACGGTAGTTTTGTTTTATTAACCCCACCCACTATATCGAAAGCCTATGTGACGCCATAGAGCCATGTTTCTTCCGTCTGACGCCGTGTGGCGCTACTACAGCGCACTGTTTACGGCACAGGAGACAAAGCAACCAACTCAATTACAACACTGGATCAACCGTGTGCTTTATTTAACCATTTCACAGCCGAAACTCACTTAAGTAAACCTCAGGACATAAAGGTAAGCTATACTTATGTCTTTACTCTAATGTTTATTTTGTCTCGGGAAGAAGCATGCATGATTTTGGTTTAAATCCAGTGACCCGGCTAGTTCGACGAGCTTCTCTGTTTTGTGCGACCAGGATCCGGTTCTGCCTCATCAGGTTATGTCCTGTGTGGCCTAACGTAACCACACAATTGAGTTGTCACTAAGTCAAATACGCTCTTTCTGCGTGACTAAATGATTATATGTAGGCATTTTAAATTCCCAAACAGTCTTGCAACAAATAAAATAACAAAAACACACATACACACAAGTAAATCGTTTTTTATGTCCATATGGCTAGAGAGAGACGTGTTTTCCTGTTGTTTTGTCTGCGAGCTAATGCACTAGCCGCTAGCATGTGTCGCTCTAGCTTAGCGCCTACATCTCGTGAGGTCGCGAGAGCGTGTGTTGAGACGAGTACCTCAAGCAGCACCCCAACTTCCTTACTAGAAACGCCTCAGATAAATTATACATAATTTTATTCCAATAACATGGATCATACAACAGCACACAGTCATAATTATCAAAGTAGGTTGCTCAATGTTTTTTGTTTTGTTTTGTGACAACTGACAGAAAATGTAAACGTTAATATACTAATAATATAAAATATTAAATATTTTTGCCTAGTTTGACATGTATAACAATTTTGTATTTGCTATTGATTGCTGTAATTGGTTATTGTCATTTATGAGAACAACTGGCTTTTTGTTCATCTTGATCTCTGTTCAGTTATGAACAGGTGAAAACCAGGAAAGGAAAGGATTGGTATATATGCAGGTTATAAAAGTATTATTTAAAAAGTTATTTAAATGTTGGACAGGTTTCCCATTAATTTTAAATTATCATTATCATGTTCACATGAATGAATGGGTGGTATTATCATATAATATTTCTGTTAGATTCTTCATTGTCACTGATTCTAAGTATATAAATGTTGTATAGTAATATCGGCAATATATAGGAATTATTCTAAATTAATTAATAACTATATGTTTTGGCTGTAAGGCCTTTATGTTTATTTTCACTGGAGATTCTTAAAAAGAGGAAAATAAATAACAGAAATATTCCTAATACAATAATAATAATACAAGTAATAGTAATATAAGTGTATATAACCAGTAAAATAAACAGCAATTTGTTGCCAACATAAAGTTGGAACATTTGTAATCACAAATCCAGTTGTGATTAACTTTGATTCCTTTAAACTGCTAGTTGTAATGTTAATATTCTTCTATCTCCCATCTAATTTTTCAGGTTCTACAAATGAACACAAGTTATTTACACTATCCAAAATGGAGGTCAACATATCTGTTTCATCTGGGCTCAGATATAACATGTTAAAGTAAACATCTGGATGGAAGAAAGAGCCACACCCATGACACTTGAACACTTAAAAAAGCTGCTTTAAACAGAGAAGGTTTTCTTTCCCTGCAGAAATTCTTTCTGTGATAATGGACGGAGAGGACAGCCTCTCACAGAAGACTGAGGATATAAGCCACAAGCATAATGGCTCCAAAGAAAACAAGAGAATAGAGGCCAAAGGAACCTGTTTAAAAATAGAAGGGAAAGATGGCTATGTTTTTAAATCATACAGAATTACTCCACAAGAGGTTTTGGAAGCAGAACCCCACACTTGTCCCTCTGAGACAGTGACAAAAGATTCCTCTTTGGTGTCTTTGTCATTTGAGGGCACAGAGGAAGATGGATCTTCTGAAGTCGATGGCCTTTCAACAGGGGATTCAACAGCAGAAAGTTGTGAAAAGCATGACTCTCAAACATCTCCATCTATTTCAAATAAGAGCCAGAACATTGAAATAAATAATTCAGAAATTGAAACAAGTGTATGTATCAAAGCAGAACCAAATGAAACGGGTGAAATCGCTCAGGATGATGAAAAGTTATCATTTGATGGGGCTTTCGGCCCCTTTGCCACCAGAGGTTATGATGACGATTATGGTAGCTTGTTCAGTGGGTACTCAAGTACTCTGTATGATGTTGCAATGGATGCTGTCACACAAAGCCTTCTATCATCCATAAGAAGTCCCCTGAACCCTAGAAAAAAATCCCCTGCTTGGAACCATTTTTTCATATCACCACGTGATAGTACCAAAGCAATCTGTATGTACTGTATGAAAGAGTTCAGCCGGGGTAAAAATGAGAAAGATCTCAGTACTAGTTGTTTAATGAGGCATGTGCGAAGGGCTCATCCCACTGTTCTTCTGCAAGACAGTGACACGGTAAATCATATGTCCAGTAGTTCATCTTTAATACCTCCCAATTTATCACCAAACAATGAAGACTTGTCCGTATGCATCAAGCCCCCTACAGACAACCATACTCCACTGTCCTCCATTCTAGCTGAGGCCACAGATATAGTATCCAAAGACTCTTTACAAAAGGTCAAACCAAAAGCAGAAAAGAGTGTCAAGAGTGACTCTTGTGTGGTTCCATCTCCACATTCCTTAAACAACCATATTGATGATGCCACAGACTTGGGAAGTGAATGCCCTGGATCAGCCCCTAAGAGCTCAAGTTCCCGGCGGCGCTCAGCAGTATGGAAACACTTTTATTTATCCCCTGCTGACAGCTCGAAAGCAGTGTGTATTCACTGCATGAATGAATTCAGTCGTGGCAAAAATGGAAAAGACTTGGGGACAAGCTGCCTTATTCGCCATATGTGGCGGGCCCATCGAGACATAGTCATTGAAGAAAATGGACAGGGTACAAGCATTCCTCCACCTTACACCACTCCACCAACACTGCTCTCACGCACACAAGACTCCACAGAGATCAAAAAGGAATTCCTCTGTACCTCACATCGCTCTGATGCCATATCAGATGAAGTGCCCAATGATGACAGTGAGCACATGACTCTTGAGGATGAGACAAATGATGCTACATATCAATCTGGACAAGAGTCCTCACTTGATGCATCGTTTAAACTGAAAGGAGAAAATATACCTCTGTCATCCTCGCCAGAGGAACACAGTGAGGGACACAGCATATCCCAAGATCAGAGCTCAGTTTTTCAACAAAACAAAAAAATAATGAAACGGGTGAAATCAGAAGTATGGCATCATTTCATTGTCTCTCCTGTTGACCAGCTCAAAGCTTTGTGTCGGTATTGTCCTTGTGTTATAAGCCGTGGTAAACGAGGGGACTTCGGAACAAGCTGTTTAATGAGACATTTGATGCGACGGCATCCTGATGTTCTCAAAACCCAAAAAAGCACAAATGACAAAGTTTCATCACCTCAGTCTCCCCACTGTACTCCTGCGGCAGAGGATGACATGACAACAAATGCAACGGACAGCCCTGCTGCTGAAAACAAACACAACACCCTGCCTGTTTTCAGCAAAAAGACTTCCAAGCTATGGAATCACTTTTCTATTTCCTCTGCAGACCCAACAAAGGTGGTCTGTTTGCACTGTAGTCGCACAATTAGCAGAGGCAAAAAGACAACCAATTTAGGCACTAGTTGCTTATTTAGGCACATGCAGAGATTTCATGGGCATGTGCTTGAAAATAATAGTAATATCTCAGGTGATGTGTCATCTGCTGAAATTCAAGTTAAGCAGGAGCTCATGGACATTTCTACTTATGAGGAGAATGCAGAGAAGTTCAGTGAATGCCACCCAGCTGCCAAAAAAATCACCAAACTCATTGCTGAAATGCTTGCACTGGATCTTCAGCCATCAACTGTAGTGGAAAATGTTGGCCTAAACCGACTACTGGAATACCTCCAGCCACAGTATTCTCTACCTTCCTCATCCTACTTTACCAGCACTGCAATCCCAGAAATGTGTGGAAGCGTGAAAGAGGTAGTTCTGACCCACCTCAAGGAGGCTGAAGGGGGAATCATTCATTTCACAACAAGTGTTTGGGTGAGCAGCCAAACTCAAGAGTACTTGATTCTAACAGCCCACTGGGTAACATTCGAGTCTCAAGTTCTGCCTCAGGGGCAAGATTTCCACTGCTCAGCCCTCCTTGGTGTTTCATCAATTGACTGTGACTACAATGTGCTGAACATACAGAAGCAGCTTGAATATCTTTGGGACACCTGGATTGGTTCCTCGGGCCTTAAAATTGGATTTACTGTAACAGATAATCAAACTATTGGAAGCATATTAGAGAGCAGTGATCACACCACCATGCAGTGTTTTGTTCATAGCGTAGACCTCATTGTTAACGAAGCCATAAAAAGTCAGAGGATGGTTCAGAACTTGCTTAGTATTGCTCGGAAAATCTGTGAGAGAGTGCATCGTTCTGCTAAAGCAAAGGAGAAGTTGTCAGAACTGCAAAAAACTTATCAGTTACCTGAAAACCAGCTGGTTCAGGATGTTCCCTCCAAGTGGAAAACATCATATTTTATGTTTGAGCGATTAGTAGAGCAAAAGAAAGCCATCGATGAGATGTCAATAGAGTGCAATTTCAGGGAACTGATAAGCTGTGACCAGTGGGAAGTCATGCAGTCAGTCTGCAATGCTCTTAAGCCTTTCGAGGTAGCCTGCAGGGAGATGAGCAATCGCACAGCAACACTTGGTCAGGTCATTCCACTTATTCACATACTCAACCGAAAAATAGATATGCTTTTTGATGAGACCATGGGTATTGACAATATGCTCAAGTCTTTAAAGGAAGCAATGGTGACTAAAATGTCCCCTACACTTCATGACCCCAGGTACATTTGGGCAACCATGTTGGACCCGAGGTATAAGACCTCCCTTTTTACTGAGGAAGAAGCAGAGCAGTGTAAGCATGACCTTATACAAGAGCTTGAGGTGTCTGCATCTAGCACTGTGGAGACTAAACCACCATTGTCAAATGGATGCAGTGAAATACCAGCTTCATCAAACAGCTTGGCCTCAAACAAGGAAAACCTTTGGGCTCTTATGGATGACATTAGACAGAAAATCAAGCAGGAGGAGAGACCAAAATCATTGGAACTTGCAGTGCTGGAGTATTTAGAGGAAGACATTCTTGACCAGAGTTGTGATCCTCTGGATTATTGGAACCTAAAGAAGTTACTGTGGCCTGAACTTGCCAAAGTAGCTGTACGCTATGTGGGTTGTCCACCCAGCATTGTACCAGCAGACACACTTTTTAGCACATCAAGTGTCAACTGTGCCCTGAATCAGTCCCGACCATTGCTAGAAAATCTTGAAGGACTCCTTTTTTTAAAGGTCAACCTTCCTTTGATATATTTTCAGTACTGATGATTGCATATTTATATTTGCAAGGCTGTTTCTTAGATTCTCATGAACCTCAACCTAGGGCCACTCAAGTAACTTTTCTGAGAAGGCCTAACTAAACAATTCATTTTACTGAAGCTCATATTCTTCAATACACCGAGCATATGGGTGATATTTAATTGAATAAAAGATTGATTGAGTACTACTGTTGAGTACACTTGATAACTGGAGTCTTATTCCTGGTGAAAAGTGTTTTCAGGGAGGGAGGGTTAGCTAGCTACAGGGGTAGTTATTGTTTGTTGCTGTATTTTGATTCCTTTTTATAAAATTTATTTTATCTTTGTCTTCTCTCTCCTTGTGCCTTATACAAACTACTTCAGGTCAACATGCTGTAAATATTAACTGATGTGCAAAGCAAGTCATAGTCTTCTGATTTAAATGATTTTATAAAATTTAAACTACATGCTGAATACTGTTTTTATATAAATACATGGCCCAAAATAAATGCTGTGACTGGGAGATGTTTTAAATGTATTTTATTTAATTCTGTGATTTTTGTGGTTCATGGTACTGTTAGAATTAGGGTTATTTTTATTTTTTGGTGATGATTGTTTTGTTTGTAGCTGTTAAAATGTACATAATGCTGTACTTTCAGGTTATTTTTTGGTTGTTTGTTTAAATTTGTAAAGCACAAATCTGTTTTTTTTTGTTGTCGTTTTTTTTTTAATCTAAAGGGTTTAAATTATGGGACTTTGAGGAAATGTACTGTACATTTTATAAATTTCCAAAATATAATTTGACAGAGGAATAATTGAGACTGGAACTTTTTTTCTGCTTTTCATGTGGTAATTTGTAAATAAAACTTTAAAATTTGAAACCAGGTTGCTTTTAAATTTAATTTTTCAGGTCTTGGTCTTCTGAATGTCTGAATTGTCACCTTATTCATTATATTTATGCATATATTTTCCCAATCTAGATTATCTTGCTAAATTTATAAACTGAAAAATGTGATAAAAATAGATATTAACATCAATAGTATTAATAGTTCTATACAGAGGACAGAAGTTACTACAGTTACCATAGTACTAATGGTAGTTGATATTTTGCTTAACTTTAGTATACCGATTGCAATTCTGAAAAAAAAAAGGATACAGTGTATAGGCCATGTGTCTGGAGTGCAAACAGAGATGTTAAGATGACCTTACCTAGCATGATTTATTGGGAGAAATGGTTGGATTTAGTTTTTATACATAGATGATTAAAGGGAGTGTATAATCCCACCTTATTCCACAATTGTATGACTTTTTCTTTGTGCAATTTTTGTGCATTCAATGTACATCAGCACTTAAAAAAATTGTTTGGTTGCCAGCTTAAAAATACTTTTTGTATTCGCAAAAGAAAGTCATACAGGTTTGGAACAACATAAATGATGGCTTTAAGTGGTATTAAATTCTGAAGCCACAGTTATCACTTATACAAAGCTTACTGGAAGCATAGTAATAACATGTTTCAACTGATTACAAAAGGAAGCAGCGAGCAAATAACCATGCTATTGAAACACCTTAACTGATCCCCTCTCAGGAAAACACAATTAAAATGATTCAGAAAACCAATTATGTAAACATTTATTTGTTGTAACAATTTCAGTTCAGGCTTTCACTATCTGTTTATTATTTGAGTGTCTTTCTAGCAGCACAAGCTTGTTGTCTAGTTTGATTTTGATAGGTGGAAATTGGAACATCTCAAATATGAGGTTTTGGTATCCTGAGAAGATAACCAAAGGTTTGTGAGAGTCTTTGAGCAATGATATCTTAGTTTCATTTGCTTCCATTAACAGGTGTGAATATGTTAATATAACTGCATCCTTGAGAGTCAAATTCTCCTTCTTGTCATATCTAGGAAATGAAAGAAAAACATTCAGATAAATAAGCAATATTGCACATGTATAGCATTGTCTTTGATAATTAAACACACCTCCAGTTACTATTTAGCTCCAGAAAACGTGAGACTCCCGTCTGTGCAGCAAGTACATCGATGTGTAGTGACACATCTGTGTGAGAAGTATGCAATGCTATCAGATTGCTTTAATTTTTTACTAATAATTCAATACTAAACAAGCAATAAAAATCAATATACCTGCTGTTGCTGGAATTATTTTGTGCAGCTCCTGCATTGCTTTCCCTCCTGGGTAGTTGTGATGGGAAACGTAAAGAGAAATACTTGTGTATACACCATTTAGCACCAAATGTCCTACCATAGCTATGGAGCCAACTTTATACATCCATGACTTGTGGTAATTCTTCAAACTGTAACCAAAAAAAAGAAAAAGAAAATGCTGTTTTTTTACAAACGCGTGTTTGTAAAAGACATTTCATGAAGACGCTAAAAAATCATAAAAGCTTGCAGAAAATGGGCATTCTATCTCCTCTTTAAACAAAAAGTTTTAGTTAATTAGTCTAAAAAATATAAAGCATTATTGAACATGAGCAATCATTTGCAAGATTTTGTATTATTCAGATAGACTAATCTGATACTAAAGTGCATGAAAATAATCTGTAGGGGTGCAGGACCAATAATAGTAAAATGAATAGCCGCATCTATAATACCAAATAAAAGAACAACTGTAAATGACAACAATTACAGGCCATGATGATCATAAAACACCATCTCAGATTATGTTCTAGAGGTTAGGTTATTAAGTTTACAAAATCTATTGATGCAAATGGTGTGTGAAACTGCAGTCTAGCAGAAAGATTTTAAATTACATATTTCATCTGTCTCTTGTGTGTATGTCTGTACATCCCTCAGTATTCTTAGTACACATAAAAAAAAAAGCAGTTTATGACCCCTTAAATCTTTTTTGTTAATTAAAAAATAAACTAAATGTCCAGTGTTCTTACATTTTCAGCTAACATGTGTCACATGTGTCAAGTATGAGGCTTTCTAGGCAGGATTTTGTGAGAAAGTTTTCCTCATCGGTTTAAAATTATTTCAATAGGTATTTTGTAATGGTGTAACGATATCAAAATCTTAAGACAAAATAATTTAGTGATACAAAGTCCGTCATGATAAAATATTTATTGTATTTTTTTTTTTTTTTTTTTTTCATTTTAAAGTTAAATAATTCTGTCTAATGCATCTAATGTTCAAAATTAAGAGCTCCGTTTTTTTAGACAGATAAAGTTAATTTGGCAGAAACAAAGCTTAAGGCATATGTTAAAATTAGAAGTTTAAATATACTCTAACAACTACATCTTTTGCCCGGAAGACCTACGTTTCAAATCATAATGTGATGACGATAATAAGTTTTGCCATCAAGAAATTGATAATATTGTTAAAATAGAATAAATAGAATAAAATAGTAATTTATCCTTATCAGTGTTATCTTTTCAAGCTTGCTAAGGAACATAAGGTACTGTTGTAAATTTCATTTTACATTTATTTATTTATTTTTTGCTCTCATGTTTAATTTTGTTTTAGCAGACTCTCATTCAGTCTGGCCCTATTCAGGTATACCCATTTTTCCCCCAATCAAGTCTTAGATAGATAAAATAAAATCTTATAATTTTTCTTATTCACAATTCAGAAATACACCTAATTATGAAAGCTTTTATGCAAGAAAATAAAATTCAGCTACCAAATCATTACTATCAAAATATGTTTAACTTACATAAAGGAACAGCCACAGGCAGCAATCATGTTGAAAACAGGGAAGGTGTAGACGATGAAACGGAGCTCCTTGTGGGGCAGAAAGGAGTACAGCAGAATGAAGCCTACAGTTACAATGAGCGGTTTTGTTGTTCGTCTATCCAATAGGCCGAGTGGAATAAATAGTATTGTGCTGCCAAGAGCTCGGGGGAGAGCAGAATAGAAGTACCACAGAAAAGGGGAAGTTTGAGGCACAAAAAAAGTCAAGGAAAGACTACATTTTGACAGGAGACAGAATCATGCAAGAATGCATTTTTTTAATGATACTAAAAATGCATTGCTGTTGTTAATAAAGGTTTACGTGACCCAAAGTAAAAAAAAAAACTAAAACTAAAAGCATTTTAAAATAATTTGGCAAAAGGATATTCCCCAATTGGAGCTTTTATTCAAGACAGTGTTGTACCATAGTACTTCACCCTCAGGCCAGAGCAGCTTATTCCAGAAAACTGTGTCAACCATGACAGTGAGACCTACAAAAGACAGCAAACACACTTCAGTTTCTAAAGATCTTTGTCTTTGCATGACGAGAAACCATAAACAAAAAAAAGTATATGCTAATATTTGTGCATCACTGACCCAAAAATAAAACCCCAGAAGGTACAGCATGGTAAAGCAACTGTAGAAGATGGACTTTCCTGCTCAGGAGGGACATCAACAACATCAGGCCAAGGAAGAGACACAATTCAGAGCGAAACACAATAATGGCCAAAGCGGAGAGCCAAATGAACGCACCGTGTCTCTGACCCAACCAAGATGTGAATGCCAGCAAAACTATTCAATAAAACACAATTTGAAAAAAAAAAAAAAAAAATGTTTAATGGTAAAAATTTCAGTTAGACAAAATTATGTATTACTTGAATAAAGTCCCATTGCAGTGAATCTTTTATAAATGATTCATAAAGCAAGACCGCAAGTCAAGTTGTTTTAGCTTTGTTTTCTAATCCAAAATAACAAAATTGTTAATTGAAAACTAAATATTGCTCCAAAATACTTAGTACTTTATATAGTCTGTACCTAAAGGCAAAGCAAACACGTTTGGGAGGGTTCTGGTACTGTAAAACATCAGATGAAACTGTGTGATACAGATAAAGCAAAACAGACTGGAAACCATTGACCCAAATTGCCTCCGGACCTCTCTTTGCATCTGCCATAGTGACAGAATCACACATAGTCCAAGAACTCCTCTCACTGTGAAACAAAGAAGAACATAAAGCAGTTGAAACTAAAATTAATGAATGGTTTAATGTAGGCCTAAAGCTACAGGTTGTGTTCTCAGACATACCAAGGATCTGAGTGTGATACTTTGGTGTTTGAAAGAGGGCAAGCACACAAGTCATTGGTGCACTCAGTGCTGATATGAACAGTGGTCCAAGAAAGGTACGTGGAACCACACCAGGAAACTCATGGTGGTCATACTGTTGAAACAGTAATAACAAGGAGTTTAGTTTTCATGCGGGTCTAGTTGTTTCAATGCTATACAACACTAAAGCACCATAGTACTATAACAGAGTGCTGCAGCAGTGTTTAATTCACCATGGGACTCGTCTCTTTTCCGGGTTTAAACGTCACCGCTGCAGCACTCTTAGCCTATTTAATCTAAGATCGCAAACTTAGGTTTAACGCACTAAAACACAGGATTAACAAAGAGAACACTTTATATTTTACGCGCTGTTTTAATGTTAAACATGATTTAAAAAAAACAATAATCGTTTTTGAGATTAGAGCGCTTACCTTTTCAAAATCTAATCTGTGATACAGAACATCATGAATCGCTTGTAAATTAAAACTTTCTTCAACTTTGGTGTAAGGACAGATAAACAAATGTATATATGCTATACAAATTATCAAAAATAAAAGAGCACGCTCATTTACAGCTTCCTTTCGAGCCATCGCAGCGCGCTGTACTAGCAGTCACAGCGCGTGCGCAAAATTCTAAAGAAATAAATGGGTAGAATGGAAATTGACAGAAAGGCAAACTATGGCATGGGCGGTGCTTATAGCCACAAAAGTTTTCTGAGATATATCCGGTATGATATCTAATCTGGTTTAAATATAAAGAATTCCTTTTCCCTTCGCACGATAATCTCAAGGGACTCTTGACAAATCATCACAATTCTAAGCGTCAAAACTCAGTAAAAAACTAAAATAATAATTCAATTTAAATATTATTGTGATTCATTAAATTGTTATTACATTACATTTGATTTAAAAAAAAAAAAAAAAAAAAAAAAAAACTCCCTTTGTCGGGACTATTATGAACGGATAATAAATGTTAGATATGGTGATGGATGATTCTGTAATGCCTAAATTAGCCTGTCCGCACTATTTTCTGTGAATGTACGAAACGCACAAAGCGTTATGATTGTGAAAAGATAAATAAATAAAACATGATAGCAAAATAGCCTCGCACATTAAATCTTAAAGTGATAAAAATAAAATTAAATAAAATATATGATGTGCAAAATGCAGCCATTGCTATAACTAGCGAATGTAGGCAGCAATAATAATGCTGTCCATCAGAGGACACATTTACACGAATAAACGTAGTGAATAGACACACCCAAATTCATTTGTCTAAATTTTAACATGCAGCCTATAGCATGTGTTTCTGTACCTGTTTCATTGAAAACTGTTGCCTTTGCAAAATATTCTACTATACTTTTGACAAATAGCCTACATGGCAATTGTTTGGCCATTTGTGTGAGCCATTGGTGATTGTAGCTATTTAAAAGCTATTCTTTATTTTTAACGCACAATTTTGTTGGTGAGACTATTGGCTTAGAACACAAATTACTAGTATGGGATACCATACCTGGCCACATGTCATGTCCTTTCCTTTAGCATTAACAAGCACATCCTCTATATTTCCAGTGAACAACAAATCTAAAATACTTTGCAGCTTTGATGCAACAGTTTG
This sequence comes from Enteromius trimaculatus, assembly GCA_032361065.1. Classification (NCBI taxonomy): domain Eukaryota; kingdom Metazoa; phylum Chordata; class Actinopteri; order Cypriniformes; family Cyprinidae; genus Enteromius; species Enteromius trimaculatus. Next base: position 13,020,302 of record JAUMHP010000044.1, on the reverse strand, counting down.
TCCCTTTTTTTCTTGTTTGCTACTGTAAACCTGCTTTGAAGCAATCTGTATTTTAAATCTTGTTATCTTGCACCTGTAATCTGAATTATAAGTGCTATATAAATAAAATAAAGGTGATTTGACTTTTTTTGCATGTCCATTAAAGTTAAAGTTGATGTCATCTGATGATTCTCCTTGGGAAATTAACTCAAACTCAGAACTTGGAAAATGTAATTTAATTTAATTAACAAATAAACAAACAAATTAAATAGTGCACAGTATTAATTTGTTATTTTCTGGTATGGCACCATCATTTGTGCTAATCATCCTTCATTTCAGACTGTTATTTCTGTTTGTAGACTTTATATGGTTTAATATATAGTGCTAACTATTGCATATTATATAAATTAAATTAAATAATTATTAATTTATAAACAAAAGCACGAAATTGTTAACATGTTGATTAGTAATCAGTTTTTCTGGTGCTTACGAAAAGACAGATTTGACTTCTGCAACTTAATGGCATATATTAATAATTCATCCTGTTTTGGCCATCAAATCCTAATCTCTGATAGTTCGAACGGCATGCGAATTGTGACGTAGGCGTACAAATATCTTTTTTTTTTGTCCCGCGCGTGGCGGCATTCCATTGGCTCACACGTTGATGGCCAGGAGAACGCTCCAATTACATAAAGACACAATGTTACCGATTCGCTGACGCGGAAATCCGAATGTCTAGCTGATGAGAAGGCGGCATGGAAATTTCTGAAAATGACAATCTACATATCTTTATAATAAACGTGTCTTAATTTCAGACACTAGATGTTAATTCAGTGTATCTTAACTGGGTGGAGACAACCTAGAAAACCAGTGTTTTGTTATTGGACAACCTTTGAGCTAAACAAGAAAGCATGTTACGCTCATACAGTATTTTTCGCCTGAATTGTATTATTTTGTTTCTGGCACTTGGTTCTGTGTATGCAAAGGACTTTAAGTCATTATGTTCAACCTGCAGACAACTAGTCGACAGTTTTGACAAGGTATGTATGTGTGTTTCTATTTATTTTTCTATTATATTGACCCATCTTAAAGAAAATTGCGTCTTTAAAGCAATTAATTTCGTTAAATAAAGTTTGTTAATTATAAAATGGAAAACAAAAATCAAAACAATGAATGTAGTCATGCCTTACTTCTTCATGTTCATATGTGACACATGTAAAATAGAGAGGAAATAAACGTTTAGACGTGTTTATATGTGATGTACTGTAAATGTCTGAATACTTAGGGTCACTTTGATTTGTTGATATATTCATTTTACCAGGGTCTGGAAAAAACAGAAAAGCTAAATTTTGGTGGTGGAAACACAGAATGGGAAGAGCGAAAACTCTCCAAATATGAGTTGAGGTGAGAAGTAAAGCAATATTTACTTCAATGCGCTGTTGTAGTTCATTATCTTGACCCAGTTTATCAGGATATACTGGTTGCAGTTCACAAATTTGTTGTGTCTTTAGTGAGATTAGGTTGACAGAGATACTGGAGGGCTTGTGTGACAGCAGCAGTTTTGAATGCAACCGCATGTTGGAAGAAAATGAGGAACACTTTGAGACATGGTGGTTCAAGAGGTCAGAAACTCAAATGGAGAATTTGTACCATAATACCTGAAGACTTCATTCTCAAGGCTGAGGTATACTTCATTTTTCTGCGTGCCATTATGTCTTGTGCACTGTTGAATAGGCAAGCCTTTCTAAGCAAACATTATTTGATCATGTATGACCTGTTTTTTTGCTGCATCTGTTGTGCCCAGTATAAGTGTACCATTCTGAAGACAAAGCAGCATCCGTATTCTAGGGTAGGGTGACCAGCTGTCCTGTATTTTATGTGACAAACCCAGAATTGGGAGATGGGAGTGTGCATGAGGACAGTCTGTGTGCACTCTGTTGATGACATAATATATGCCATGCACGCTGTGCGATACAATATGGCACGCAGACAGTGTATGTATACTTTGAGCTTCAGTTTCATTTTTGAAAGTATCTATTTAGTCAAATTAATAAAGAAAT
>JAUMHP010000044.1:12990334-13007798 GCA_032361065.1 Enteromius trimaculatus | reverse complement strand
TATATTTATATCTAATTACCTTTTGATTATGGAAATGTTCTTGTGAAACTTCACCCATGAAATCAGTTCTTAATGACTATGAAATTCTCTTGTGGCACAGAAAGAAAAAAATGACCAGGGTCTACCGTGTGCTCGCCCAAGGAAACAGCTGAAAAAAGCTGAAAAAAGTGTCAAGGCAAAGCACTGTTGCTTATTAGTGGACAGTTTAACAGATACGCCTTCACAGACTCCATCCTGCAGAGAGAAGGCAGAATCTAACTGTGATGGTCAAAGTGAGGTAAAAATCTAGAGTTTGAGACGGTCTGAAACAAGTGAACTGTGGATAAAAACATGAGGAAAATCTGATTGTTTTTCTCGTCTGCAGACAGAAGCACAAAGGCATGATGGGACTGTGCCAATAACCTTGGAAACAGGGACACAAACAGGAGCTGTATCTTACCGAGATGTCTCAGTTCAGTGCTCACTTATTCATCACAGAAACTCCGTCCCTTTCCCCTCTGCTAATAAGAAAACCAGCGCCTTTACCACAAGGTGGCAGTATTCTAGTTTTAATCAGTTGCTTAATCCAAAAACTGGGCACAAAAGAACAGGAAACATGCTCTCTGGGGAATCAGCAACAAACCAGCAAGCACAGAGACATGCAAAATCACAAATGGGCTTCTCCTTCCGCAAACTTCATAGTCAGAAGAGCATGAAAAAAGATCTGACGTCAGCTTCAAAGCATCCTTTCTGCAGAGCCTCAGGTATAAATAACTAACCCATTGAAACCACATTTTCCAAAAAATGTTTCTCATCAACACGGATCTTCTTAAAGGAATACTTCACCCAAAATACACTTCACGTCATTTTTTTTCATTCCTGCTTGTCTTCTCAAACTTGTACTGTTGTTCTTTTCAACACAAATAGGACGACAAAGCTTGATAAAAGTATTAGATTGGGTGCAGTAACATTTAACTATTTTTGAGAAACTAAGCATTAAATTGACTGAAAATTACAGAAAAGGCATTAATAATAACGTTATAGTAAATGCTGCACTTTTGAATGTACTATCATCAAAGAATCCTGAAAAAAATGTATTACTGTTTCCAAAAAGCATTAAGCAACACTACTTAGGGATAATAATAATAATAATAATAACAATACATGCTTCTTGAGAACCAAATCAGCATATTAAAATAATTTCTGAAGTATCGTCAGTTTCCATTACAAAAATAAAATACATTGTAAAGTTTATTAAAATAGAAAACAGGTACGTAAAATTGCAATAATATTTCAGAGTATTGCTGTGTTTCAAATTTTTTTTTATGTACTGAATGCAACCTTCGTGAGCACTAGTTATTTCTTTCAAAAAAATGAACAAATCTTAATTTTCATACAATATTTTATGGGTGAACTATTCCCAATTCATATCATACTGATACCGATTTAGAATCAGAAATTGTTTATGTCCTTTGTTTACTTCAGACTACCCTCGGTTCGGAAATGTGGTGTGAAACCCTGTCAAGGACGTCAGGCGTGCAGGAGAATTTGTGAAAGAGATGAAGAGATGAAGAACTTCACAGCAGAGAAAGGTGTGAACTGGGTTTCTAGAGATCTAAAAAAAAAAGATGTTGCTGACATTGAAGCAGAGAAAGGATTAGACAATAAGCAGAATTGCATTTGGAATAAATTGTTTGTTACCTCAGTTCAGATTGGATGAAAAACAACACTGTATGTTATATATCTTTATTGTTATCTCCAAGTACATATTCAAGTTCTCAAAGTTCATATATTTAGTTTCATAGAATACAAATCTAGCAAAACATTTACAGCAACAGTAGTCAAATACTGTACAACACAACATTTGTCCTCACTAGTTTCCATTAACGGTATAAACGCTGCATTTTGTTTCACATACAAAAAACAAAAAAATACATCCATACACTTAAAACAGATGTGTTCATTGGTAATAACACAAATGGCTGTCCATGTTGGAGCACCTCCCAAGTACAATCTAAAATTCAAATACGTCTGGTAGACATGAAACTGCTCAATAAACCTCTAAACTACATCATAGACTGGAACTTATTATCTTTTCTAATGTCTCTTCAGGCTCTAGTTGAAGCAATATGTTTTATGTTTGAGATTCAATTGGTGTCTTGAAGAAATAGTTCATTTTTGGACATTGTCTTATGCTTTTATTATATGTAAAAGGGCAGCTTGAACATTCTTCAGAACCTCTTCTTTAATGTTCCACGGTGTAAAAACAAAGTTTGCGAGTAAACGCTGATCGAGGTCCAACTGATATAACGCCAAACCTTAATGCCAACTTAATTTGTGCTTCTCTCAGCCAATTACACACAATCATGTATCTAAACGAAACACACAATACGCAAGGCCTGATGTGCACAATTATTTATCACCGAACAGAGCGAGACCTTTAAACATGAACTTGAGTCGACATTATTGGTTGCTTTCACAAGAGCCATCAACTTGGTTTCGATAAAGCTACAACCACAACATAGAGATTTTCAGGTTGGTTTGGCAGTTTTCTCTATTTGTATATTTACAAAGCAGCACAACAGAATATTGGATAATACAATGTACTTGCCAAAACGGTTATCCTACACTGTTCCATGGACAAGACCAATGCGATGACTTTTGTACATTAGGCTATAAGGAAGACAAATTAAAATGATAATAAAAAAAATACAATTTAAAATGTAAACATTTAAAAAGCAAATCGTTAAAATGTTGGTAACACTTTAGTATAGGGAGCAGTTCTCACTATTAACAAGTGGCTTATTAGCATGCCTATTATTAACATATTGTTTGTTTATTAGTACTTATAAAGCACATATTCTACATGACCATATTCTGCATATAATACCTACACCTAATGACTACCTAACTATTAATAAGCAGCAAATTAGGAGTCTGAGACAAAAGCTGTAGTTAATGTTTTGTTTATAGCGAAAATTGGACCTTAAAATAAAGTGTGACCAAAACTTGAAAATAAAAAATTCTTAACAACACAATGATGATTTAAACTGTCAAAAGTAAAAATTGTGAAATATTATTTTTTAAGGCCACACTACACTATCACAGGGAACTGCAGAAAGCTACATATGACATTTGTGTCAACAATCTTTAATCCTACAAACACGGAGGTTCAAATTACAAAATAAACTACTGTACTTCAAAAACTAGACCGTGATTGTATATTACAAACAAGCAATGTGATTTGCTACACATTTTCAAAGCCTTGTAGATTTTAACGAGTAGGCTAGAGGGACATGAAAATGACATTTATTCACTGGTGTTTGATTTTTGTTCCTATTTAGGGAGTTGCTTTACTTAATCACTTTTACTTTAATCACTTAAAGCAGTTGGACGTATGGATTATTTGTAGACTACCAGTAAAAGGTTTAGATACACTAGAATTCCAAAAAAGAGTGCGAAGCTGTAATATCGGCAGTGGGTTGCAAATATTTTTCCATTAATGATATTTCATATTTTGTGAAAAGACGCGTAGGTGCGTCCAAACTTTTGACTGGCAGTGTAGCTTATATGTTTCTTTGTGTGTATAAGTGTTATTTTCAAATAGAAAATTTGCATTGAGTTCGCTCTTAGACATGACATTAAGAAAAAAAAATCCTTCTGCATATATATTATTGAATTTACAGCTAACATCTCTTCTTACATAAATAAGCAGAGGATAGTCATCTGACAGTGGAGGAATGAGCCAGTAGATCTGCATGTACTGTGACGCAAAAACATACTGACGCTATATTATAAAAGCTGACTTGGCACTGCGTGTTTGTTTGTGTGTGCTCTACAACCCTGTTCTTTCCGTCGCGGTGAAGAAAGGCTCAACCTGACCGATACAGTGGGCGGACCTGGCGTCAGGGTTGAATGAGGTTCGATCGATACCTTTTCATTCACGTTTACCAACCCAGAGGTTTCACACAAGTTATTCGACATCTGATGCATCGTTGTCCGATAGGTGATAGTTTGACCCTTTAACCCGGATGTATTCCACTTGCCGATCCTCATCAGAATCCGTGATCCCGCATGAGCAGAGGCGGTTTTCAAACAAAGATTCAATTTCTTCTAGCCGCCTTCCTTTAGTCTCGGGCAGGCAGCCATAAATGAAAAAGAAACCAGTTAGGGCCAAACTGGAATACAGGAAAAACACACCTGGAAAATGACAAAGAGATATTAGTTAATAGCTAATAACAAACATTATCAATGGCCTCAACATAAAACTAGCATTATCTAATGGAGTGAATGCCCTAGATGATGTCATCAGTAAAAAAGAAAGCTATAAAAGTTGGTTTGGGCGCAAAGCATGGTATTATTTTTCAGTGATGAGCTGTGAATAGCAAATTAAGGAAAGTGTATATAGAATATTAATTTGCACAGGGAGTTGTTGACTTCCAGAGGGAAGTAATACTGAGTCATAGACATAATTAGTTCTACAATGCCTTTATGCGCAGTATACTCTTGATGTTGAGAGATCAAATACCGTATTGATGCTGACAAAAAGGTCATGTTCATGACTGCTGTCGTTCCGCTAATTAGAGCATTACCGTAGTAAGTCAGGTACTGGGCCATATGGAGGAACGTTAGGGACACTAGTACATTGAAGGTCCAGTTTACTCCGGCCGAACAAGCATTGCCTGTGCTTCTTGCCCAAAGAGGGTAGATTTCAGAATTTACTGTCCATGGCATTGGTCCCATTCCTGCCAAAAGGTGAAAGTGGTTAAAATCACTGCAAGCTCTGGTTGCTGAATGGCACAATAGTGATGGATTGTTTGGATAATTAAAAACAGTTATGATCATCTTACCTGGGGCAAAAAATGCGAGATAGAGCACTAGTCCCAGGAGCACAACCCATGAATAAGATGTCGGGCAAAAATTATAAGCCCATATACCACTATCTGGAACATGTGTGGAGTTGGAGCACCTGTTAGAGTTGAAACAAGCAGGTAAGGTAAATGAATAAATATTATTTTTAAATTTGTTTAAATGTTTCGGGAAAAATATTAAAAAGCACTACAAGGTTAATCACATGTAATGACATACAGTAATGTCACAATTAACGCACTAAACTGTGTTTACTTCTTTTTAAAAAAAATAGAAGTACAGAAAAGTGTCTTTTTTAAAAGACATGACAATAAATTAAATAACAATTGTACATCTGGTGAGTATTAGATAACTTTGTAATTTACTGTAAGATGAATAAAAGCATAATATGCCCAAATTGTACACAGGACAACTCAAGTGCTTGCTCATACAGAGACTGTTTCAGTGGTGACTCACTTGCCCCACGCAGCTCTCTCAGTGGAGGCCGGATTGACGGGCACACAGGAGGAGGCAAACACAGCAGTGCTGTTTTCCTGATAACAGTAACCACAGCTAGGGTCTAACATACAGGGCTCGCATGACCTGAAACACAAAGTAATGTAAGAGTAAAACAAATTACTTAAAACTGAAACCCAAAAACAGACCTTGAATTCTTCTCATCTGAAGTCAACAAAAATCTAAATTGTCTTAATACATATTTATAGAATTCCTTTTATGCATGACTCATCAGTGAGCATTGTTCTAAACAAACAAGAAAAAGTTAATTGCATTCATAATCTTTCATCAAAGCTATAATTTCTTCCACACTCTGGAACAACTTTCATTTTCATCAAACCACCTGTCATATTTTCACAGTTCAATCAACTGATGTTGAAGTCCCTCTGTGCAGTCTTCTTTGTTAAAAATCACGTTTTACACAGAAATACATTAAGCAATCTATTTTCTTTGAATAGAAATCTACAACTTTAATTCTATACTTTTATTATAGAGTTGTTTCTTATGCTTAGCATGGATGCATTTAATCAAAAATACTTTTAAAAAATCTTGATAGGTTAAACATCTTTATTTATATATATTGCGTAAATTGTTGATAATTGTCTGCGGAAGCCAATGTCATCAACTCATTGAGGATGGAAAAAAGATACAGGCTGATTCATGCATATATTTCATCAAAACAACTCAAATGTAAGTCAAAATTGTATATGGCTCCCATATGCCTTTAAACATCCCTGACAGTAGCTCCTTTCACAGAGTAATTAAACAATTCAAAAATAAGATGTTCAAACGGGCAATGATATTTCATCTTTTAGCGAGTAAAGCACCATTCACACATTTTTTTAAATTAGCGGTAAATTTCTGTTAATCGACTTCAAACTGAATTACACAGAGTAGAATAATGCCAACTGTGTCAGAATTTTATGAGTATAATATTTTCAGAGTATATCGTACATACTGAATCGTATCGTACTGAAATTGTACATGCTCATACCGTTAAACTTCCTTCGGTGAATTTACCAGTAATTTAAAAAAAAGGACCTGTTACACATATATATTTTTGCCAATTTACCAGTAATTTTCCAGTAAAGTCTGTATGTATGAAAGGAGCTTGTGTCTATGCGGGCTCCTAACTGAAGCTCTGGTGGATCTCCTGCCAGACCTGGATCAGAGCAACATTGAGCTCCTGGACAGTCTGTAGTGAGACTTTGTGGGTTGAGATGCTCCGATATAAATTCCAGAGGTTCTTAATTGGATTTGTATATGGACAATGTGAGAACCAGTCAGTGGCATCAGTGCACATTCTGTACCCAATTACTGTGTTCTCTGTTAAATACCTAGCAAGCTACAGAATGTGCCACCCTCATGGAGCCAGATTGGTCAAAAACATGCACACCAGAAGTCTACTGGAAGCCATTTTTGAGGGGTCTGGGCAGTGAATTTCTTGCGATGACACGCCGTCCTAGAGGACCTGGACTCTGCAACCTTGTTACTGTATGTTGCAAGCACTGTTGTAAATATGCATCGTTTGGAAAGCACCGTTGGTCAATGGGTCTTGCACGGCAGTTACAGTGAGTCCATTAAACACTGTATTCCATTATGTAAGCATGTTGAAAGGGCTTTTGAGACAGTCTATGCGCAAATTGGTTTGCTGCTGTGATGACAGTGCAGTCATTACGCATCCATTAGCAGGAAAGTAAACATGCTTTGTTTTGGTGATGTGTGTATGGTGAACTGGATGATGATGTAAGAGTAAATTAGAATGGAGAGAGAGGCCGTGCTCCGACAGACTGGGAGGAGGGTGACATTATTATGAGGTTACACACTTCAGACACTCCATTACTGGGACATTAAGGAACAGCGAGCAACTTGGACCTCCTAACACACGTAGTTATTGCTGCAACATACACACCAACAGAGCCAAACGTAAAATTGATTTTCACTCAGGTTGAAGACCAATAAGCTGTTTGTTGACTAAAGCAAGAGGAACCCATTAGAAAGGGTCTAATTTTACAATTAGAGTGCTAGCAATAGCTCTCCACTGGACTCAGCTGCTAACCATTTACTTATTCCCTAACGATTAAAATGACAAAGATGCAGGGTGTTACTTTATTTTATCCTTCTATTCAGATTCTAAAAGTCCTATTAAAATGATAAAATTCTTGAGAAGGAGTAGTTTTTCTTTCTGTATATTTTAACAACAGTTCCTTTAACACAACTGCTTTATTATTAAAATAAAAAAGCTCTTTAGTCCACCAAGTTAAAGTCACGTGGGGTGACCAGAAGTATGATGCAACTAACTCTCAGAAAACAAACAAAAAGCAAGAAATGACACAAAATATGTACATGCAGACACCCATTACTTTGTGTCAAAGTCAATAAATTTCTTGAAATTTTATCTTTTGATTTCAAGGCTAGGTTAGTTCAGGTTGTACAGTGTCATGCGCTATAAATCTCAAAAAATACAGAGCCCTGCTTTTCCTGTCTGATAAAGATGATAAATGTAGATGACATTGCTCCACTCACCTGGGGTCAATTGGTGGTCCTGATGATGTGGAGACTGATAGTATTCATAAAGTGCCTACATACAAATTGAATTCCACAGTGTCCCTATAGCCCCTGAGTGTCCATGTGCGTCTCCCATAAAGGCTTTTTGTGTTTTATGACATGGGTGATTTAATGACAAAATTTTCATTTTGGGATGGAGTAACCCTTTAATTTTGGCATACAGCCCTTGAGGAGTTCTTTTGGTGTGTAACATGAGCAAAACAGAATATTCCTTTTTAGGTGAACTTGCTCTCTCGGTCAACCAACTTCTACAGAAAAGCAATGCTGATTAAAATGAAAATGAAATCTCGTACATTTAGGAACTCATGCGCGCTGTGGGGGACTGTCTTCAGTCACTTTTGATACGTTCTAAATGACAATACACCAAATAACAAGACAGCTGTCACTATATGGTGACTGAGTGTACTATATCCTATATAGTGTACTCATGAATTATTTATATTGCCATTGGCGGGAAGCTCTAGAAAATAAACCTGCCCATTAAATCATACTCACAGATGTGTTGTGCAGCTGGAGTTGGGTGTCGTGGGGTCCGTCAGATGTAGCGTAACAGGAGGAGAATGCTGGGCTGACAGGAGGAAGCCGACAGATAGGATGCACAGACTCAAAACAGTACCTGTTCAGAAAGAATGAAAAATCCATATGTATAAAAACATATATTTTGGCATATCACAACATGTTCAGAATTGCATTTCAAATAACAAGGTAGTGGAAACTTGCGCAAGCTAGTAGAAACACTTCTGCTTCAGAGGACATGTGATAACACGCCGAAGGTGTATAGGTTAGTATATCCAGTTTACGGAGATTAGAAACAATGGCTGCTATCCACGAGCATTACCAAGCTTGGAAGGGTCAGGATGAATAAAATAAAAAAACTCAAAATGTGTTTGTCTTTAAAAGGTAAGTCATATACATCTAGGATGGCTTGGGGGTGAGTAAAATATGCTGTAATTTTTATTTTTGGGTGAACTATTCCTTAAAGAGGCACCCAAATCTTTTTAAAAATAAGTGTTTAATGTGCTGGAATATATTCTGCTTTTTCAGGTATGTAAGAATCTTACCAAAGATGCTTCCCAACGTAAGTCTGCGTCTGCCCACCCTCTCAACCAACCAAACGCCCAGCAGAGTAAACAGGAAATTTGTAAATGCTGTTACAGTCACTAGCCAAATGGCCAACTTGTCATCACGTACTCCAGACATCTGCAGAATGGTGGCGCTGTAGTACCTATGAACAGAGTGCAGAGGAAACATATATATATATATATATATAAACTTCCTGGTGCTTTTCAATACATTGTTGTAGGTTACTTTATATTAATAGATTCCGTACTGACCAAAAAGCAAGAACACGTTCACATTGCATTCTTGGTACTGTATTATTCGCATGTTAGTATGTATTTTTGGACATAACCAGACACTTCAGCTACTGCTTAATCTCTGACTGAGCCAGCCAATCAGTGCCACTTTGCCCACATATCATCCAATGAGACGGCGGCCTTGCAACTGTGATGCCATCTCAACTTTTTCAAGTAAAACTGCCTCCTTTTTGCATCAAGCATACTTGCAACTAATTGCTTCATTGTCATTTACAGGGCTTTGAAAGCATCCAATAATCCTTTTCAGTGGGCTGTGAGCAGAGGTCAAAACTATATATTTTTTTTTGTTCACTCGAGCTATTAATCCTAAATCAGCAGGAGATGTGCTTTGAATCCTTCTTTACTATTAAAACATACAATATACTGTCATTCTATACAGTAATTAAGCACGTACTCAGATACACATACTCACACTCGTCTGTGACATCAGCACTTGAACGCCGCATAATGGATGTGAGGTTAATCTAGAGAGCGACACTCGAGCAAAAGTGTTTTTCTCCACACAATGGAGCGGAGCAGGAAAACATTCATTAGCCCAAAGTAAAATGCCATCTTCCTGCTCTCTCTCACACACACATTCATAAGGGATTTGCATTATTATATGCTGCCATAGTCTTGCATATGCCGGCTTATACAGAATTAACTCATCCAAGGATTAAAATTTAAGTAAAACTTACAAGATTTTCTTTCAGAATGTTCACCCTGCTCTTTTCTATACAATGCAAAGTGAATGTTGACCAGTGGACTGGTCAAGTTTAAAAAAATAGTCAGTTACGGCCTACTGATGGGATAAATAGTTCAAAAATTTGACAACTTGTTTAAAAACTGAAACGTACTACATGCAAGTGATCAGCTGGATTCCATAGGTCACTGGATCTATCAGAAATCTAATACTTTAATATTATACAGTATCCGTACCGCAATACCTAATTTTTTTGATACTACCGTGGTCGCATGACTCGATAAAATGATTGGTCTTCTGAGAAAAGTTTGCTCAGGCGAATGGAGCGAACGGGAGGTAGCAGGTAGCCATCATTCCTTGCGGTCTGTTATCGCTACAGATCAGTGTTGCCAACTTAGCGACTTTGATGCTATATTTAGCGACTTTTCAGACCCCTTTGGCGACATTTTTCCCGAAAAGCAACTAGCGACTAAATCTAGAGACATCTTGGACAAACCTCAGCAAGTCTCTGGTAGTGACCACAGAGAAGCAAGATAATATGACGCACTGACATAATGAATATGCAAATTGACGTATGATGTAATCTAGCTACAGGTTAAATCAGATGTGTGGAAGGTTTAATAATTTTTTTTAATTAAACTGAAAAATTGAAGTCCCTGTTTCAAAGTTTACAGATAGACGGCTAAGTTGTATGCCATTGATATGTTCAGTGTTCATGTAAACTGTTTAATAAACACTTCTGGCACTTTTTTGAGTCTCTTCATTACTTTTGTTTTTCCTGTAAATAATTCAATACATACCGTACCGTGCCATTCATACCGAGGTATTACTGTACCGTGAAGTTTTGATACCGTTACATCCCTAGTAAAAACAGATTTTTTTTAAAGAAAAAACAATTATTGTGAGTTGTAAGCCATTCGTTTGTATTATTTCAACTTATGTGTAAAATACTCAGATGGATTTGTGGTGAATAAGTCTGGATTGAAGAAACTTTGTAACTGGTTCATGGCTTATAATGCTTTAAAAAAAACACTTTAAATCTCTATAAGAAAAAAAACAAAAAAAACAATGGAAAATACTTCTCCTCAATACAGTATATCACGCCTGGATTTAATTTCAGACATCTGGGCGATTTTTAATTGTCACCCGATACAAGTAATGCAGGAATGCATGCTAAGTATTTACAACAAAACCAAATACACTTGATGCAGCTGTGACAAATTCCACAGAAATCATGGGGTTTTTCAGTGCATGTAATCTCAGTGGAAAGTCTGGATGTCCAGTGTTCCTTCTGCTATTACTGGAGAGAATTTAACAAGAGATGCTGAGATTTTTGGATAAAAAAGAAAAGAAATAATGCTTTCAATCTCCCCGCTGAGACACTCTCTCAGTGTGTAGAAAGTACACGCTCTACTCAGAGTGCTGATAAGAAGAGCTGCTGTGAAATCACACATTTGTGGTCTCTATTGTTTGGTCTACTGTGTCAGTTTTAGACTAGAAACAATGTTTAATTAGGCAGAGATCCAGGACAGAGAGTGTCTGTGTTTGAATTCAACAAAGAGACTTGCCGGATTTGCAGTGGTTTCCTGAAGTAATGGTTATACATTGCTTTTTATATTTTGTGACAGCTGAAATCCAGCATGTGAAGTGTGAATGGGTACTCTATTGGGTTGGTTGTCCAAACAAATATAACCATATCTGCCATACAAGCACTAAAGTAACATATTTATTAGCATGACTACCGAAAAAAGTGCTACTTTCATCTTGTTTAATTCTTTCAGTTTGGACGGGCTGACAGTTACCTCAAACCTCTTCAAAAGCGGCTATGTAGACCAGACCATACCAGTTTTTCTTGTCGGTGTTATCACTAGTGCTGGGTAGTAACTGTGTGATTACATGAAATCTGGATTACATAATCAGACTCCAAAAATGGATTATTTGTAATTAGATTATTACATTTTAAAATGCTTATGATCATATTACAGTTGCTTTTTATGGATTACATAATTACAAATTGTTCACACAATGGCAGTAAATTATTCACAATTTATTGATTCTGCCTAATTGACCATATGCACGGTGCGCTATTTAGAACTTCCAGATAAAGATAAGCCAGCTCGTAATCTTCTTGTGAAGCTCATTTTATATGTGCTATATATAGATAGAGACTCTCGCAGAAACATCTCCTGCCTCGTTCTTATTAGAAACTGCAAATAATCATAGCGGAATTAACATACAGCTCCATGTTATTTCTGGTAATCCCAGGAAAGTACCCACATAAGTATCTGTACATTTGGAAACACATTATTTTACGGTTACACCTATTAGTTGCTTTTTAGCATGCATACTACTAAAATATAAGGCAATTATTAGTGCTAATTAAGCACATATTAATGCCTTATTCTACATCCCTTATACTAAACATTAGGGTTGTCAAAATGAATAGTTTCTATGATGCATCGCGCTGCAGACGAGGATGATTCGGTATCGGTTCAGTAATAGACCATAACCGATTATAACGTACTGACGCTTTTCTGATGTCATTTGCCACATACAGTACGTGCTTTGTCGCATTAGAATTAATTAAAATGCTCCAACTGCTTTAAAAGCCGACATCTGGGCACATTTCGGCTTTTATGAACAGAGCTACTGTCTCAGGTTGTCGAGGAATGGCAGGTATCAGAAAAAGATGTAGTGCTTGTGACAGATAATGCGTCGAACATGATCGCTGCAGCGCAATTCGAAACATCCCCTCACTTAAAATACTTAGCGCGTACGGTGAATCTGGCATCGCAGTGCGCGCTTAAAGTGCCCGCGCTCTCCCGGCTTTTGGCCAAAATTCGCAGAATATCAACATTCTTCCATTGCAGCACCACAGCGAGCCACTGTCTGAAAGTTAAACAGCAATGCCTTGGCCTGAGAAATCACAAGCTAATAACTGATGTCAGAAGAGAGCAATCCGACAGTGTCTCTCATTGCTCCTCTAAATGCTATTTTGGTTTATAATTTATTAATTATTATAATACATTTTTTACTTCATGTTTACACATTTTTTCATTGAGGGGGTAAAATTTAAGTTTCAGTTCATATATCTGACTGTTTGAGTTTATTAACAAAATTATAGATGTGAAATGATATTGAAAATCGAGTATCAATTGTGATGCATTGAGATATTGTATTGAACCGAATCGATGACATGATAATTGTAACCGAACTGAACCGTGAGCCCAGTGTAGGTTCACACCCCTACTACACATTACCTAAACTAAATAACTAGCTTACTTACTATTAATAAGCAGCAAATTAAGAACTTATTGAGGGAAAAGTTGTAGTTAATTGCTAACAAGTGTCACATTTCTAGTGTTAGCATACATTTTAATGCTTACAAATTGTAACTGTGACAACACTATTGTACTTATTCAGGCAGTTAGGCTGATTTCTTAAACGACATTGTAACGGTATTCTCGATAATCAATATCTTACCTAACAAAAAAATTGTATTAAAAAAAAAATCACCCACACAGACAAATACTTTCCTGTCAGTTAAGCTTTTTCGTTCTTCTTGCACTATTGACAGTAATATGTTGAAATGTAATTACTGTAAATTGTTAAAAATAACGAAACTCCAGCCAGATTGAGAAATGACATCATTCTAATTACTCATTTAACCAGCATAATAAAAAAGGTCATTATGGCAGCTAATGGAACTTCTAAGGGAATTAATATCCACTTTCATGAAAACTGGACTACCGTTGAGCTTTTTGATGACTTTCACACTTCCGTTTTGTGTGCCGGCAGACCCAGGCCTCTATCATGTTTTCTTAGTTTTCTAGTCACAGTATTCCCTTGTGTGTATGTGTTTAAAAGAGCTCTGTCTTGATCCTTAAAAACATTCTAGCTCCATTCCAAAGTAAGTAGTAAATGAAAATTGGAAGCCCTTGGTTGCCCACTTCAAGGGTCTTCTGGAGAAATAAAAAACCTCATTCCCTAATTGTCTCTTCTATTGGCCACAAACGTGCTGGATAAAAACCTGTTAAAAGAAGAAACAAGGGGTGCAGGGGTTCAGTGATACAAAAGGATGCGTTATTGTTTGTGGTAAAAGTGGTGTCAAAGGTCAGGAAATGAGAAGAATGTAGCCTAAGCCGCTGATGAGTGTTCACTACAGGGGTAGATAATAGATGTTTCTTATTCTTTGCACACCATGGCAATTGCTTTCTTTCCCTGTTTCACAATACAGCGATTCTGTCAGTGGGTCAGCGACCCCTGAGGATTTCTTCGGATAATCTCAGCTGCAGATCTACAGCTGATCTAACACCACCTTCAGCCATTAATGTTAGCCATTAATTCGTATTTGCCTTTAAACTACAATAGCGCAAAGTGTGCCTCCCGTTCCCATAAAGCACCATGAATGACGTTGGTTTACCTACAATAAAACATTGATCACGAATCACGATCGACATCACGACCAGCTAAATTAGCAGCTGTCTAGTTCATCAACCAAAATAGAAATCCATTTCTTGACTTAGCTTACGTAAGCTGGATTGTTGATGCAGATAGTTAAAAGATTCTCAGTGAAGCTGAAAAATAGAAAAACAAGACAGATTGACCTTCAGAATTATGCAAGCGCTAACGTAGTCACGGCTTTGAGTTATCTACAGTGCTGTTAACCTTCCTAAAAACGCCTCGGCACACGAATGAACACGAATGAAAGATTTCGTTAAACACGAAATGGCAAAAGCCGTGGACTCATGCCAAGGCGTGAGATGGATTCTCTGAAAATAGAAACTGTTTGAAGAGCACTCTGACATTACGCTGCATGGCATATTCACGCCAGACTTCTCGATGCGAGTCAAGGAAGCAACAGAGATGTCAGATGGCGAGCGAGGCATGGGGGAAGGGCTCTGATGGGGATAGAAATGGTAATTGTTGAGTGTTGGATGTCTAGACTGGTTCTCATTTGAAAGGGCCACGTCAAGAGTATTCACAATTTTTTGATCTTTTGAGAAAAATCTTTACTCACTAGGAATATCTTCAGTCACTTTTAGTTCACAACTTCTCGTTGCAGATTTGAAACTAAGCTGGAACATGGACATCTTTCTGATGTCAGAAAGATGAATGCATTTCAACACAGATGTGAATGAAACATCACACTGAAGTACTCTGAAAGTGACTCATTTTTGACTCATCTCAGTCTTTTTTTTTTTTTTTTGTCAATCAACATACAGAGCAACCAAGTCTGGCTTCTGATTAATGACTCTTATGAGCCACTTCTTTTCATTTTTACATGTATTCATTTAGCAGATGTTTGCACCCAAAGTGACTTATATATTTTGTAGCGAATCACAAACATTTTTAAAACTTTAGAGCGGTTTCTGAATTAATCTTGACTTGCTTACTGAACCATTAATTAACCATTTCTGCCTCAGTGAACCAAAAACTGATTATGATGATTATTTTATTCTAAAGGGGCATGAAACCTAAATAAATGTTCAGTGGGATGTTAAGAAAATGTCATCGTTAAGAGGTTTCAGGAAAAAAAGGGAAATCATGAAATGTCAAAAAATCAAAAAAAGAGTGAAACCCTTCAGTAAATAATAGACATTCAACAAATGAACAAAGTAATTAAAACCTTTTATTGGACAAAATGTTGAATGCTATTTTTATTTCATTATTTTATTTTATTTCATTTTTATTTTTTATGTATTTATTTTTAAATGTAGTTAACTAATTAATTTAGTTTTAAACAATTTCAGTAAAGAAAGAAACCTGGGCAACTTTGGAATGAAAGGGCAAACTTTACTCATTATTTTGAAATTTTTAAGATAAACTTACTGTTAGTATGCAAAGGCTGCATACTAACAATATTTCTGCATCTTGTTTTGCATGTCTATAATTGCACCCCACAAATCATCTAGTATCGGGTACAAAATACAAAAACGACAAATGTTTCATTTAAGCCTTGTTTAAATAACTACAATCCATTTTAGAAGTCATCAGTGTTAAAACCCCCTACTATTATGGAAACATGGAAGTGTACACAGGTGCCAGATACTAGACAGTCTCAAATACAAAATGTTCTCTCGTAGAGACTCCTGCTGGTCGGCAGACTGCTTCATTCACTCTAGCCGAAGGTGCACACACCTCACACTGACATTTAAGCTATGAGGCTTTCTCAAAGGTCTTACTGCTGCCACACTCCACCAAGAGAAAAGTGAGAGTTCAACAGCTATTTGTCTTTCACACACACACTAAGGCCTCAAAGGTAGCATTATAATGACTGAAAGCTCAACTAAACTGACACTGGGTCGTGATTTCGCAGAATGTAATGATGACAAGCTTTTGTACGTGTGTGATTAATTACGCATTGGGTATAATAACACATGACCAGAAGGTTGGTGTCAGTCTTGTTTAGAGCAACGACTATACCATATACACACTATACTCAACCTGGTCCCATTAAAATATATATATAGAGGTATGTCCATTGTGACACTAAAACACAGGTTCAATACATTTTTATTATGTTGATATAGGTACATATTGCTGTGTTTTTATTATGTTGCTTCAGGTACAGTATGTATTGTGAAGGTTCAGAATTCAAATATCCAGGCACTTTCCCTAAATGCTAATGCTCTATCGTGTTGGAAATATGCCCTGTACCAAATCCAACCCTGAACCTACCCAATAGTGTTAACAAATGCAAAACTAATATAAAGATGGTATTTGTTGATGCTACCTTTTACAGAGATTTAAACTGCTTTGTCAAACCATAGTTACACGGGATTCAAGCTTTTTGCCTCTCAAGTACATCTCTGTACTCCTGGAGCTACCAAACAAACCGACATCTTTGAAAACCCACAGATATAAAGCTGGATGTGTGCTAACTCTCAAAAATTGTGTTTTTATTTGTGCAAAAATAACAAAAAATAAATTTGTTTGAGAATTTTCCTGTAGCTCAAATAGTAGAGCATGGCACTCGCAATGCCAAGATCATCATCGGTTTGATTCCCAGGTATAGCAAATGCTGTTAAAAACTATACACTGATAAAAAATATTTAAAAAAAATAATAATGCAATGCAAGTCGTTTTGGATAAAAGTGTCTGCCAAATGCATAAGTGTAAAAGGAATAAAGGCTGTCAAAGTTTTACTGCCTCTAGTGTTCATTCTTTTGGAAACTGCAGTAATATGTATTTATTGGTACATATTTTATGTCTCGCTAAAAAGTGGACCCGGGTACATTTATGCCATTAGACCAGGTAGGATATAGCTATACAAGTCTGGCCTTTAGACTTTAGATCCAACCTCAATCAAACTCGCCTGCCAAGAACTTTCTAATAATCATGAAGACTTTGATTAGCTTGTTCATGTGTGTTTGATTAGGTTTCGGAGCTAAACTCTGCAGGAGTTGAGAACGTCACGGTTACGTATTGTAACCCTCGTTCCCTGAAGAAGGGAACGGAGACGTCACGTCGGAGACCGACGAATAGGAATCTC
>JAUMHP010000044.1:12959017-12978677 GCA_032361065.1 Enteromius trimaculatus | reverse complement strand
CCGTGGGGAACTAAAACTCCGGAGAGGGTTCCCGCTGCTGACGTTCAGAGAGAGCCCCAGGGGCGCTGCTTGTGACAATAGTATTAAAAAAGCAGATTAGTTTATTGATGTTTACTTAATTAATACTTTGATTATCCTTATACTAAGGATAACTGGACCTTAACATAAATGTATTTTTATTGAAGTGTTACTGTTTTGCTTACAAGAACATACAATCATTCATATTTTAAGTAAAAATGCAAGTTTGTTAGGTTAATATAGTCTGTAAAAATAATTTTGAAAACCTCTTTAGATATTTATATATATATATATACATGTATATATATATATATATATATATATAATTTTTTTATTTTTTTTTCCCACAGTACCTGTACGAAAGGAAACTGGGCATGTTCTGCAAACACATGTCCAGCCAAGTGTATAATTGAGGGCCAGTTCATCACTACATTCGATGGCAAACAGTATTCTATGCTAGACAAATGCACCTTTGTGGCCGCAAAGGTAACTAAAATGGAATACACTATATTCTTGATATTCTGTGATTTATTTGACATTAAAATGCCTAATGTTTGGTATGTCGCCTAGGGGCTTAACTGGACATTGAACATTCAATATTCTGGGCAAAGTGTTGCCATAGAAAAGGCATATCTTAATATAAAGCAGGTTTGTCTATTTTCCTTCCCAACATTTGCAGGCTTTTGTTTTGTATGCATTTTGCAGACTACAGTATGTACTGTAGATGTTTGATAATACATTTTGATACCATATTCAGGCGTCACTTTAATTAATTATTTATTTATTTTTATTTCAGGAAAGATATACCTTCTCTGCAAACAGCATACAACTGAACAACATAGAAATCAGTGACCTATCACAGACTGGTAGGAGAGTTTGTTTAGAATTTGTCGTATGAATGATGAATAAGTTTGAAACATTCACATTAGCTTTACAAAACTGTTACGCTTTTGGCCTTTATTTCAGGGTCTACCACAGTCTTTTGGCAGTCTTCAATGTTCATTCAGGTTCAGACTTCATTTGGACTGAAAATGCAAGTTCAAGTCTCTCCAGAAATTCAAATTTATTTGAATTTGCCACCAACTGAAAACACTAAAGGTTTGAGTTATCTATATTCATACAAGCCAAGCACGCACAGTACAGCATTTTAGCAAAATGTAATTATACATAGAATTCAATGAGTCAATCAAATTTGAATGCTTTTTCATTAAAGCAAGTGTTTTTGTTATAGGTCTTTGTGGAACTTTTAACAATGACACAAGCGATGACTTCACTACTTTCAGTGGCATCATAGAAAGTTCAATTCAGCTTTTTGCCCAGTCCTGGTCAATGGGCACTTGTACCCCAATTACTGGATGCATCAACACTGACAATGGTAAGTATCAATTAGGCTAACGGCTTAACCACTGAATTTTTGTCATTGCAGCGTTTAGCATGGAAATGTACATGGCAGTGTTAATGTGCTT
Organism: Enteromius trimaculatus; assembly: GCA_032361065.1. Classification (NCBI taxonomy): domain Eukaryota; kingdom Metazoa; phylum Chordata; class Actinopteri; order Cypriniformes; family Cyprinidae; genus Enteromius; species Enteromius trimaculatus. The sequence continues at coordinate 12,977,193 of JAUMHP010000044.1, read as the reverse complement.
GGTCTTGGCGGAATAGATCTTCTACAAAAATAGAAATTATGCTACTACCATATCCACAGACATGCTGCTTTGAGATGAAAAAGAAAAAAAAAACGCTCATGTATAATATAATATACATGAGATCACCACATAGCAGATCAATACAGGTGGAGCTGGGGATGGTGGAGGGTTTCTGAAGCGCGCTGAAACTGCCACAAGATACACTAGCGAAGTTTTTGATTCATTTTCTAAGAAAACCACTTAAATTCATTCCATTTATAGAGATGTTTGCTGAGGAGAACTGTGACCAACTGAAAGATCCAGTCGGAGTGTTTGCTGTGTGTCATGATTACGTACCTGTTTTACCCTTCGTCGAGGCAAGCATACATTCTTATTCATAAATACATTCAATGATTCCAAAACTAACGGTTGTTTTCTTGTTAATATTCTGTTTTTAATTCTTCTCAGGCATGTGTAAAAAGAACATGTCAGTGCTCGGCTGCAATGCAGGAATGTTTATGTGTCTCCTTTGGCAACTATGCAAAAGCCTGTGCAACTCAGGGAATAACTGTTGGGGGGTGGAGATCAGCAACAAACTGCAGTGAGTGACAAGCTTTTATCCAATGTGAAAATGATGCGTTGAATTTCAAGAAGGTTACATTTCTTTAGGCGAAAACGCAACCTTCCACAATTAACGAAAGGAAAATTTTGAGTTATATTTGCATTAAATTGTGTAATTACACGGTAACAACATTATCTTTGAAAATCTATGTATGACTCACCCGGCAAATGATCATTCTGGGTTTCAGTTCCTTCGTGCATGGGCAACCTGAGGTTTGATTATGCCACGTCGGCATGTAACCATACATGTCGTTCTCTCTCGGGCCCTGATCCCACTTGTGAGGTGGTAGATGACCCTGTGGAGGGGTGCGGATGCGCATCAGACTCTCACCTGAGCAATCAACAAACCTGCAGCCCTCGTCCGCTGTGCAGCTGCCACCACCCAGGAGGCGTCACCGCTCCAGGTCCCGTGGTTATCGGTGGTCGCCAATGGTAAGGATGAATAAAATGTTATGCTGAATATAATTTTTGGCTTTTGCTGTGGATAAAACATTATGTTTTTTTATTACAGCTTGTGTGAAAATGGCCAACTTCATTGTCCTAAAGTTTGCAGTAAGTACAATCAACTTCTTACATTGTAGAAAAAACACCAACTTTCACAAAAAAACAAAAACAAAAAAACAATGAATATAGCAAATTTTAGTATGTGTATTGCCTCTGTGGAATTCTATGGTGGTTCTGAAAACAGATATATAGATATACAAATACTTTAAATGTTTCAGAATGTGCCTTATCCACAAAAAGGCACATTCCGATGTAGTTTGCCTTTAATCAATGTGTAATTTATTAAAATATGCTTAAATAACCAGGCATTGTGTAGTTGAGCGGCACATAGTTAGATACTTTTTTTAAGTGAACCTTGAATTCTTAAGTAATAAAACCCTAATTTTGTGATTAGGTGCCAAAGATTTCTACAAAATTCTGTTCATATTTTCTAGATTGCACAGTGGGAAAGATTTGTGTGGACTGCGCACAAATACCAGTAAAGACAACCCTTAGGACATGTGAAAGCTTGACGAAACCTGTAGTAAGCATTTGTCTTAAATTTGACATCTGTTATCAAATTTGACGAGTAATATAGTGTTAATTTTCTACAAGTATCTAAGTGAAATTCCTGATCATTTTTTACAGAGTGATGATAACAGCTGTATTAGTGGCTGTTATTGTCCAGATGGCCTTTTTGAGGATCATAACGGTGGTTGTGTGGCTCATGATAACTGCACCTGTGAATTCAGTGGGAGGGTGTATGAAACAGGGCAGAGCGTGGAGACCAACTGTAAAATCTGGTAAGAACTCTGTCTTCTAGCTTGTCATCTTGCCACCTCAGGATTCTAAGCGATCACAAGTGTGAATGAGATTTGAAAGTTTTAAAATTGTATTTTTTGGGATATCTTGCATGATTTTGTGTGTCACAGCACTTGTACAGGTGGTGAATGGTCTTGTGTAGACGAGGCATGCTCAGGAGTATGTGAGGTGTTTGGAAACGGGCAGTATCACACATTTGACTCCAAATGGTACAGATTCGATGGCCACTGTCAGTACACCCTAGTGAAGGTGAGTAGTTGCAATTTGAGAAATGACCTTTTCCAGAGTGTTCTGTGTACTTGTAAAATTCACAAGTGCTGTAAAAAGTAGAGCTTAACATTTGGCAAACATACTTACCTTTTAATACTGCTTGTAAAAGGATGCTGGTTCAAATGGACAGTTTGCAGTTAAAACTGAGAGTGTTCCTTGCTGTGACGAGTCTTTGACATGTTCCCGCGCCATCTCAGTAGAGCTCTTGGTAAATGACCATCTGCATACATATAAATTGTTGTTAGATGTTGTCAATATTTGAACTTTCTATTAAAGTAAATATGAGAATGCACTCAGTTATGAAATAGTAAATAGTTGTTTAATGTTTGACAGGGTGCAGTGACTCTGATGTTGAGCGACATGAAGGTAACTCAGACATTTCAGGCAAGGGGTGCATTGCTGGCAGAGCCACTGTATTCCATTCAAACTGTAGGCCTCTACATCATTATCTCAGTTCCCAGACTGGGGATCACTGTAATCTGGGACAAACATACCAGGGTCACCATCCAACTAGAGCCTCAGTGGAGGGTAAGAAGTCACATTTAATTTATTTTATTGTCTAAGATTAATATTCAGTACTTACATTGTGAACTAACTACCTGTCATGCAAAAGCAGTATCAAAGCTTCATCAAGTACAGTCTCTGTTGATCATGTTGTCAGAACTGTTATTGAAATTAAATGAAAGTGGCTTGATTTGTTTGTGCTTTAATTTAGAGAGGTCAATATGAATGGAATTCATTATAAAAATGCCTAACAATGATTAAATCACAAGCAAGAGTTGATCAATTAACATTCTTGTAGGCCCTTAACAATCTTTATTTTTAACTTAGCACTAAGTTGAGACTTGAACAACATTGTTAAGAACATATCTATCTGATCTCCTTTTTATGGGAAGGCTAGGGATGGAGTCTATATGTAAGGACAGGACTATGATAGTTTGATAGAAATGTTGGTTCAGGACAAATAATAAACATAGATCTTGAAATGTGCTTTTAAATGGTGACGACATGCAATGGTCTCTTTCAACTGTGGAATTTTAGGGCCGGGTGTTGGGGCTTTGTGGGAACTTTGATGGAAAGGTGACTAATGACCTTCTGACAAGCAGCTCCTCAGAAGTTTTCAGTGTTTTGGACTTTGGGAATAGTTGGAAGACCGCAACTCCACCATGCTCAGATGTCACCCATGAAATTTTTCCTTGTGAACGACAATCCTACTGTGCAGCCTGGGCCCAGCGGCGATGCATGATCCTGAAATCGGACACCTTTATAGATTGCCATCTTAAGGTACCCATTAATTAATAACATAATGCTTATTTTCAATGTTTAATCTTGGTTCATTGACTTTAATTAAACAAAACACTATTTCTGAACCTTATGTTCAAGTGCATCAAACTGTTTCTGGGTTTGGAAGTTGGTTCCAGTATGCAATGCATTTGCTATAAATGTTTTGTCATGAAGAAAGATGCAACCTGTTTTGCATTCTTATGACCTATAGGTAGATCCAGAGTCTTATTACCAAGCTTGTGTTTTGGAGTCCTGTTCTTGTGAGTTTGAGGGAAAGTTTCTTGGATTTTGTACCGCTGTCTCAGCTTACGCAGAGGCATGCAGTGCAAAGAATGTCTGTATCAACTGGAGAACCCCGGATTTGTGTCGTACGTATTGTATTTTGTTGTAATTATTGGATTGGAATTTTCTGGAAACAAATAAGAATAATTCCAGCACGAGCATTTCCTTCTAAAAACTAATCGAGTGACTACAGTGTTTCTTCATCTCCACAGCGGTGTATTGTGACTATTACAATGAAGTGGATCAGTGCACCTGGCATTACAATCCCTGTAGCCAGGTTAAGACATGTGGCACTAATAACCACTTTACAGGAAAACTTGAAGGTATTTATTTTTTACCTCTTTCTGTTCCTGCTTTTTGATCTTTTTAAAACAAAACCAAGTTTACGGAGTAATGTATCACATTTCAGGATGTTACCCAAAATGCCCTGAGGAGACCCCATATTATGACGAAAACTTAGGTAAATGCACCACTCTGGACAACTGCACTTGTAACTTTATGAACAGAGTGCTGTCACCTCCTGATGAAATGTGTACTTCGTATACATGCTGGTAAGCCATTTTGTATACTCTTTTTGCAATGCTGGAAAGACAATCGGGCAAGATTTACTAAACAGAACAAATTAGTGTTAAAGCGCAATTCTAATTGGGGGTGTATGTATGGTGTTGGTTGGGGGGGTTCTATGGGTAATTTACTGACAATGCGTACATTAAAGATTACAGATCATCATATCATTTCTTTAGTCTTTAGCAAATCATGACTGAGGTGCAAGCTGTAAATTAATCTGTCACTTAAGATAAAACATTTAAAAACTATAGACTTACTATTAATTAGACTTTTATTCTTTTTGCTTAGTAAATGCCTTAATGGACAAATTGTCTGCAATGCTACATTTACATCTCCAACTACGACTACAGTGTATTACACATCAACATCTCAGCCATCTACAACCATAACCCATACAGCCACCACACAATTGCCAACAACTCAGATCACAACACAGAACATAACACCAAAAACAGAACACGCAACGAAACCAACGACTGAGAAGACAACAGAATCTTCTACAACTCCAGTTAAAGATACAACTACAACAGAACCACCAACCTCACATAGGACAAAGGAATACACAACACAACTACCAACAACTGAGAGCACAACAGAACACAGAACCACAACACATCTGTTAACAACTGAAAGTACAACCAAACAATATACAACTCCAGTTGAAGGAACCACCACAACACAATCACCATCAACTGAGAGTACAACAAAATACAGAACCACAACAAGTTTGTCAACAACTGAAAGTACAACGGAACAATATACAACTCCAGACGAAGAAGCAACCACAATACAACCACCATCAACTGAGAGCACAACAAAACACAGAACCACAAGTTTGTCAACAACTGAAAGCACAACAGAACAATATACAACTCCAGACGAAGAAACAACCACAACACAACCACTACCAACTGAGAGCACAACAAAACACAGAACCACAACAAGTTTGTCAACAACTGAAAGTACAACGGAACAATATACAACTCCAGATGAAGAAGCAACCACAACACAACCACCACCAACTGAGAGCACAACAAAACACAGAACCACAACAAGTTTGTCAACAACTGAAAGTACAACGGAACCATATACAACTCCAGTTGAAAAAACAACCACAACACAACCACCATCAACTGAGAGCACAACAAAACACAGAACCACAACAAGTTTGTCAACAACTGAAGGTACAACGGAACAATACACAACTCCAGATGAAGAAGCAACCACAATACAACCACCACCAACTGAGAGCACAACAAAACACAGAACCACAACAAGTTTGTCAACAACTGAAGGTACAACGGAACAACACACAACTCCAGACGAAGAAACAACCACAACACAACCACCACCAACTGAGAGCACAACAAAACACAGAACCACAACAAGTTTGACAACAACTGAAGGTACAACGGAACAATACACAACTCCAGACGAAGAAACAACCACAACACAACCACCACCAACTGAGAGCACAACAAAACAAAGAACCACAACAAGTTTGACAACAACTGAAGGTACAACGGAACAATACACAACTCCAGATGAAGAAGCAACCACAACACAACCACCACCAACTGAGAGCACAACAAAACACAGAACCACAACAAGTTTGGCAACAACTGAAAGTACGACGGAAAAATACCCAACTCCAGATGAAGAAGCAACCACAACACAACCACCATCAACTGAGAGCACAACAAAACACAGAACCACAACAAGTTTGACAACAACTGAAAGTACAACGGAAAAATATACAACTCCAGTTGAAGAAACAACCACAACACAACCACCACCAACTGAGAGCACAACAAAACACAGAACCTCAACAAGTTTACCAACCACTGAAAGTACAACAGAACAACATACAACTCCAATGGAAGAAACAACCACAACACAATCACTTACCTCAGAAAGTACAACACAACCACCAGGTAAGAGCACCACTCAACCAACCATAGTATAGTGCGAATCGGGACGCATTTTTCTGTCCAAGCCCGGCAAGCGTCCGACAGAGCAGTAACAGTTAAAATCTTTTTTTTTTTCATACTAATGACACATGAACTTTTTGTGTGGAAAGCCTGCTTTTATTAAGCAACTGCAGGAAGGCGTTTGGAAATGTCAACAGATGAGAGCATCTAAGGGGTAACTAATATGTTTAGAGTATATTTAAAAAGTATATTTAAAAGTTTCTCTGGGCGATGCTCCTCTCGTTACTTCGTCTTAATGCTATACAACTTAAAAATGCTTGTTTATTCCAAACTAGCCGTATATGATGCAAATAATTTTGAATGAGCCGGCTGAAGCAGTTCTCACTTAAAGTTGTAACAGAAAGTTTAGGGACATCAGGAGCATTGAAGACGTGGCTTTGGATCTATATTCAAATCTGCTATTGTTTGCTGACTATGAAGATCTTTGATTGATCGATTACAGTACATGATACCATTATGAGATTACCAGTTTGTTGTGCATATACCTTAAACATTAAATACAGGGTTTAATTTATAACTCCAGTTTTCAGACGCATAACATGCTTCATAAATCATTCTAATTTAATTATTTATTACAGTGTTTTGCCGCATAATATTTTTGGAACCTGTAACATTTTGTTCTGGATACTTTTATAAATAGAAAGCTAAAAAGTGTAGTACTTACTGTTTTGTCTCTCTCTTATACCCAGTAATAATAGTCACTGGCCCTACTATCACCACACTAACTTCCATCTCACCTCAAGAAGTGCATACAACAACTAATCCTACAATAACACCAACAACTTCCCCTATTCTGACATCTGTACTCAGTACTACAATACCTACAACTGAACACACAACTCCAGGTAATAATACTACTCATTCAAATCTAATTTAATTACAATATGTTCAGTGTCCTAAATTCAGTTATATGTGAAACTTATTTTGATTGTTTAGGATCTTATGTTTTTGTTTGTTTGGTTTTTTTGAACTAGTGTGCGAGTGCAAAGATGTGATGCGAAATCAAAGTTGGATGTGCGGAGAAACTTGGAGAGAGGACTGTGCTGATAAAACCTGTAATGCTGGAGTGATTGAGGTAAAATCCATTACCTGTCCAATGTCCACAGGCAGGACTGATTGCCCTAGAGACATGAAGTCTTTGGTCAAAGATGAAGAGACTTGCTGTGAGAGATGGGAGTGTGACTGTAAGTAAACTGACTTATCAAATACAATTTGAAACTAGTTGGGCTAGTTAACGGTGTGGCTATCTATTTGTCCAGCTACTGAACATAACTTATTTTTCACTGGAAAATTGGAAGAGTGGTGGCGATTCTATGGTCTCAGACCATGAAAAGAAATGAAAGAAGAAATCCATCCTGTTTACAATCATGCCATTTAATCTTTAAAATACACCCTAGAGTTTATTGTGGTGACATTTTCACACCCTAAAACTTGACACTAAAATGAAACAAACTGTAATTGGTTGTTTGACTTGTCGGTCACACTGCCTCATGGGTCAGTCCTTGGCCAATGAACACTACAATGGATTCCAGACTTTCCGCCATCAGTGTAGGGGACTAGCCTAAAGACTAGAAATGCCATCACTCATCATTATACTTGTACATCAGTCTATTTTTTATCTTTTTAGGCCAATGTCAGGTTTATGGAGACCCACACTACATCTCCTTCCAGGGTGTCACGTTTGACTTCATGGATAACTGCACCTACACATTAGTGGAGGAGCGAGTATTGCAGCACAGATTAAGCATTACTGTAGACAACTACTACTGTGTGCCGGAAATTGATAATTCCTGTTCTAGGGGAATCACATTAAAGTACTGGGATAGTATTGCCATACTTATGGTAACAAAGGATAATACAGTAGAGGTATGTTTATTATGATATATATATATACATTTTTTTTATGTGTTTTCTTTTTACTAATTTGCAATTTTACTAGTCCCCTAAAACCATACAATTGTATGGGGATAAGGTGTGGTCCCATATTAATCTTTATTATTGACATTTATTTATTTATTTATTTTTTATTTTATTTTTTTCTGTCAGCTTTTTTACTATCAATACCAGCAAAAATTTGCTTAACTCAAGGAACTCAAATATGTAAATATCTCAAATAAATAAAATAACCTTTTGAGACTTATTGCTTTACATCAACAGTTCTCTGCTGGTCAATTTTTATACATTTCTTGGCACAATAGTTTAATTAAGCTTCTACGATAAGCTGATTTCTTCTTTTTCCAGTGCGCTTTGAACCAGGAGATTATAAAACCACCATATGAAGATCAGGTCTTCAAGTTTGAAAACAGTGGTAGCCAGGTCTACATCTACATCAAGCCTATTCGTTCCTATGTTTCTCTTACACCTTTCAACAATCTGTTAATCAACTTAGCAATGGAGTACTTCCAAAACAACACCCAAGGACAGTGTGGTATGTCGTTAAAGTCACTTGCCAAAGTTACTGGCACAGACATTAGACAATATGTGGTTCATGGTATATAGAGTGCCCTCCACAATAATGACACCCTTGGTAAATATGAGCAATAGTGGCTGTGAAAATAAATCTTCATTGTATATCCTTTTGATCTTTCATTCTAACCTATTATTGAAGAAATAATTGAAAGTGGTGGAGAAAATCATTGTGAAATAAATGCTTTCTCTTGTTCATATTGGCCATAATTATTGGCATCCACTTATTGCAACGTTGTCTTCCCAAGATAGCAGCCCAGAATTTTCTTCTGTAATGCCTGAAGAGTTTGGAGAACACCTGATAAGAGATCAGAGACAGTTTCCTTTATAAAGAATCTCTCCAAATCCTTCAGAAGTTAGTATTTCTTCTCTTCAGTTTTAAACAGGGTGTAGGTCAGAGGACAGGGAAAGCCAATGTAAAAGATTATTTTTATGCTCAGTGATCCATTTCTGTGTTTATTTGGATGTTTGTTTTGGATTATTGTCCCAGTGAAAGACCCAACCATGGCCCATTATAAGATTTCTAACAGAAGCAATCAGGTTTGGATCAGAGTCCACGATGCAGTGCATCTGAAATAATATGTTCAGGACCCCCAGCAGAAAAACAAGCTAACAACATTAAAGATCCAGCAGTATATTTAAGCAGTTTAATTATATGTGGACATGGGGTACTTTTTTCCCCCTGTTTGTAATAAACCCATCTGGTGGGTTTGCTGCCAAGAAGCTCTTTTTTTTTTAAGTCAGTGCCTTTTGAAGTTCCAGTCATGTCTGACAACTGAAAATGCTGGAGTCTCTTTTTGGATGAGCTAGGAGAGTTTTTCTTCAAACACTCCTGAACAATATGTGATGATTAGGGGCTGTTTGATATTTTTTGTTTTAGGATTTCTGACCCCAAGACTCAACTAATCTCTACAATTCTCCAGCTGTGATCCTTGGAGAGTCTTTAGCCACTCAAACTCTCATCCTCACTGTGCCTTACGACGATATAGACAGATCCTCTTCCATGCAGATTTGTAACATCTTTAGTCGATTGGAACCTCTTAATTATTACCCTGATGGTGATAATGGGGGATTTTCAATGCTTGAACTTTTTTCTTACAGCCACTTTTTATTTTGTTATGCTCAACAATCTTGTTCTGGGCATCACAAATATTGTTCTGAGGTTTTACTCCTTGTGATGTGTGATTAAGGGAATTGGTCGCTGTGATTTTGCCAAGTAAGACCTGGATAAACATCTTTTGTTGATGCTGGATCAACATAATTGTCCAAAATTATATAGATTTATCCCAATCCCATTCCCTAAACCCAACCCTACCCTAAATGTATTCATAAAATCAGTGGGAAATGGTAGCTGATTAACAAGGGTGTAGAAGCACCTAACCCTGATCATAGGCCTAAAACAGATTTTTGCAGAAAAATGATCCAATTCTCAATTCTGGTTGGTTGACAAGGATGTTGATCCAGCAACATCTTGTATTTGGTAAAATTATGCTCACCAAATGAATTTTGCCTTTGTATTTTTCAGTTTTATAATCCTGTGCAACAGGAAGCCATGGTTGGATAATTTCATGCTCCTATGCACCGTTGGTGTGCTAAAAAAATGTAAATATGAATGGGAAAATACTTCAGAGATATTTTACTCATAAGACTTTCTAGGATGAGCCCACATGCATTGGAGAAAATCATTTATTTCATCTTCTCCCTACTTTCAGTTGTTTTACTTCAATGATAAGTTATCATTTTGAATGAAAGATCAAAAGGCTAAACAATGTCAATTTACTTTTACAGCCACCTTTGCTCATATTTACCAAGGAAGGCAATAGTGGAGGCCACTGTATGATATCACAGACCATAAATAGACTGTGGACCTTACACTTTTGATTTTGCAGGTGTCTGTGGTGGGCAGTCGTGTATACGACGAAACGGTGTAGTTGAAGATGACAACTGCTGTGACAAAACTGCATACGACTGGGTTGTAGAAGACCCTCTGAAACCCTACTGCGAATCTGCGCTCACCAATGTTCCGTGTGTCCCTCTCACACCATCTTCACCTCTACCTCCAACTCCGCCTCCACCACCCTGCTATCCTACAATATGTGACCTACTTCACCATGAGTAAGTAACTGTTGGGTTTTCGATCCACTGAGGTCAATAAGTATAACAGTTGGGTTTTGGAATTAAAAATCCTGTTTTGACAAACAACTTCATAGTTTAGCTTGGCTTGTTGCATTGTGATTATAACAATAGGTCTTAACATCTTTTACTCAGAGTGTTTGCTGAGTGTGGTGAAAGGATCGATCTTGCATCCATAGAGAAAAATTGCAGGTTTGACTACTGCTCATACAATAGTAATTTTGGTGCCTGTTCCTCTCTGGAGTATGCAGCATCAGAATGCAAAAGGATTGGTATTTGTGTGAACTGGAGATACCTTACCAATGGCTCCTGTGGTAAGAAAACAGTATGAAAGTTTCATAAAATAGTAGCAGCATGCTTATATTGCTGTGAATTTTTACACTGATGTCTGTCTCATATCAACAACATCTTAAAACCTAACTAACTTACATATATTCAGTTTTAAAGACCTGTAAACCTTTACGAGTCCTTTGACATTTATAAAAGTTTGAATTTGTGGAATTTATAGCTCGATTTTTGCCCTCCAAAAGTTTGAAAACACCCAGAAAAGTGGGGACAAGAGGGGAATGTTTTGGACAATATTGGCATGAATCCTTTTTAATTTGTGATCATTTTGTCCGGATAAGGGACAACACAAACTACTAAAACATATTTTATCACATAAACAGTTTAATGCATAGAAAAAACTTTTGATTCCTCAGAATATTCAGCATTAGCAGCTATTACAGCTCTGCATAATCTGGGCATCTAAACTGTCAGTTTAATCAAACATTGACTTGATATATTACTCCAAGCCTCCTGAAGGATTGCCCAAAGATGATTGTGTACATTACTGTAATTTAATATTTATTCTAATAATATTCCACTGTGTTTCAGAGATCACATGTCCAGAAGGAATGATGTACAACGAGTGTCGAGACACTCCAAATGATGTCTGTCGAGGAGGGTGAGAAAGTTTTTCACTTTAAAGATTCTTTACACATACATAAGTCCTACTTCATATTTCACCTAGTGTTTAGAATATGGTGTTTCGATAATAAAATACAAGGGCACTTTTGCTTTGTCTGGATTTATTTATTTTTTAATAATGGTTATGATTAGAATTGCATGTTTGCTGTTCCATGTATGACCTCACGCCCATCACTCTATTGTCTCCTCAGTGTTCGTGTGCCTGCAACTTCTGTGGTTGGTCTGAGATCAGGCTGCTTTTGTCCAGATGACCAGATGCTTGCAGAAGAACACAAGCAAATCTGTGTGTCTGAATGCACAAGTGAGTTAAGAACTCAACCATACTGGAATAAATTATTATTATTATTAGTATTCATAGGCCAACTCCGAAGGTGATGTGACAAAAGTTTTACAGTAGTACGTTGCTAGTGTTTTTTTTTTTTTTTTAATAAGTAATGCTTTATATGGATTTCTCTTAACTGGGTAGATATGCATTTCATTCCATATTTATTTTTCAGCATGTAAAGGGCCATTGGGTGAGCCCATGCCGGTAAGAGTTTGGTAAAACCACAAACTTCTGTTAAAAATATATGGAAATATATGTTTATTGTAACAGAAATCTTTCCTCTTTTTACAAGTTGGGAGCAGTATGGGAATCAAACTGTCACATATGCACATGTAATAACCAGACTAGAACTGAAGAGTGCATACCCAAACCTCGAGAACCCACTCCAGTCTGCAGCGCCTACTCCATCCTGGTCTCTGACTGCTGTGACAATCAGATTTGCGGTAATTTGGCAATCCTTCTATGGAGCAGCGTAGTATAGAGTGCCACTGGTGCTTGGAATAAATACATATTCAGTTTAAATTAATATTTCATGAGGTCCAGTGTTGCAAAAATGGATTAAGTGTATGTTGTCTTTGTTTATTTACAGTTGAGAAGAGTTGCGAGTACAATAGAAAGACTTACAAGGTAAAGGAAATAGTTCACATATTTACTCACAATGGGAGTTTTGTTTGTTTTCTATAGAAACCAAATTTAGTACAAAATACATTGAACAATGCATGTATATGCATTCTCTATTTGGTGGATAAAGGTGGGTGATCGGTGGACAGACCCTTCACGTCCTTGTGAGTCTTTCAGCTGCAGTGAGACAGGAACTGAGGTTGAGAAAACTGTGTGTCCAGTGCAAACCTGTGAAGAGGTGGGAATGACAGAACTCACATCAGTATCACAAACTGAAAGTTTGTTGCTTATATAATTTTTTTTTTCTGGTTATGTTATCTATGAAGTTAATGTATTACATTTCTGTATTTATCCAGGATTTAAGAGTGTGGGATGAACATCATTGCTGCTACTCATGTAGGTTTACACACCAATGTTTCACTCTAGTTGGTCTTGTAATGGACCAACCATATGCTGATATAGGCTGAACTGTAAAGTTCAAGATATTTTACGTACAGTAAATTTCAACATTTTAATATATTCCATTTATGGGTCTCTAGTTTTCAGTATCTCATGAAATCTTCTCCTTCAGAAATCAGTTGTAGTGGAAAACGGGATACTTTCTTTCATGGATGGAAACTTCAAAAGAATATAACCCAATTCTCTGAGATGGGATGCTGTGTCATTGTTTGTGGTGGTGGGATTCGCCCTCGGTTAACCGACAGTCCCTTGACTTATCTTGGCCAAAGTCCGTCGGAATTTCTGCCTGAAACACTGCCATTGTGTGCAGTGTCTACTCACAAAAATTACACAAAACTTACTTTACTTACTGACCTAAAATATCAAAGATTATCGTAAAGTCATCAATTATGGTGTTAGATAAGGTTTCCAAATCATAAATTTTAGATCTACACCTGGGCTGCGTTCACAGATAACGCTGTCTCATAGCGTAAACAATTTTCTTTATAAAGAAGCGTTTTAGAAATAGTACGAACTGCATTTATCGGGGCTCATTGAAATATGTACATGCAGAAATAAATACATGTATGTGTTTATAATTCAGCAAGTGTGCAATCCCACATCCTCACGGCCATAAGTGTGGTAAAGTTCTTCACAACATATGCCGATTACCCACCAGCCGTATCACATTATTATTATTAGCGTCAATTGCTAATTTGTGCAATTGGATGATTTCCTCAATTTAATAAGTTATGGGATCATTATTTTTTGACAGCGGCTATCTATGCCAAGTGCACATAGCATTTTATGATATTCATACCACTTATAGCAAGTGAAAAACCCCTCTTCAGTATTTTGAATTTGGACTGCAATACTTAGTTCAACCACAAGATGTCAATTCTACATACGGTTCCTTTAAGTATTTTATGTGTAAAATTTTAAAGTAAAGTAAAAATGTAAATTTAATACTAGGTCAGATTTTGTATTGTATTTAAGTGTAAATGTAAAATGTATATATAGTTAAACTGCGATGTAAAAAAGCTTTTTGCGTATTGGTGGTCATTAGCAGTATGAACCGTCAGCAGCGATAAGGTATAGCTAAGAGCGCTTTAGACCAACCTTACGAACGAATGACTTACAGAAGGTATACTTAACTAAGAAGGTTTCGGAAAACATGCGTCAATGATAAGGTACTTCTTAAGGTACAACTTAAGAATGACGTAGCGTTAAGGTGGTTTCGGGGAATGCAGCCCTGGATGTCCTTGCCAGAAGATATCAGTTTTATCTTGTATCCAATATCCAGTCAGCAGTGTTTTCGTCTGATATCCAAAACCCGTTTACAGCAAGTCTTGTCTGTGACCCCAAAGCCAGTGATTTGTCTGAAGAGTTGTGCATAATTTCAACGCCAGCACTAATCCAACAATTGTCATTATATCGCAAGCAGTCCTACTTTATATTAGGTGGCCTTAACTACTATGTACTTACATCTCAATTAATAATTTGATACAATAAACATGTTAAGTATGTACGTGTATTATTTTTACACCTTTTAGTGTGTTGCTTATTTTGTTCTGTGTATCATAGGTAATGTTACATGCACTGCCAGACTGACGAGAATGAACCTCACGATTGCTGACTGCACACAGGAAGTTGAGCTTCCCGCTTGCGAGGGCCAGTGTGAGACACACAGCAGGCAAGTCTAACATTCTCTGTCTGTGTAATCTAAAATAAGATGGAATATTTTAGTCTTTATTATTTTAGAGACACTTTGTTAAACTTACTGTAGATCGCTGACAAATAGCCTCTGTCCACTAGAGGGTATTGTTAGAATGTGTGTGATTTTTTTTCAGCACAGGATTTTTTAGATTTTAAATGTTTGAATATTGAGTCCCATATCCTATTTTAGAAATCCTTGGGTATAACAGATTATTGCATTGTCAAAGTGGCCAGTTATTCGTAGGTTAGAAAACATGCAAAACAATGTGCTTAAATTGTGGAAACTACTAAAGACAAAATATAGGGAGCTATTGACAAAGACAATATTATCAAATAAACAGATATTAAAGGGTTAGTTCTGTCATTCATTACTCAACCTAATGTCGTTCCAAACCATAAGACCATAAGACCTTCGTTCATCTTTGGAACTCAAATTCAGATATTTTTGATGAGATCAGAGAGCCATCTGATCTCCTCTATAGACAGCAACACAACTGAAAGGATCCCAGATCCAGAAGTGACGTTGCAAAACTAGTTTCAGGAGGAGTGTGTCAACCGGCACTGGCGCCGCATCTCAACTACTAAATCTCTTCATTTCATCCGTCAAATCAGATCCATATTACCGACTATAAATAAACCCATTTCCTTCCCTTCCTGCATCTCGTTTTTGGGCATCCCTCCTCTGCCCTTTCTCTGGCTGTTCTTGCGCCTTCCTTTACGGGAGGCACGCAGGGTCTGAGTCGGATGCCAAGCTCTGCCCTCGCTATGGTTCAAATCACTAGGGCTCGGAGTCTGTCGACCTCCTGGCTCGCCTCCCGGACAGCACGCCAAATTCGCTAACTATTTATTATTTATTACTTGTGAAACGTAGTAAAAGTACATCAGTAAAACGGTCCATGTGACATCAGTGGCTTAACTTATGCAATAGAATACTTTTTTATGCAAAGAAAACAACAATAACATAATTTACTGAGCAATTTATCTCCCCTGACTTACATCTTCCGCCATTTTAGGGAGTATCACAATGCATGCGTACGCTTTCCCTTAAGAGTAAACAACCTTTATTTTTTATGTAAATAAAGTTGAGTACGTTAAATACGTTAAAGTGTGCGTATGTGTTTCATTGTGATAGTCTCTACAATGGCGGGAGTCAGGGGAGAGTAATTATGTAAGTTTTGTTTGAGCAAGCACAAATAATTCTTGTAGCATCACATAACTAACGTTGATCCTCTGATGTCACATTGACTGTTTTACTGGTGTTTATGGGTTTGGACATTTGGAACAACATGAGGGAGAGGATTTACATTTTGGGGTAATCTACAATACACAAACAAAAACGAACTAAAAAAAATAAACATAGTACTTTTACTAGTAATAAAAATAATAAGGTTCAATGGGGTCTAATATGTGTTTTGCATTTATTTGTTCATGTTAATTGTTCGTAAACTTTCATTAAGTGAGGCATTTAGCCCCATGCAGTAGCTCAGCTGCATAATGCAAAATGGAAAATGAGATTTTAGCCTTTTCAGACGAGCTCCTTGGAAATGTTAGCCCTGTTTAGGTGTACCCCTATCAAAAACAAACATGCAAAAAAACAAAACAACAAAAATTAAATGTACAAATTTGTGTTTAATATTAATAATACAAATGTGCAAACTATTGTTTCATGTGTAATACCGTTTAGTGCTTTATCTCTGATTTTACAAACCTAATCATATCTTTAGTTTTTTATTTGTTGTGTTGTCTTGCAGGTGGCTTCATACTAACGGCACACTTCAGCTTGAACAGAGTCACAAATGCTGTAAGGAGAGAAGTTATGAGATGAGAGAGATTATGCTGATTTGCAATAAAACCTCCTCAAGCCACTTCACATACAGACATGTCACAGGCTGCGAATACAGGGTGGAAGGATAGGTTCATCTAGCACACAAATTTGTGAAAACGTTTATGTTACGTTTGATTACTTCTGATGTGTGTGAGTTATATGCACAATTAGCTGCTGATGATTTAGTTTAAAACAAAAAAAAAACTACTTTTAGTAACAAAATTTCTTCATTAACTGTCAGTTTGTCTGTGCCAAATCAATGCTTTTTATCGCTTATAATATAATGTTTGTAATAATCACTATTTTACTTTGAATTGTCAAAAACTGCAATGATGTGCAATATATTTCAATAATTACTTCAATTTCATGTTTTGTATTTTCTTACTATATCACATAATAATACCATACTAGTGTGTGTCTGATTTTAATTTGATTTCACAAACAAATCAAACTTGTGATTGTAACCTGATATCAGGTGTCAAGGCCTCAAATGCTTTTGTAATCCACTTTATGGAGTAATAATTCATAATAATTGTTAATTCAATAAAATATTAATTTGACAGTTGTGGTATTTTAATGTGTATTTGCTTTTACATTACCATGTTATTTAAATAATACTAATAATAATACTAATAATACTAATACTACGTTTTATTTAAATAAATCTGTTTCTTTTCAGAATCCAAAAATATTTAATTTAATTTAATTTAATTTAATTTTATTTAATTTTATTAAGAATACTGCTAAATTATCAGTTACTCAGGTTTTATATTTTTCTTTTATTCTATAAACTACTTGTAATATTTCTCCCAATTGTCAAATAAACATGGTCCTTGAAAGCATTTATTTGGAGAAAATGTCAACTGGTCTAAAGAGATTTATGACTTTAGCTACAGTACAGTTTACCATTCTTAGGTCACCTGGTGTCATCCTGTTTTGAGTGACATTCGAAATACAGTAGTTGGTACTCATCCCAGTCAGTGAAATGTCTTTTTTTCTGCTCTCTCTGTCTTGTCCCCAATGTCTGGAAGCAACCTGATGCTCACTATCCCTCTGCCAGTAAATCCAGAATTATGACTTTCTTTTCCTCATTCAAAACCTTTCTTTTCAAACGATTATTTGATACCAATTACATTTGAGGTACTAACACTGTTTTGTCATCCAAGATGGCTTCATTGCTAGAAGATAGTAATGACCACAACAGTAATTTTAACACTAAGTTTAAGACTTTGTTAAGCAGAAATAGAGGTGGAATGGTTGCTATAAATGTTTTATTTTTTAAAGTAAAAATGCATAATGTGGTAGTAAGGCACGTGCACACATAGACATCAAAGGGGGCTTGAGCACCTGCCCTTTTTATTCCTGGAGAGAAAGTGCCCTTTTT
>JAUMHP010000044.1:12938745-12955083 GCA_032361065.1 Enteromius trimaculatus | reverse complement strand
ATGGTCCTGGGGCGCGGCCATTCGAGCACAGCTGTTACCTTGCCCTCGTCCATGGTAACCCCTTCATGACTAATAACGTATCCAAGGAAGGCAATCCGTGTTTGATGGAACTCGCATTTTGATAGTTTAGCATAAAGTTGGTGCTGAATCAGACGCTGAAGAACCTTTCGGACGTGCTGTACATGCTCGGCTAGTGTCTCTGAATAAATCAGTATATCTTAACAAGAAATCCACCCCCTCCAGAATGCCCTGTTGATAAGACTTGTTCTGTTACAAATACAAACGTTATTCTAATTTGTCAGTTAGCTTTGTGTTCTTCCTTCGTTTAAGCAAACAGATGTTAGGTTATAGACCGGCAAGCACACCAACCCTGATCAACAACAGACAGAGAGAAAGATAAAGAGGGCGGCACTTACCACTAACGCATAAACAACATACTGTAGCTGCAAGAAACGACACTAAACATATCTGCTAGTCTTTAGAATTATAATATATATGAAATATAACATAATTGTACCTGCATTTAAATATATAAATAGTGGTAATTATACAAACTTACTTCTTTGAATGCCCTGGAACATAATGACAATAATCTTTTATAATGTACATATGCAAAAAAACTGTGACACCTGCTGAAAAGCCTTACACCCAGCATGTTCCATTGACAGCTCAACTGGTGACGGAGTGCAAAAGAAGCAATGGTGCCTCGAGGATTGGTTCCCTGGAGAGTTTGCCAGCAATGTAACCTGCAGACCACATGAAGTGGTCCTCGCTTGTCTGCAACCAGGACGAGAACAAGATAGAAGCAAATGCACAAAGTTCCCCCCCTTTTCAAGGTTGAAAAGCCTGGCCCAAGATGATCATCCTCCCACAATGAGAACATGACTCATCCACAAAAGGAGAAACTGTTACTGGTACAGATATACAACAACCGAACACCTCTCGGTTTCAGATCAGGGAGGCTGTTACTCCCTATCACACCTTTCCAGGTGTCACTGTCAATGCCCACGTAGGCATTGAAATCTCCCAGTGCTACAGCCAAGTCCCCAGCACCTTTTAGCACCCCTCCCAATGACCCCCAAAAAGTCTGGGTACTCTGCACTACCATTTGGCCCATGAGCCCATACTACAGTGACATACTTTTCTCCGACCCAAAGGCGCATGGAAGCGACCCTCTCTCCAACACATTTAAATTACATATATGAATTTCATATTTATTTATTTATTTATTTTTCAGCATGTAACGGAGCACAGGGAGAGCCCATGCTGGTAAGAGTTAATTTGATAGTCAACCCACAAATTTCTATTTAAGTATATTTCTAAATATATGCCACATACTGTAAACATCAAGGTTTTAAAATGTGAGGGGGGAAATTCGGTACAGAAGATGTGTACTGGCACCCCCTATCATATACTGTAACAATGAAAACATGGCTTCTATGAACACAAACAGAGCTCAAAAATATTTAGACTTTTTATAAGTCAGGTATACTTAAATGTCATTTTAAGTATATTTCTGAGAAGTACATAAAGCCTGTTTATGAGAAATACATAAAGTAGACTAATTAGACTAGTGCATGCAGCAAATTATGTTGTGGTCATAGATGTGTATAATCCTTGGTTAAATCCAATATCTACATGATTAAATGTGATGATAAAGGAGGAAATTTGAGTTAATCTAAATAAATAAATAAATAAATTAAGCAAATATAAAGCAACCAAAGTTACTGCAGGGCACACAAACACTGTGAACAATTTTGGACAAAGGTGGTGCACTTTTGTTTTCATTGAAACGTAATCTTTTAATTGTTAGGTGTAATATGAAGCAGGGCTTGAAATGTGGGAATGCTTGCCTCTTTCTCATCTACCTTGACAGACATAGTTTGGAAACTTTTAACACTCGTCATACATCATTCCTTCAGGACACATGATCTTTAAAACGCAGTGGAATGTTTTTAAAAGCGAGCAATGCTTTGTCTACTACTAAAGCATTTTGTTAATGGAGATTAAGTCATTAAATCAAATGGACATAGAAAACACAAATTTTGGCCAATAAACTACAGTAACGTGATGTGTCCCAAATTTGATGACTATTTTAGAATATTTTAGAATGTTTCTCTTAAAAATAACTAATGGGCCAATCTTTGAAACATAAAAAGAATAGGTACTTTTATGAAGGTTTTAGACAGTTATTTTGTTTTATTCATTTTGTTTCATGAATAAGATCCATGCTACATACAGGTAGTGAACCAAAGGTACTTTATGCATTCGTTTGTGTTTATACTTTTATTTAAATTTGTATTTTTGGTTTTAAGCTAATGAATTTAGCTACATGCAAATGCAAACCATATGTAACAAATGACTTTATCAAAGTATATATTTAATCAAAGTGTATAATTAATTTTGTATGCAGTAAGGGATCCTTTGTAAGGGCACCAGTGCAGAAGACCGAGATGACTCCTTAGAAACAAGCCCACAGTGCAGTGATCGTCAACCTTTTTGACTCCCCATTCTCCACAGCAAAACCCTAGCACTTATATGTTTTGTAAATTAAATCTCAGAATTTAGTGCTGAATTTTAAAGATACAATAATTTAATTATTGAAAAAATAATCACACTTAGTGAGTATTAATCACACATTTTTAAGGGGGAGTCTTTAAAGCTGTTTGATACACAAATGCAGCAATGATGTCTATCCCACATTCATAAACCCTGTTCCTGTCTGACTTCAACTTAAATGGATGTGAAGGGTTTGTCCACCAATCACCTGCCTGAATTCACCAGAGAGAGAACACATGCATACTTTGTTCAATGTATTTTGTGCTAAATTTTGCTACACTAAGATCTTTTAAAGGGGCCTCTTATTCTATACAAAACAAACAAAACTCCCATTGTGAGTAAATATGCAAACTATTTCCTTTACCGTGCAAGTCTTTCCATTGTGTTGCAACTCTTCGTCACTGTAAAAAGATAAAAAACATACATGAGGAGCTGTTGAAACAATCATGAATATCTACGTACTTAGCAGCAGAGGCGCTCTAAATTATGTTATTCTACAACATTACCACAGATCTGACAACTGACAACTCTGACAGAGACAAGTGTTGCAGACTATGCTCTTGAGGTTTGGGTATGCACTCCTCAGTTCTAGTGTAGTTATTACACGTGCATACTGTACATGACAGTTTGCTTCCCATACTGCTCCCACCTTACATAAAGACTGAAGATCTCTAGAGTGAAACAAATGTTTCACTCTAGTTGGTCCTGTAACTGTGTGCATTGGGTTACAACTACTGTATAACCTTGTTTTCTGGGGGGAACGAGATGCTGCATCAAATGATGACACTTTGGGTAATACCTTCAGTATGACAGCTTCTGAAGCATGTGTGCAACTAATCCAATCTTGAACGATGTTGCATCATGAAATAACATGAGATGGCATACACGGAAATAACAAAGATAAGCCGAAACAAAGCAGTATTAGATTCTGATCCAAAGCACGCATATAGCTAGTCTGACTTCCTCCTTAGAAAGAAGTACAGCCTGCAGGGCAGAAGGCTGTGTCACATTAGTTGTCTCTCAGGCTATGGATGGCTTTAACTCTTCCCAAAGCAAAACTCTAGACAGAAGGGAGTAACAGAAAGGGCCTGTAAGTCCTAGACTCTTTTAATAGATGTAATAGCTGACAAAAACACCATTTTCAAAGTGAGGAATTTTTCTGCCAGGGATTACTCTTCCAGAATTACTACCAGTTCCCAAGATACCGCAATAACTATTTCAAAGTACACAAACCTATTGTGGAACTACCTACTTTTTAGCTACCTTTTACCTCCAGAAACATGGTCTTCGCCTTATGTGGCCAAGGAGGACATCTCGATACTGAACATCAATCTGGGCAAAAATTGTGACTGAGATTTTCTTCTTTTTCAAAATTGACTGTACTACAGTACTTGTTCCATCACTTGACTCTGCTCAGGGTTGACTACAGTCCAAACTACCCTGTTGGACTTGGGCGGATGAGAACTAAATTGGATTCTTTAACCACTGTACACAGGAGTATAATATATGTGGTGTAGAAGCTTCCATGCTTCACATTATCTACCTAGGGGATCAGTCAGTACTGACCTCTGGTGCTTTGTAAATACGAGGCCCGGTGTCCTGAAGAGGCTGACCAGCAGGACATCTCAAACTACTCTTTCTACAGACCTTATTTGAGAGAGCTGCAAGCTGGAAACCATTGCGTCAACAAAGAGGCTAGAAGGCAACAAGTAGAAATAATTTATCCTCCTTATTGGTGCTTTTCTGTAGCCACCATTGCTTTCATTGAGTGGCCGATGACATGGGGTGTATCCTTTGTGGACTGGAAAGACAGATCTGTGGCCCAGCTCTTTTATATTGTCAAACCTTCTCACCCTATTCCAAAGTCCTTGTAGGTCAGCCTATAGTTCAGCATGGCTTGGTGGGAAGTGTCGTGGTCTTCAAGGATGATGCAATGTCATTGAGAGATAAGTTGCTAATGTCTCTTCAACCTGTGGCAACATCCCATAGCTGTTCTGTTGAAAACAGAAAGAGAAGGCAGGCTGTGATGTGAAGGCTGTGCTCGACTAAACACTCATCGAGCTTACTCATTTTCTACACTTCCTACTTTTCAGTTGGCCATTTGATCTTCAACTTGATTTGTCCACCACACAAGTCACAACCTCCATACGTTCTTTGTAAGCGGGGGATGAGGATGACGATTTTAAGTCCTTAAAATCTTCTGCTACAATACTGTCACACTGAAAGCATTCCCCAAAGTGTCATCATATTTCGAGTTGACAGAGCACAAGTTCCCTCTAAGGGGACTTGTAATATAGTTTAATGGGGGTCTATTTTTAGAAAAAAAATAATAATACAGCTGCATTTAATAATATATAAGATATATAATCTATATAAAATATATACAAATATATTATATTAAGGTTTATACTGTATTATTAAAAATCTATTTTATGTTTATAACTTTTCTGTGGAAAAAGTTGAACATCCAATCAAACTATTATTATTTTGTTGATTATACAAATATATTTTAATTGACATAAATGTTATGAAAAGTCATGATTTGAGTTTGCTGCCGACCGCTATTTGATTTTGTGTAGGTAATATTACATGCAGTGAGACATATTTCATAGTCTTGCGACTGCACATAGGAAGTTGAGCTGAGGGCCAGTGTGACACACACAACAGGCAAGTCTAAAATCTGATTTTACAGCCTGTTTATTTATTTATTCATTTATTTTATCATTTTCAGTGACATATTGTTAAACTGACTGATTTGGATGTTATAGTGTGGAAGGCAAATATCTGGCAAATAAAATGTTTCTTTTACAAAAAGCCTTTTAGCCACTAGAGGGTATTGTCAGTCATTTTTAAACACCGGCAAATTAATGGCAAATTATTTGCAGCTTATAAGAGTGTATATATAAAATATATAAAACAGTATTGCAAAAAACTACATCAGAAAACTCTTTTTATTTACAGTTTGTGGACCACACATTTTGTGCAAAAATAAATGATAATAGAAGTTTGTTTTGACTAGGAATAATGAAAACTTTTAAGTTTTAAGTAACATTTGAGATGATATCCCCATATGTGTGTGTGTGTGCGTTAAACAACCACCTTAACCAAATGTTATGATTTTAATAAGATTTCTTAAGTAGATTTGAATAATATTAAACAGGTGTGACTTTGTGTTGTATGAATTTAGCTTCATTTATGTTATTCAGTGCAAAACAATCAAAACAAATAATAATAATAATATTATTATTATACAAAAGCTTAGTGATTTAACCTTTCGCTCTATGTTTCTAAATAATGCCTTTTAGTCTTAGTGGACAAAAAGTCAATGTAACATTTGTATACGTGGCCACAGAGGTCAGTACTTTATTTGTTGTGTTGTCTTGCAGGTGGGTTCACACTAACAGGACACTGCAGCTTGAACAGAGTCACCAGTGCTGTAAGGAGAAAAGTTATGAGATGAGAGAAACATGCTGAAGCAGTAAAAACTCTCTGACCCACTTCACATTGAGGCATGTCACAAACTCTGAATGCAGGGTTGAAGGTTAATGTTTACCTGACATACAAATGTATGAAAATGTTAGGTAATGTTACATGTGATTAACTTTGCAGTGTGTGTGCGGGCAGGTTTATGTGGTTTATGAGGACACACATTTGTATAATGACATGGGTATGACACAGGTATTACAATGTAATGTAGGTGTTTTATGAGGACATTTTCAGTGTCCCCGTAATTCAAAAGGCTTAAAAAACATACTAAATGGTGTTTTTTTGAAAATCTAAAAGTGCACACAGTTTTCTGTAAGGGGTAGGTTTAGGTGTAGGGTAGGTGTAGGGCAATAACACATACAGTCTGTACAGTATAAAAACCATTACGCCTATGGAGAGTCCTCATAAATCACAAAAACCAACATGTGTGTGTTAAATAAGGACAAGTAATATTTAAAAGTACATCTATAAACGCCTTGTTCTTGAGGATATATATAATATTTAATAATTGTATTTTCATAATTTATTAATGATTAATGAATGAGTTTATAATTTTTTTTTAATTATTACGTTATTTAAAAACCAGTTATTTAGGTGTTGTCAGTGTTTAATAAGATAATTTAAGTAATTTAAGTAAATTATTAATAAATCGTATTATTTAGACACATGATAATAGTTGCTCAGTGTGTTAATAAATGCTTTATAAACACATGTTCCTGCTGTAATTCATGATTAAGTCAGGTAGTTATAAAGCATTTAATAAGTGCCAGCCGTCTTTTTTTGTAAGCTCATCTAAAGTGAGGACTATTTATACATAAAAAGAAAAAGAAAAGTTAAACACAACACGGAGGGATACGAAACACCAAAATATTTTTTCAAGATGTAAAAAATTTAATCGTACAACTGTACACTTCATAAATGAAAAAAACAAACCTTCAATTTCATAGGAAAAAAAAGTGTACAGTTGCACAGTTTTATATTTTTTTTGCATATTGAAATTAATAGTTGTATCCCTCTGTGTTGTGTTTGTTTATTGTTTCTGTCAGGAAGATAACTGACCATTTAAATCTCCTGTACATTTAGATATACTTATAAATCAAGAACAAGGCATTAATAGCTGTATTTATAAACTGCTTACTAATGACTATTAATGATGGAACAATGCATTGTAAAGGATGAACTGACTATTTACTAATGCTTAACTAACGTAGTTATTATAAAGTGTTACCAAACAAACTTGTAACCTGATATAAGTTGCCAAAGAGTTGTAAAGGCTTTTGTAAGATGATTTATGGATACATAATTCATAATAATCATGAATTTAATCATTAATTTGGCACTTGTATTTTTTTAAGCTGCTTTTGCATCAGCCTGAAAAAAAAAAAAAGATTTCTAAATCTAATAAAAAGAATGCTAATGCTGACTTTGATTCTGAATTCTGATTCTAATAATACTAAAAATGCTAATGCTACGACTACTACGACTACTACTACTACTAATAATAGCATTGTTGTAACCTTAACCTTATCATAATAACCAATATGGACTTTGCATAGATAGATATGTAGATAGATATTTCAGAAATCCAACCTGGAATTTCTAGAACTGCAGTATCTACCTGACCAGTCATATGGAAGTATTTAAACTGGAGTGAAGGGTAACTTCACAGGCACAGGAACTGGAGTAAAAGTTCAAAAACCGTTCAATAAAGTACCCACACTCTTTCCAGTGACAACACTTTTCACTGCAGCGTTCCACCTCTGTTTGTTCAAAGCATATGAGACAGCATTAGTCTGCTCTGTCCTCTGTACCTCTGAGAAACCCCAGCCCCCCTCCCTTGTTATAGAGAAGTGATCGGTTAACATGATCAGCAGATGAAAATGATTGTTTGGTTACTGATTAAAGGAGATGTTATAACACTGAATGATAAAGCCTCACCTGTGAGCAAAGCGCCAGAGTTCTCCGTCCATTCTGAGGGACACAGGGAACGGCACAGGTAGGTATGATCTCACTAGCTCTAGCTGTCTGACTGTTTTTCTGTTTGTTTATAAAAAGATCCTGCTTTCATGTGTGGCAAAGATGATTTACATGCATTAATCAGGGCTTTTTGTCGCGTCTATGAATATTTTCTATTTTCTTTATTCATTATTTCTCTGTAAAAGCTTGTCGTGCTACAAGGGGTTACAGTGGCCATTCTGGCACTATGGGATTTAATCAAAAATTTAAAGAATTAAATCTTTTTTTTTATAAACTTGTGGCAACTAGCCCCTTCTCACATTCACATTCTTAGTCTTTTTTGGCCTAAATAAACACTTATTTTCTTTTGCCGATCATTGCCAAAACAATTTATTGGTTTTTTTTTTATCTTTTTTTTTTTTTTACTTTCTTAAAGAAAACATTCCCCACATTACATTTCATTGTCTTCAGCATCAAACCAACACCATCAAAGTTCACCTTGCTGTCCATGATTCTTGAAAACTTTGATTTTTTTTTCAAACACCCTTCCTCTTGCAGGAAATGTGGTGCAATTTCTGAATCCACTCTCTGCTCCACCCTCGGGGGTCTTTCCCCTCAGATAATGTTTTCTTACTCTCATGAACAATGGACCCTGCTGTTTGCACGACAATAATGCGATGCTGTTCATAACAGTCCTGGTGTTGACACGCTCTGCACTGTTCGGTCATCTGTCATTCGTATTGTTTCCAGAGCATCATGAGTGTGGAAAAGAAGACGACAGGAGAGCCATGCTGCTCCAAATTAAAGGTAATTTTGATTTATCTTCTAGTTTACATTGGCCCATTATGATCAAAGACATGAACGTGATAACAGCTCATTTAATCCCATTACTTTTCAATTACTTTCTATTGACTTTCTTTGCATAGTTTCAGTTCATCTTCTAAAATGTGTGTAAATCTCACAGCATGTTAAAACAACTATTTGGCATTTGTTTTAATATATTTAGATACGATATTATGACCATTTCTGGTTGACAAATACTAGTAGGTCAGATGCCATTAACTTTTTGTGCTTTTGTGCCATAACTAACTTTAGCATCATTCATTTAAAACTTAATTTGATATTGTTTTACCATACATTAAATGAGACTTCAGTGTCCAAATACTTTTTTTGTGGCCACTGTATGTATTTTATGTATATATAAAAAAGAATAATTAAACATTCAGATCCATCCAATTTGCAAAATATATGCATTTCGCCATTTACTCAATTTCATGTTATTCCAGAGTTTGAGCTTTTTTGATTGCATGTTTGATCTTCTTTCTTCTGTGGAAAGATGATATTTAGAAGAATCTGAAAATTAATGGCATTCATAAAACAAGCAAACAAAGTTACTCAACTGCGCTAATGTTACTCAATCCACGGGGATCTTGCCATTCCAAAATAATATCCCATTAGGAAATTGCCTGACCTTGTCGCGTAAAGAAAGTTAGTTTCTAGAAGTTCAGTGTTTGGAAGAAGAGTCAGAGTTCTAGTGGCAGTTGATGATTAGTTTACTTCATTTTGTGTAAACCAATCAATGATTTGGCTTCTGACCCAAACTTCAACTTTAATAGTTAACTTGCGCAAACGTGAATCTAATGGTAGTACAAATACTGAGAAAGTGGTTTTGCTACTCATCAAAATATGGGTTAAACCTCTGTGTAATGTGTCACTAAGTCCATCTGCATTGTGTCCTGAAACAATTAGGGACGACTCCGAAGTGGATAAAATCATAGTGGGTTTTAGTTACGTGAATTGTTAACCAAATGTGTGTGTTTGTGTCTTTTCAGATGTTTTTGGCTGCCATGTCTTTTGTGTTCTTTGCCAAAGCATTTCAGGGCAGCTACATGAAGAGCTCTATAACACAGATTGAGAGACGTTTTGACATTCCCAGCTCACTGATTGGATTCATTGATGGAAGTTTCGAAATCGGTGAGAAAAGTTGGGGAGGGGGAGTGTACCTTCATAATACTTTAATCAATCATACTTTTTCATCTAAATAACCTTTTCATTTGTGCCACCCCCCTCCCCCCTTTTTCAGGTAATCTGCTTGTAATAGCTTTTGTGAGTTACTTTGGTGCTAAGCTTCATAGACCACGACTCATAGGAGCTGGATGTTTGGTTATGGCCATAGGATCCTTCATAACTGCGTCACCACATTTCTTCCAAGGATTGTAAGTTTAACTGGTCAGCTACTCTTTAATGAAACCCCTTTAGTTACCATATTTATGTCAACAGGGATATGTTTCAGTATTCAAATTATAAGACACATAATATGTGCTAAACAAGTGTTTTTTTTTTGTTTTTGTTTGTCTTTTGTTTTTCACGACAGGTACAAATACGAAACAACTGTGTCACATTTATCTGCCTCTAATGGTACAGAGAGTATTCTACCGTGTTTAACCAATGGGAGTCTTGCACAAGATGAAATTCCCACAGTGGAAATTCAAGCAGGTAAGTTGTTTAACCCTGACCCCGAGACAGACCTCAGATAAGATATTAAACCAAAGTTTCTTTTTTGTGTGTGTGCATAATAATAAACTAAAGCCTTCACAGGATTAGATCAACAGCCTCTCCAATTAAGTATCTTCTTCCAAAAAATCCTATACAAAATCTGGAGTATAGTGGGTCAATGTTAATTTTTTGGGTCTTATTTCACCTTATTCTTTTTAAATTGTGCACAGTACAATTGTCATATTCATTCTTCAAATTTTTTGGTGATATGTAACCCCAACATATACATTTAGTTGTAAGATTTACTATAATAATACCATGCATATCCATAAGAAATAACAATCGTTCAGAGAAAATATAATGTGAGAGAGTTGAGTTGTGGAATCATTTGTCATGTTTGGCTTGTAATATGACTGTGCTACC
The DNA here is from genome assembly GCA_032361065.1 of Enteromius trimaculatus. NCBI lineage: Eukaryota > Metazoa > Chordata > Actinopteri > Cypriniformes > Cyprinidae > Enteromius > Enteromius trimaculatus. Next base: position 12,944,163 of record JAUMHP010000044.1, on the reverse strand, counting down.
CACAACTCCCTGCAACAAATTGATCTGTCACTCTAGCTTGCTTATCTGGCTTCTCATGACTTTTGAACTTTGGGAATTGGGTTTGATTGCTTTTTAAGTAATTGATACATTTGTTACATTTGATACGCAAAGATATCGCTTTGTGGTGCTTTTGTTTTTGCAGAATGTGAGAAAGCAGCCAGTTCTTCCTTGTGGGTCTATGTGTTTCTGGGGAACATGCTTCGTGGGGTGGGAGAGACTCCCGTCATGCCTCTTGGGTTGTCTTATCTGGATGATTTTTCAAGAGAGGAAAACACTGCTCTTTACATGGGTATGATTGATTATCAGTTTTAATCATTATTACTAACTCTGGCATACAGCCTTATTAACATGCTGCTAGTTACACCTCAAACCCATTAGTTGCGCTTTAACCCCACCAGTTTCACTTTTTCAGTTTTAGTTTAATTATTAAAGTTGCTGATTATTATAATAAATTTTTGCTGAACATTTTATAAAACAAATACATAAATAAATAAAGAGCCATGTTTATTGACCTAAAGAGAGTGCACTTTCTTAACAGAATGAAGTACTTTTTTAAAATGCTCTAAGTGTGCTTTAAAGTACACTCTTAACACTCTTAATTATGGAATAATTATAATTTTAACATTAGTGTTTCAACAGTTTTAATTTCACTTGAAAGTTAAAAAACGTTTATAAATGTATTCATATTTTTTGTCATGTTGATAAGAACTAAGAATAAGGATTAATTTTTTTGTGAAATATGATTTGGGCATGTTCTTGACCTCACCCTCCTACCCCTTCCCGCATGGCCTTATGGCATAGACGTACTGTACCTGGGCACGCTTTTAGAGAGACACAGATTAAGTACCAATAATTACATATCACTACAGTTTCCAAAAGAAATGAACACTAGAGGCAGTAAAACACTTTTTATTCCTTTTCACACAAATTTACAGAGTTTCGATTAGTAAACCGTAAATATTGCGCAATTATTAGAAGACTGTATGTTATGACTTCATTTATACATCAACACATGCATTTTGATATTAATTTTGCATTAGTCAACACAATCCAGTAGGCTCATGGTTGGATTTGGTGTAGGGCATATTTTAAACATAATAGAGCGGTAGCTTTTAGAGACAGTCCCTGGATATTTGAATTCTGAACCATTGCAATCCAAAACAGTGCATTAAAAACACATCGATACTTACCTATGTCAACATAACAAAAATGTAAGAGAGTCATGTGAGAGGACATTTCTTTTTGAAACTGGGATGAAAATGTAGTAAGGTAATACACAGGAAGTGCACCGAGGTACTTATTTTTATGAGACCAGGTTGACCCCTTCTCTTATTAAGATGATGTCAGTGTGAATCAGCATTTTTGTATTGATGCATCTCTTTTTTTTTCAGCTATTGTACAGACTGTGGGAATAATAGGGCCCATGTTTGGATTCATGTTAGGATCTTTCTGTGCCAAGCTCTACGTGGACATAGGAGCAGTAGACTTAGGTATCCCACAACCCCCCTCACCTGTTTAACTAGTCTTTGTTACATATGATTATCTCTAGGCACAAGGTAAGAAAATATGGACAGAAAATATATAAATCTATAATTTTTTATAATATATTTCCATCAGCCTTTCTTAATGTTGAATTTATACAAAGTACCCTTTGTACCTTCAGGTTTACCATGCCAGTTGTTTGTGAATTATGTAAAATGTGGATGTTTGTCTTTTAGTCTAATCGATTGGTTCAGTTCATTTCTACTAACCAGGTTCAAAAGTTAAACTCTGAAAAGCACTTTTACATTTTTTTTTTAGATACCATTACCATCAACCACAAAGACTCACGTTGGGTTGGTGCCTGGTGGCTGGGCTTTTTGTTAACTGGAGGAGTGATGTTACTGGCTGGAATTCCCTTTTGGTTCCTTCCCAAATCTCTTCCTAAGCAGGGTGAGACTGAAACTGAGACAAAATCAAATGAGGGCGAGCAGGACCGTTTTATCCCCGACAACAACAAACAGAGTAATGTTCCCGACAAACCAGCTCCAGTTTCCATGGCGGTTCTGGCTAAAGGTGTGCATTTCGTTAAATATTTTGTTTTCCATTTCATAGCATTTTGTCGATATATTGAGCGTACATGACCCTTGAACTTATGTAAAATTTTCTTCTTGATATTTTCTAGATTTTCTGCCATCACTGAAAAAACTCTTCAGCAACACGATTTACATGCTTCTTTTATTCACTGCATTTGTGCAAGTCAATGGTTTTATAGGAATGATCACATTTAAGCCAAAGTTTATGGAGCAAATTTATGGCCAATCAGCATCGAAGGCCATATTTTTGATAGGTAGGTGCACATTTATTGCGTTTATTTTTGTATGTTTAATATAAATTCCCAGTTTGTTTAAAGACATAGCAATGCCACACTACAAAATAAATGTCAGTTGTATCTTTCTTGTTCATATATAAAAAAAAAAAAATTCTAAAGTCAAAAAAACCTGTCTGCAGCCTTAAGTTTATAAATATCAAGTGCTGGTTTCGCTTTATTTTGATGGGCCCTTTAACGCATACTGTTGACTATAGTAGTAAGTAACATTGCACCTACATGTCTGGTAACTCTCATTAGAGTGTTAGTAGAGCACTAGTAGACAGGTAGGGTTAGGGTTAGAATAAGTTGACATGTACATACAGAACAATCCATTTGGGGAGACCTTCAAAATAAAATGTTAGCAGACATTCATAAGAGTTAGTTGACTTGCAATTACTTATTGTCAACAGACTGTTCAAAGAGGACCATCAAAATAAAAAAATGTTTTACTGTGATTTCATATGGAATGTAGACATTATGTCAATACACTGATGTATTGAGATTCCCTTGGGAGTCCCAAATGCCACTGGCGAGTGAAAGTGTGCAAAGGGGAAGACTCGCAGACAGCTTACAAGTGGCACCAAAGGGCCAATCAATGCAATGGACCCCTACTCTGGAGGCAATGCATCCCAGAAGTGAGGGTGTATGTGTGGGGTATCACTGTCCTGGATCCCATGAGAGATGGCTAGAGATGTGTAAAGAAGTAGTGGTTCCTCAAGGTGTGAGAATGAGGGTTGAAGTGAGGAAGCGTCATGTCGGTGACTATAAGAATGCATGGGAGGGAGCTGTCACCACCTACTTTGAAAGAGCAATCTTCTTCATCTCTGAATAGCCCTTATCAGGACTGCTTCACCATCTGCTTGGCTTGGTGTGAGAGAACATTACAGGTTGGGTGGAGTTTTCTACTCAAGCCTGATTTTCTAAACTTCCTGGGAAAGCTTTCATCTTAGGGTCAGATTTTGCAACCGCCCCAGAAGGGGCAAGCTTAGCCGTGTCATTATCCTCTGAGGACTTCCTTTGGAAATCTACAGTACAAATGTTTTCTCAGCACACTTACAGTCCAGACCTTAAAGACCATCAGAGAAGGTCAGAGAAGGTCTTACTTTTAAATAAGGAACTCTTCATCTTCCTTTCTTGGGCCAAAGTGTCAAGGGATATCCCAACACTTAACTCTGTTCTATCCAACCTGATACCATTCAGAAGGCACAACCATGTTCAATACAATTTATTAATTTATGATATTGTCATGGAATGTATTATATGTTATTTAAGTGTATTTTAAAAATAAATTGAACCATAAATGAAATTACATTTATAATAAGAATGTTTAAATATATAAACAAACATGAAGGGAATCCTCACACATTTTTTGTTCCAGGCACTATGAATTTACCAGCTGTGGCTTTGGGAATTGTAACCGGTGGGTTTATAATGAAGAAGTACAAACTGAATGTTCTCGGAGCCACCAAGATCTGCATTGGATCATCTATTCTGGCTTTCTTCACAATGCTTATTCAGTATTTCCTCCAGTGTGACAACACACAAGTGCCTGGACTTACAGTGTCATATCAAGGGTAACACACAATTACAGTTTAATTTGTTGTTTATCATAATTTCTTCAATGGATTTTTTAGCTATGTTCTGTTTGTGTCTCAGAGGCTATATACTTTTTTTTAATGCCAGTAAATGTAATTAAACTCAATTTAAGTGTATATTTCAAATAGGGCTCCACAGCTGTCCTATCAGCAGAATACACTCATGTCTCAGTGTAACATGGGTTGCTCCTGCTCTCTCAAACACTGGGATCCCATATGTGCCAGCAATGGTTTGACCTATGCCTCCCCCTGCCTAGCTGGCTGCCAAAGCTCCACTGGTGACGGCAAAGATATGGTAAGCTATTTTTCCAGACATCTTCATGCATGTTGCTGAATCAGTCTATCAACAGACCTCTATACATTTATAGCTTTTTTTCATTTTGTTATTGTGATATACAACATCCCTGTGTCAAAAGATACACATTTGAGTAGACAAATAAAAGACTGGTCTACTGGCATAAACATACTTGAGTGCATCAGTCGTACCAATAAGTACATAAGTGCAGTTTACAAAAAGAGAAATAAAATCAACACTGGAGGAGGTAAAACTCCTTTTATTCCTATAAAATGTACAGAGTTCCGATTAAGCGTAATTTTTGTACAGTTATGACTTCAAAACCACATTAATATGTTGGGAGATTTGAAAAGTGCTTTTTTGAACATTAGAAGCACACATATGCAGCTTCATATCTATGTGTTTTCATAGATAGGTTGGTTTTCTCGGTAGCTCTGAAGCTGCGAACAAATGTGCAGTAAGGTACATAAAATGTATTTTTGCAAAAAAAGCGCACAGAGGTACATATTTTTTTTATGAGACCAGGTTGGAAACTGCAATGATGTAATATATCTTTGCTTGTAAAAAAAAATCATTTTAGATTTGTTTGAATTATAAAACATTATTAACCAGATTTTATTCTGGTTACACTTTATTTTGATAGTCCACTTTACTTTAGACATTCTACTAATTCTAAGTAACTTTGTATTTACATGTTAACTACATATCAACTAATTTTCATTAATTTGCAACTATGTCTACTAACTCTCAGAGTAGACTGTAGGTTTAGAGTCAGTAGAAAAGGTTAACGAACATTTGCAAAGTTTCTTAATGTCATTATGATGTACAGTATGTTGTGAACCCATTAAAACAAAGTGTTATAAGATTATAGGCAGACAACCTACTAATATGGATACTAGTTGACATGTAGTTACAAAGTTACTTACTGTTAGTAGAATATCTAAAGTGGACTATTAAAAGTGTTACCTATATTCTTTGCAATATTCTATATTAGTTGTACACATACTGTATATGCACTCTACAAAAATATAAACGCAAAATCCTTGTTTCTGCTCCGATTTTTCATTAGATTTAATATTCATTCCAGATACACAATATTACCATTTCTCTCAAACGTTGTTCACAAATCAGTCTAAATGTGTGATAGTGAGCACTTC
>JAUMHP010000044.1:12922369-12933380 GCA_032361065.1 Enteromius trimaculatus | reverse complement strand
CTATCTATCTATCTATCTATCTATCTATCTATCTATCTATCTATCTATCTATCTATCTATCTATCTATCTATCCGTCAAAGAAGATAGAGTAACAAACTCAACAGTTATGATTTGTGTTTTTTACTTCAGAATAATTAACAAAACAACTTTTGCTAATCAAAAAATTAATTAAATAAATATGGAAAGAAACATTACTGTTGTTTTTTGTCATCCTCAGAGTTGATAAATCAGCCATTTTTGTATTAGAGCCGAATAAATGATCGGGGGGAAAAAAACAAAACAAAACTAATATATATATATATATTTGTATAATATCATGACAGCAAAATGTCTGAGCCTACTGCAGAGGACAATGGTAAGCCAACCAGCCAACAAAATCTTTGCATTCCAGAAAAAGAGGACCCAAAGGACCCTTGCTGGTCCAGTCTAAAGGTATGTTTGCTTTACTAAATGCAAGTATGCATATGTTTTGTTTTATTATTATTATTATTATTATTATTATTTTATTTTATTTTTTTTATGTATGTGGTCATTGTAATCCATCTTAATATCATCAAACACCATTGTTTAATTGCAGTTTATAGTGTTTTTTATTTTGGTCCCACTTTACATTGTGTCCCTAATACCTGTGTACTTCCATAGTAACTAGATGTGTATGTAGTATGTAACCACAGTGTAAGTACACAGCGGTAAATAGTATCTACTGCTGTAATATTTCTGTAACTTCACACATGTAACAACCCTCAGAATGGTTTGTGTAAGTACAAATGTGTAACAGGACACTGGTAACAAAACTTTTTGGTAACAAAAGTACAAATGTGTAACAGGACTAACAGCACTTTTTGGTAAACAAAGTGGTACCCTTTATATTAAATAGACAATTGCTATGGATTTAGCATGTAATTATGTTATTATGTAAATATCTGATGTTACACACATATCCCTAAACCTACCCAACTACACCCCCTGATCACCCTCTGTTACTCTTATACATACTGCTGTTACCAGTGTCCTGTTACACATTTGTACTTACACATACCATTCTGAGGGTTGTTACATGTGTGAAGTTACAGAAATATTACAGATGTAGATACTATGTAGCAATGTGTACTTACACTATGGTTACATACTAGATATACATCTAGTTACTATGTAAGTACACAGGTATTAGGGACACTTAATATACAGTGGGACCTTTATTTTTATTTTCTTTACTAATTTGAATCATCCATTCTCTTTCCTTTGAAACTTTTCTTTAAGATTTTTATTGTGGCCCTTTCCTTCGCCTACTTCTCCAAAACTCTGTGTGGGACCTACATGAAAAGTGCCATCACTCAGATTGAGAGGAGATTTGACCTTTCCAGCTCTGTTGTGGGCCTCATTGATGGCAGTTTTGAGATGGGTTTGTATATTGGTCCAAAAATGCCTCAACAAAAATGACCACCTACCTGCAAAAATCATCACTGGGTTACTAACCCAGTCCCCTGAGAGGGTAACAAGACATTGCATCAGAATTAGCACTACGGCAACAGCAATGCAACACAGCATCTCATTCCCTTTTCAAAGAACTGAATTACAAATGTAACCCTGAGACATTCCATTTCAAATGGGAAGTGTTGACATTATGGTGGCTTTTAATACCCATGCATACTGAAAAGATGCCTGTTCGCAAGCTGTGGATAGTCTGCAATTAAACAGGCACACTTCTAGGTTACAGAAATAAATGAAACCCAAAAGACTTGAGATGTCATGTTAAATCTACATACACATTACAACATTTTTTGAATGTGTGCTCAAAAGACCAGCATTCTGCAGCACAAACATCCTTCAAATGCGTCCCTCTTCATAACGCCTGTGAAGCAGCCACACTACAAGTAGAGTGGGGTCTGATACCAGTGAAACTATACGGAGGGATGGCACCTTTGTGCATAATCCAGCCTAGGGTGGAACATTACATTGATCACTCCAGGGGGTGAAGTCAAGGGAGGAAGGGGCTACTGAATGGGTCTGAGAGTCCCCAAGTTCTCTATTAGCAGAGCTACCTTAAAGGGATAGTTTGCCCAAGAATGGATGATTAATAAAGGCTTTCTGGAGCAATGTGAAACATTTGTGTGAGAACATATCCTTAAATTCAAAGCTTCAAAGCTTTTGCTCTCTGCTCTGCTCTGTGCTGTGACATTTGTCACTTCTCACTTGAGCTAGACTACCATACAGGATACATGTAAACCTTCAGCGTAGCAGGAACTCCAGTACTGAACAAACCAAGCAGCTGACTGTATTCAGATGTTACCCTGAAGGTTTATGCATATCCTATATCCAGGGATAGCCAACGTCTGTCCTGAAGTGCTCCTGTCCTCAAAGTTTAGCTTTATCCCTTACCTGCATGTAGCGTTAGTAATCCTGAAGACACTGATTAGCTTATTCAGGTGTTTGATTAGGGTTAAAGCTAACCTCTGCAAGTTAAGGAACACTCCAGGATGCTTTCTATCATTGCTGTATCCCTTGTATTCCTTTACACCATGACGCAGAGAGACTCTACTTCAGAGCAGTCTCCTGGTGGAATGGTATCTACGATCTACGATCTCAGTCTCAGGGAGACCAGAATTGATGAGCTGGTACTCCTCAGAGGCTAGACACATCTCTGGTTGGAGTTGAAAACTTTTGCTACGGCCTATCGTTTACACTACTCTGGCATTTTCAAGGTCGGAAACTGAGACTTTTGAAAATGCTGGAGGCTCGATTTTAGTTTGAGAACTCCAGGGTTGCATTTAGGTTGTATGGTCGTTTCTGAAATGCAGTGGAAACACTAGTGTAAACAAGGATCATTTTATTCTAAAACCCCATTTTAAAATGAAATAGCACTAGTGTTACAGGGCCTAAATCCACAAACTAAATCTGTCTGGACAAAACCTAGATACTTACAGCAGGCATACTCCATTCCGATAAACCCCTGTTAGAACTCTCAGAAGGGAGAACTCCCATATAGCCTCGGCCATGCCTGTACAGTAGCATTGTGTCCAGCTCTAACAGAGTTACAGTGGGTTGACTGATCCACTTCTTCTTGGCCACACTTCTGCCACATCGACAAGAAAACCTACCAAGTATTTGAATGTTTTTAAGAAGTTTTATTGTGGTTGCATTCTTTTAGATTAATTTTTTACTGAAACACTATTTGACTGCTACCAAAACTGTTGAATTTGAGCAATCTGACTACAACATTTTTTAAACAGTAAGTTTTTATCTGCATTATCAACATATCATTTGGACAATAAGAACCTGCCACTACCTATATTTAGCAAAACTCCACGAAACATGTCCCCGTGTATATACAATTTATTTTGCTGCCGTTTCTAAATGAAAATAACACTAGAGAACTGCCAGAAAAAAAAAAGAAAAAACAAAACAAAACACCAACTCTTATCCCTTTTTCTCATAAATTATGATTACAAAGGCAGATTGGCAGATAAAAGCATTGCACTAGCAAGAGCACTACGCTATTTTTTTTCAGTTAATTATCAGTTTATCAGTAATGGAACATGGTTCATCTGTTCCATGTTAACATATGTTCCATGTTAATGGAACATGGTTCATCTGTTCCATGTTAACATATGATTGCATGTTTTGTGTATTGCCATTTTCTAAGTGGCTTAATTCTCTGAATGTTTTTCTGTAGGTAACTTGCTCTTTCTGGCAGTGGTTAGTCATTTTGGGGCAAGGCTACATAGGCCACGACTCATAGGGATGGGTTGTTTCCTCATGGCCATTGGCTCAGCTGTAACTGGGCTTCCACACTTTTTCATGGAGCGGTAGGTAAATTTGCTTATAATCTCTCCATATTTAATTTAGTTTCTTGTATGTTACAAAGCTGCTCATGTTTCCTTCTCTCTCTGTGTTGGTTATACTCCTTCAGGTACAAGTATGACACAGTAATAACAGGCTCTATAAACAGTACCGTCAGTATATCTCCTTGTCAGTATCCTGTGGTTTCAAGTGATTATTCAAATCTGCACATTCAGCCTTCTTCTTCTAATAAGATTAGTACAGGTAAGTACTCCACATTTAAAGTAACTCATTGTCTGATAGGCTTTTAATAAGAGGAACTTGTTGGCCAAGATAATTAAATATGCATATTGAAAGTTCACAAAGTGAAGCTTAAAGTGACCTTAATTCTGACACTTTGACCTTAGATTGTGTAAAGGACCCTGGATCTAGTATGTGGATCTATGTGTTCTTGGGTAACGCTCTCAGAGGAATTGGAGAGACACCAGTCACACCTCTTGGCATATCTTATATCGATGACTTTGCAAAAGCAGAAAACTCTGCATTTTACATTTGTAAGTCAAATTTGGACACCTTTTTAATCCCCTACTGTAGATTCTAGGACCTTTGAAAAATACAGTATAATTGCCATTACAAATTGTCTTGATGACTTAAAACTTAGTCATGTGAATTTTAGCTAATTGCATTTCATATGAATTTTAATTATTAATAATGTATAATTAACTTAAATTAAGTGTATGAAAACATGATGTTCACTTTTCAGTACTAAATAATCCGTTAGAATATATTATTTCTGTAATAAGTACACTTGTTCAAGATAAAATAAAAATATAAAAACACAAGAATGGGAAGAACACACAGACCGATAAATGTAATTAATCTTGGAATGTTTTTTATTATGTTTAGCCTGTCTTCAGACCATTATGCTTCTGGGTCCTATGTTTGGATTCCTTTTGGGCTCCATGTGTGCCAAACTTTATGTGGATATCGGATTTGTCAGTGTTGGTAAGCATCCAGTTTAATTAGTTTCACCAGTACTGTGTGTATAATTGTAAAGTTTAATTTCTATTTAATCCCCTCCACACACACACACTGTGTGCTTTTGGGGTCTGAATGCACACTGGCACAATCCTTTTAAAAAAAACAAAAACAAACAATGAATGAATGAACGAAGGGAAAAAAAAGTTAATGATACTACCAAAAATTCCAACCGTTGTAAGTATTTGAATTCCAAACTTGCTATCACAGCATATCTTATAACCTTAAGATTAGCTGCAATGAATTACTATACATACTATGCTGACCTGTATAAGTTGGTACTTAGTTTAAAGTCGTATCATTTATAATTTTTTTTTTTCCCCTGCAGATAGTGTGACCATCACTCCACAGGATGCACGCTGGGTGGGAGCTTGGTGGCTGGGCTTCTTTGTGTCATCTGCTATCTTAGTACTTGCTGGTGTTCCTTTTTGGTTCCTACCCAGGTCTTTACCCAAACAAGGAGAGGAAGAGAAGGAAGACTCTAATTTGGATCAGGACAACAAGGATCAATCTGTTCTTCTAAATACCCACTCAGTGAAACTGGCCGACATTGCAAAAGGCAACTTCCTTCCACCTTTTTAACAAATCCATTCTTGTTTAAACTTTTTTTCTATTCCCATTGCTTGTTCTTTTTAAAACTTACAAATTTGTGTTGGAAATTGCAGTACTTTATTGGCTAGAAGCCGATTTGTAACACATTTAGCTGTTATAGATGATGTTTTACATGAAGTTAAGCTAGCGTTTAGCAAATCTTCACACAAAAAAAAGCTTCATTCTCATGTTGCATTATGTAAATGTTAAGGATTTCTGCCTTCCCTGAAAAAACTCCTGTGCACTCCTGCATACTTCCTGTTGCTTTGTGGGATTGTTTTGAAGTTCAACTCTTTCATCGGCTTGCTTACCTTCAAAGCCAAATACATGGAACAACAGTTTGGCCAGTCTGCATCAAGAGCGAACTTCCTTATTGGTAAGAACCCTTCCAAATGTTGAGGCAGTTGATTCATTTAATGTCTGTACTGTCAGTTGTGCTTACGAACAAACCCTACAATTTTGAAATCTTCATAGGATTTCTCTAAAATAATTTTATTTTTTGCAAATTCATCTGTCACACCGAACCCAAGAAAAAGCCCAAGCACACAGCATAACACATTCAGAGAAGCGTGTCAGGTTTGACATTAATTTGAAACTAAAGACATGTCACGTCCCGCAGGTGTCCTGATCCTGCCTGTGGTTGCTGTGGGAATATTCTTGGGTGGTTTGTTAATGAAAAGATACAAGTTGAGCGTCGTGGCAGGGGCTCAGCTCTCCTTCATCACCTCCTTCACGGCCTTCCTTCTCCTCCTCCTCCATTTCGGCACAAAGTGTGACAATGTGCCTGTGGCAGGGCTCACTGCATCCTACAATGGGTAAAGTTTTTGTATACTTCTGCAAATCAGCAGTTCTCGAAATGTAGGATGTATTGTAAAGAGAAATCTTGTTCACTTCCTCACTTCTAAATCTCTCAGCTTTCTTTCTTGATATGGCAAAAACAAAACATCTGAGAACAAAAGCTACAAATAAATGAGTACTGGATCTTAGCCACAATATGTGTTTCCAAATGGAAACAATCACCAATCTCTATTCCTCCTCAGGACCCCTGAAATATCGCACGATGATCGCTCACTCATGTCTCAGTGTAACCAGGACTGTTCCTGCTCTACATCTGAATGGGATCCTGTGTGCTCTGACAGTGGCATTACATATGTGTCACCCTGTTTGGCAGGATGCACCACCTCCACTGGACAAGGCAAAAACACGGTATAATTGCATCAATCTAAAACTGCACTTTTTCAAACCATAGGCACACAAGGTTTATTGTAAGCATGGTCACACTCAGGGGCTGTTCTAGACCATTTTTAGGTTGGCTTCAGCTACAGTATAAACTACAGTATAAGCAGCTATCAGGCCAGTGTTGCTTCCAAAAGAAAGTTTATCATTCTACCTCATTTATCGATCTCAATGTGGTACTCACGTGCACAAATACATCAGAAATTGGCACGGACACACTGAGAGGCACTGCCTGGTCTAATAAAAACGTGTTTCAATGTCACAATTTTTTTGTTTATATAAATACCACACCAAATAGTAACAGAAAAGTTGTTAAGTTTAGGTATTGCGTAGGATAAGGGATATAGAATATGGTCACGCAGTATATGTGCTTTTTATAAGTACTAATATACAGCCAATATGTTAATATTAGGCATGCTAATAAGCAACTGGTTTATAGTGAGAATTGTTCCCTATTTTAAAGTGTTACCATAAGTATCTGTTGCATACTTTAATTTGCATCATTTGCATTTAATGTGTGCAGGTTTTTCAAAACTGCAGCTGCGTGTTAACCCCCTCACCAGTAGAGGGCAGCAGATCTGTGTCTCTGGGACAATGTCCGCGTGGGCCAGGATGTACCCGGAGTTTCACCTCTTACATGGCAGTATCTGTCCTCAGCTCCTTCATCAACTCTTTGGGCACAACTCCTGGATACATGATCATTATACGGTCAGTTACCATCAGGATAGAATGTTAACTAGTTTGTTGTAAAGCAAGAATTATGGCAGAGAGTTTTGCCCAGGCAAATATTTTCACAATTTCTTATTATTAAATATGATAATGCTGTATTTATTTCCCAACAGACATTTTACTGACTATAAGTAACTTTTCAAGTACATGTACCATCATAATAAAGTATAACCTTAAATTTGTATAAAATTCAATATTTACATATTTAATTTCACAGTTATCCTCATGTCACCCTCATGTCCTTCCAAACCTGAAAACCTTTGTTCACCTTTGAAATGCAAATTACCATGATCAATGCACAGAAATGTAGTAAGGACATAGGTAAAGTAGTCCATGTGACATCGGGAGTTCAAACTTTTTTTATGGAGTTACGAGAATACTTTTTATGTGCAAAAGAAAACACTAATAACATTACGTCTTCCGCCATTTTGGAGAGTACCCCAGAACAAATTCAACATAGTGAGTGCTGTTTATGTTCAGAATGCACATGCTTTCTACTGAACGTAAAAACAACAGCTTTGATTATGTTCTGGGGGTGTTCTCCAAGATGGCGGAAGATGGTACCTTTCTGTCTATGGAGGGTAAGAGAACTCTCACATTTCATCAAAAATATCTTAATTTGTGTTCCAAAGATGAACAAAAGTCAAACTGGAATGATATGAGGGTGAGTTTTGGGTGAACTAATCCTTCAACATAAACTACTTTCAGATGCTTTTTCAGATGTAAAGAATGAAAGATGAAACGTATTTACTGTATGTTACATATGTTTTTAGATGCATTAAACCTGAGCTTAAGTCACTGGCGTTGGGTATTCAAACTCTTGTGATGCGAACACTAGGTACAAGCAACACAGTAAACAATAATTCATAAGCGTGGTTATATTTTAGTGTATATTATGTTTTGGAAAAACTACATTAATGTCTAATATTTTTCTGGAGGTGGTATACCTGCTCCTGTATATTTTGGAGCTCTCATTGACTCAACGTGTTTAAAATGGGGAATAAAGAGGTGCGGGGGCAGAGGAGCCTGTCGTTTGTACGACTCAAATATGTACAGGTATGGAAGAAATAGCCACTGATGATTACAGTATAAAGTCTATAAGAACCCATGTGGATATATTGTCCTAGGCTCACATTTGAATAACAAATACATTTAAATGTCCAGCAATTAAAGTCTTGATGTCCTGTTTTCAGATTGGTCTTCTTGAGCCTGACTACGTGTTTAAGTGGATGTTCCTACTTCTTCATCATTGCTGTCATTGTGCTTCTGCGGAAGCAGTTTAAAAAAGAAGAAATCAAAACATTGCAGCAAACTGCCAGCAAGCAAAATGAAACTGAACTTCAGTCTCCAGAGACGTGCCATCCTGAAGGATCTAAAACTGATACCGACCCCAGAGAAAAAACAGAAAGCACCAATACCGAATGCTAGCGATGCTGTCATCTTTAGTAGCTCTTTCAGGGAATTTAGGAGACTAAATAGTAAATTAATGGGTAAAGAACTACTAATAAACTCAATGACCAGGGCTGCGTTTCCCAAAAGTAAGCCTAAGCTCCATTGGTTTCTGTGGGTCTATGATGTACTTAAGCTTAATGATTCTTTTAAGAATACAGCCCAGTAAAAGAAACCAGCACAAGCCATAACACTCTTTAGGCGCTATTGTACTATGTGTTTCATGATCCAGAGTTTGTACAGTGTCTCTTAATAAATGTATTTGAAAATTGAAATCTCAGATCTTTTATATGTGGCGTTGTAATTCATATACTTGCTTTGGACACTGACAGACTAATAGGCAAATTCTAAATTAGAAAAATGAACACAGAGAGACTTCTAGCATGCTGTACAGGGGCCAGTTGCATAAATGTAGCCTTCATGTTAAGACAGTGTCTTAAGAGCGAGTCTGACCAGCCAGCAGTTAATCTGTTTTAAGTTTTGTATTCACCTTAGACTAATATACATTTTTATGTAACTGAATTTTAAAAAACTGTGACCAGTCTTAAAGAAAAAATTAGCTGACTAACTTTTAAGACTTGTCTTAACCTTTTATGCAACCGTCCCCATAATGCATCATAAATAAGTAGATACAGTATGTGCCGGTTGATGTCACTCTGTGTTCTTGTTAGCTGGTATTTGTTAACTGCTGTTAATATCTCATCTTATTTTAGTTGTCTCTGTTTAAGAAATTTTATAGTTTTATACATTGTGCCATATGAACACTTGGCACAATTAGACACGCTACAAACTGTACTGTGCTGTACTGGTTGATCTACAATGGGGTTAAATAATTACTCTGTGCTAGTTAATGACTAAATATAAACGTAAATACGAAGACACATTTAGAGATCGCTCATTTGGGAACATTTCTGCATTTTCGTGCACATCTCTTCGTGAAGGCACCTCTGGACATGTGAGTGTTTAATATTGTTGTATATTCTAAGTAATTTTAATGTTTGTTTGCATTTGATTGAAATGTGTTTTGCTTTGGGTCACCTCTAAAGTGATTAGAATGCTTTGATATATTGTTATAGAAATGTTGAGAGAGATCAACGTTTAGATTTAGGTTTAGATTCACATATTACCTTAGACAATAAGGTAGTTATAAGGCACAAAAACAAAATTATTCATGATTTTTCACCTCTTTAATGGCTTATAGCTAATCATGACAGTGGATGGTAACCCAGACAGGTTCACTGAGTCCAGACCATTGGAGGATTCAGGCCACAATCAGAAAACACCTCACACTAAATGCTGTTCTCCAACTCTGAAGGCAAGAGACAAAGTCTTCTAATTGAATCACTATTAGCTGATCAATGATAAATTCTGATGTAACAACAACATAAAAGACTGTACAATACTGACTTAATCTCTCTTCTCCCCTTGTGTCTGCAAAGATCTTTATTGGCTTACTTGCCTTCTGTTATTTCACAAAATCCCTAACGGGGTCTTACACCAAAAGTACCATCACTCAGATTGAGAGGCGGTTTGAGATCTCAAGCTCTAGAGTTGGCATCATCGATAGCAGCTTTGAAATGGGTGAGTAGTGATGTGTTGAGCTCCAGTGAGAAATGAGGGATGGGGTTCAGCCATTGGATAAGCACCAGTATGCCAGGGAGTCACACCATACTCCAGTGTGATGGAAAGGGTGTTCATATTCTTGAATGGGATAGTTAATTGATGGTATGCTGTAAAACAAAATGTAACTAGTCAAATAACGTAACATTTGCTTGCAGGTAACCTGTTGGTGATTACTGCTGTTAGCTACTTTGGTGCTAAGTTTCACAGGCCCAAGATCATTGGAGCAGGAGTCCTGTTGATGGGTGTAGGGACACTATTAATGGCTTTACCTCACTTCATCATGAGCCGGTGAGTACATTCATCAGTCAATGACCTACTGAGTGTCCACAGTGAAGAATAGGAAATATCCTTTCAACTTAAAACACGTCTGCAAAATGTTCTCTTTGTATTCTGGTTCAGTTTCACATGGTTTTTCAAAACTTTTAAAACATTTGCAAGAACAGTTCATGCTTAATGACTGAAAATGTAATGTAATCTGTAGATGCTGTAGACCAGGGATCACCAAGTTCGGTCCTGGAGGGCCGGTGTCCTGCAGTGTTTAGCTCTAACTCTAATCAAACACAC
>JAUMHP010000044.1:12847994-12865772 GCA_032361065.1 Enteromius trimaculatus | reverse complement strand
AAGCCCATTGACAGGTAGGTTTAGGGGCGGGGTTAAGTGTAGGTCTTTCATACAAATTGGCAACTCGTAAAATACATCGGTTTTAGCAATAATCGTATGAATTTGTACAAATTGAGCATGTGTTTTGGAACAGATGCACCTTGCTTAATGTTCTCTTAAAATTAGAGTTCCTCAATACTGTGCAATTTAAAATATATACTTTAGGTGCAACTTATTACCCAGTGTATTGCTATGCAATTACAATGTTACTACTATAACTGCTTATAACATCTTGGCAACATATCACCATTCTTTTTGTGAAACATTATATTTTTACCTTATATTTTACAAATATATCATTCATAAATTATGGGACTTAACTGATAAAGTCATGCTTTTGGGGTCATTTTTGGGAGACGTCATGCCGTCTGTATTTTAGGCTCTATGCCTGCTTCATTTTTAAATCCTAACAAGCTCTTTCAATGCTAGAACGGAGCACTCTTCTAAGGGGATATCCCATAGCAACCAAACTGGCACAAGAATCATTGCACACAAATTCACACACTGACACACAACTAATACACACACGCACACAAATACCAGAACATGGCAATCGACTCTTGTTTGGTAGCCTCGGGGTCTCAGTGTGGTAAAGCGGTAATACTGTCAAACAACAGGTCGAAGTTTATTATCATCTGCTCAATACCAGCCACAAGAACACCAGGACATAGAGGGCCCCTGTAGATACATAGAACGAGAGAGGGAAAAAGGCAAACGTTTCGCCCTAGTTGGGACATCGGGTCAGTTTCTTTTGGTTCTGTTGTGAATAAGGCACTGGGTAGATGGCACAGTCCAACAGTTAGGATCTGTTCATTCACTTGTGGATACTTTTGAGTTTATCTCTATCTGGTGACATCTCGACTCACCTGCCTACAGAATAAAGACATCTCAGAAGTAAGTTTTTTTTGTTTTTTGTTTTGCTTGTTTTTGTTCCTTCTCTAAAAGTCTGGTAGTTACCATAAAACATTAATGAGTTGAACTCGACAGTCTATTAATTCAAACCTTATGCAATGAGTCTGTATTCAATTTTCTCTTAAGCTCGCAGGCATTTAAAAGCATTTAAAGGATGCAAAGAAAATACTGGAGATTTTTCGAATACTCTGAGAGCCTGAAGCAAACTTGACTCGCATTGAATTGCTTACTGTGAATTGCTGAGGTTTAATGGTACTGTTTCTAAATGTATAATTGCTGTTCGTTAAACGAAAACAATGAGGCATTTGAGAATAGTTTCATTATGCATTAGCATGCAGGTTGGAGACTTTCAAAGCAGTTAGCCACAAATAAAGTTGATGAATTCCTCACATTAGTAGGACATGGATAAGAATTAGTGTCTCCATAAAGTCAGTCTGATAATCCACACGTCTGTCAGGAAGGTTAATGATTCTTATGAACTTCACTTTGTCGGTAGAAAGCAGGTGGTATAATTGGTATAACTGTAACTATCGTTATTTTATAGCTATTTTAAAACCCCTAATTTCATTAGAAAAAAATAAAAAATACTATTCCTGTACTAAAACATACTGTACAATACTACAATATTACTACATAGTTGAATGAATTCAACCAATTGTGTTTCCGCAGAAAAAAATATTTAGTCTGTTTTGATTTCACAGTACAATTCTGAATGCAGTTTTTATTTATTTTAATTTAAAAATCCAATCTGAAGTGTTGTGTTCACTCAAAAACAGCCCTGCATTTGACAGCTGGACAATACAGTACTGGGCTTTGGTGGATTATTATCGGACTGTGGTTTGACGTTCTTCCTGTGATGGGGAAGACTGGCCAGAGCACGGTGGACCTCAACTCACCCTCAGATGTTAAGCAAGCAGTCCCATTTGAGGATCACAATGGTGTCCCTGTAGAAGAGGAGAAGGAGAATAAAGTACCAGATAGAGGATCATGGAAGGGAAAATTTGACTTTCTACTGTCCTGCGTTGGATACGCCATCGGGCTGGGAAATGTGTGGAGGTTCCCATATCTGTGTGGAAAGAATGGTGGAGGTGAGAGAAGCTGTTACTCTTAGGCTGCTGAGAAGATGCCTAGTTGGATCAATATGCTATCCATGTTATTGTCATGAAGGACATTTTCCAGACATTCCTGCAATCAATCAATCGGGTTTTAGAAGTAGGTGTAGGGCTGTGGTGGGGTTTCCAGGCCAGTCTTACAACAATTCATACATATTTAATTCTTACAAACTTACCCATCACTGGGGTTTAGAGAAATCGTACAAGTGAGGTAGTATGAATTTGTATTTAAGTACAGTTAATGCTTAGTGAGTTGGATAGAATTAGGACTAAGTTTGAATATTATTCCACATCTGAGACAAAGATTTAGATAGAAGAACATGTCCTTCTTGGTAAAATGCACTTTTTTCCCCTCTCAAAACAGTCTGCTTAAAGTCAAACTTCCATGAAAGAAGGACCCATTGTCTCCCCCAGACTACCACAGCATTGAAGGGTTTTGGTTTTTTTTTTACCTTGGAGACTCTCAAGAGACTGTTTAATGATTTGATAGAAGAAGTGGTGGGAGGTTAAATAAAAGCTTTTTTTTTTTCCTTTTTTTGCATAACAGTCTGAAATCTAAAAGCCTTAAGTGCATTTTGTATTATCTTGTTTTTAGGAGCTTTTCTCATCCCATACTTCACTACTCTGTTCTTTGCTGGTATCCCACTGTTTCTGCTGGAGACGGCATTAGGACAGTACACATCAGTGGGGGGGCTAGGAGTATGGAAATTAATACCCATGATGAAAGGTAAGAAATATGCGCACACACACATATTAGCTATTTGGGGACTACGGAGTACTAGTGCCTCGCTTTGGTCTTTTGATCTTGATTTTGATCTTTGCTGCCTCGATCACATACAGACTTGCTACTGCTACACATACTTGCATTAATTATACTCATTGTCTCTCTAATAATGTACTGCAGGACTAGCTTACAAGCAAGCACAATGGTTGCAAAATCAGCAGAGAACAATTAGTGTATGTCTTTGTAGTAAATTATGCGATTTCTAGCAGATGCGTGCATTGAAACTATCAGCCTGCAGCATCTACAATTTCATGACTGGAGAAGCTCTTTATTATTTACTAACTCTACACTTAAAATACTACTTTTAACATGTATAAATACTAAAGAAAAATATCAGTATGGTATTTTGAATTTTGTAATAATGTATTCAATTTATAAAACATTTGACTCAAGCTACCAGTATTCTGTTTTAATTTAAAAGATGGTAGCTGTATTTGTAGGTTGTGTCTGTGTTTAGATAGTTCTCTGAAAAGCATGTGCAACATATTCTACAAAAACTGAAGAGAATGAGTTTGGCAGAATGATAATATTTGGATTATTTGTGCTGTATCATCTAAGGTTTCACTCCTCTTGTATCAGGTGTGGGTCTAGCTTCTGTGGTTTTGTCCTTTTGGCTTAACATCTATTACATCATCATCATTGCCTGGGCTCTCTATTACCTCTTCAGCTCTTTCAAAGCAGTAAGTCCTTTTTTTTCATCTCAAAAACTATTCGAAGTGCTCTAACATGTTTTATTTAATATCCAGTTTAAACATTACTCATTATCAACAGGAACTCAACACATCTTTAGAAAATGTGGGGTATTTGCTGCCATTTTTGCTCCCTTAATAATTTAATTAACACAAAGATTTCTTCATTGCATCAAAAAACCAATCGGCCCACCGCCACCATGCATGTCTTTATCTACCCCAGTGAATTCAACTACACTTGTATTCAATTTTCAAAGAATTTCCTCTCAGTCTTCTCAGAATGGCTGCCTCTTTCAAGCTCTCTCTTCCTCACAGTTTCTCTGTATCTCTCTCCGCCTCCTTGACCCCCTTAAACTCTCTGTAGCACTGTCTTTGCTCTAGAGAGTGTTTTAAAGGCTCCACAGAAATAATAACTGCCTCTGTTTTGTGGAAATCGAACTGCAGTTTCTGCCATGGGAATAAAAGCTCATCTGTAAAGCAGTGCAGAGGGAATTGGAAACAAAACAGGCCTTTGTTTTATGAATGCATTGTGCTATTATTTTTTAAATCCTTTTTCATTGCCATTCATTGCTTTACTCAATTTGTTTTATGCTTTAACTTTATTCTTCACATGGTGGCATTTCCCAAAGCAAGTATCACATATTTCTGTGACTGCTCATACTTGAACACACATAAAAAGAAAAAAAGATAATAAAGCTGTCACTGGGACACCAATTGAAAAGGGTACAAATTTCCTATTAAAACTATTAAAAAGAGTATACCTAAAAGCATGTACTTGTACAGCTAATGCAATGTTTTTGGAACTTAAAGAGTGCATTTTTGTGTGAATTTAAGTGAAGTGACTTGTGGCCAGGTATGGTAACCCATACTTGGAAATCGTTCTCTACGTTTAACCCATCCAAGTGTGCACACACACAGCAGTGAGATGTGAACAACCACGCGCGCACACACCGTGAACACACCTCGGAGCAGTGAGTCATTGCTGCGGTGCCCATGGAGCAGTTGGGGGAATGGTGCCTTTATCAATCACATCAGTTGTGGAATTAAAAGATTTGAGCTGTTTTGTCAAACCGCTGTAAAGGATTAAAAACCGGTACTTTTCAAGTGCAACACCGCATCATGTGAGCTACCAAGTAAACCTACTGAATTAGATAACTCATTCGTTAGAAGCTGTATATGTGACGACAATGTTCAAAAGTGTCAGTTTTCGAATCGTGCAGGATGTTAAAAAGGTATTGAATAAAGTCGTAACATAGCATTTTGCAACTAATTGTGTGGAAATATGCTTTTATTAATCAAAAAAGTTTATTTTCACTTTATTTTGATAGTCTATTTAGACATTCTACTTACTATAAGTAACTTTGTAACTACATGTCAACTAATTCTCATGAATTCTCAACTACATGTCTACTAACTCTCAGAGTATTATATTATATTATATTATAAAACAAAACATTTGACATTACAGAGTGCACTTTTTAAAAATGGATACTTATGTTATGTAAAAATGTAAGAAGTTCCCTGTTAAATACTGTACACTTGAAAGGATAGTTCGCTCAAAAATTTTAAATTTTCTCATCAATTACACTGACGTTTGTTTAAATTTATTAAAATTGTAATATCTGCAAGTGTTTATTTTCCCCTTTTGTTTAAGTTTGAAGTGAAAAGTGTTTTCAGTAAATATTCTTTCTATTTAGGAGTTACCATGGCAAACATGTGATAACCCTTGGAACACTGAACGCTGTTTTTCCAACTACAGTCTGATGGACACCACCAACCTGACCAGTGCTGTCACTGAATTCTGGGAGTAAGTCAACAAAATAGAGATATGAATATTTTTGTAAAATATTTAATTCCTGTTTTTTCCTGTCTGAGCTCTTAAAAGCACTTGTCGATATTTGATTTTTATTGGGAATATTTTATGAACTATTTCAACAAAAGCAACAAAAGTTACATGAAGATAATTGTTTACTTTATAGAAGAAACATGCATCAGTTAACAAACGGTTTGGAGGAACCAGGGGAATTGCGTTGGCCGTTGGTTGGAACATTAGCGTTGTCTTGGATTCTTGTCTATTTCTCAATCTGGAAAGGAGTGGAGTGGACAGGAAAGGTGTGACTGCTCATATTCTTTCTATTTCTTTCTCAGAGATTGCTTTGTCATTGCTCAGTGGACTCCTAGGAAATTTTATGCCAGCCCAGTCTCACGGCAATTCATATATATTTTACAAGGTGGCTAATTTGTACAAATTCGTCCAACCTCACTTGCACGTTTTCATACGTTTTTTGCTAAATCGTACATATTTTACGAGTTGCCAATTCGTGTCAAAAGAGCACTTTAAAAAATGGCTGTGATTTTAACTGTAAAAAATTGTGAAAATGCTACAGGAAAAAACTGTTAAATGGTTAACGGTAAATTCCTGTAAAATTTAGATGGAAAAAACATAAACTGACATTCCCAGAATTCCCTGCATTTCATTTCAAATTTTGTTTGAATTTGATGTTTTTTCTTTGAAATAACTCCTCTTTTGAAATAAATTTCCTTTTAGTTTTTTCTTATCCGTTATGCTTATTAGGGTTGTGTGTCACATGTAATGTTGTTAAATGAATGTTTATTGCACATTTCAGTATAATGAGTCTCATCATGATGGTGTTTAGAGTTTGTGTGTTTGACTCTGAGCAAGTAAGTCTTACGTCCAATTCGAAAATATTCGTACGAGGTGGAAAATTCATGCAAATTTGTAAAAATTCGTATGACCTCACTTGTACGATTTTGTACAATTTGTCTAGACACCAGTGACGGGTAGGTTTAGGGGTGGGGTTAGTACATTTGTACAAATTCATATGAATTGGCAACTCGTAAAATACATACGATTTAGCAAAAATTATATGATTTTGTACAAGTGAGGTCATACGTATTTGCATGAACTAGCCACCTTATAAAATATGTACAAATTGCCATGAGACTGGGCTGGTTATGCACAGCTTTAGGATCTTTTCAGAATCACTAGTTTATGTGAAATAACTAGTGTGTTTCTGTCATTACTTTCTAGATCTGTAAAATGCCTTTACTTTGCATATCATGCATTATGTTCAGAAATTTCACAGTTTAAGCACTATAATGAGTTGCCAATGGCCATGTCTTGACATCAAATTGTAAGCAATTTTAATTCTTTTTTTTTTTTAACTTCTTTTTTTTTTTCCGGTGAGAACGGAAAATTGCTTTCTTTATCTGCCCTTTCTCTGAGGATAATTGAATTTTAATGTGATCCTTGCACTGGGCAAGAAGAAATACATTTTCTGGCAGTTTATAACCTTGATGGACATCGCTAATTAAGGGCAATCATTATCCTACACAGAAAACCCATGTTCCTAGCATAAGCCGCTGAAAGCATTACACTAACAAGTTAATAATGTTGTCCTCTACTCCTACTTTGAAACGATTCACTCTATAACTCTCTCTCATTCTTTTCATTTATCTCTTGTCCTCATTAGGTGGTGTATTTCTCCGCCACATATCCTTACTTCATGCTCTTTATTCTGTTTTTCCGTGGAGTCACGCTCCCTGGAGCGATAGATGGCGTCCTCTTCTATGTCACACCAGACTTCAACAAGCTTTTGAAATCTGAGGTAACATTATGAATACTTGTGATATTTGTTTTATTAAATGGTAATTCTGAAATTGACACTTTAAATGTATGCCTTTACATCCCTGTAAAAGGCATAAAATGAACCTGTTCTCCAATATTCTCCAAACTACACTTTTAAAGTCGAAATATTAGTTTAGTATTATAATATTGATATTATAGTTTAATATTAGTTAGTTTGCTAAAGGGTTTGGAAATGACTGTTACTCTATCCCATCCTTTGTACCATCCTTTAATGTTTTTATTTATTATCAATATTTCTCATTTTATGTTACTTTTCAGGTGTGGTTGGATGCTGCCACACAGATCTTCTTCTCTTATGGTCTGGGTTTAGGTTCTCTTATTGCTCTGGGTAGCTACAACTCCTACAACAATAATGTCTACAGGTAAGAGCTAGTACTTTCTGTCCAGTTGTACAGCAACTCTGTATTGACAATGTTTACATCAATCTGATGTGCAAACCTGTCTTTATCACAGTGCCTTTTCTAGAAGACTATGTTGAGTTTACAACTGCTTGACCCTTGATCTGATTTTTGTTCCTTCTATAGAGATTCTGTAATTGTGTGCTGTATAAACTCCTGCACTAGTATGTTTGCTGGGATTGTCATATTTTCCATTGTGGGCTTCATGTCATACATCACAAAGAGACCCATCGAAGAACTGGCTGCTTCAGGTCATTGTTTATCTTAGACATTATCAAATGTCATTGTTGCAAACATTGTGTACTTATTGTGTAGTTTAAAGTAATGTTAAATCCAATAAGCCAACATGCTGAGTGACTTTTGGACTACTTTAAATAAGACTTTGGGCCAGATTTATTAACAGTGCCTAACCTTATAGAATATACATTTCTAAGAGTTTCCCTTTCAGGCACAAAATTTATAGGAGAGAGGTATTCAGATGAATCAGCGGGATTTATTAACACATGGTAGAAGGGAGAGGATTTTTCCAAACAATTTATTTGGAAAGAAGAACACATTATCCAAACACATTTTTTGCCAAGCCATGTTATCTTTAATTTGCTTCAGGAGATTAAATATAAATTTGAACCCTCAATGGGAGTCACACAATACCAGCTCTATCAAAACTTCTAGCAAACCTTATTTTTTTTTGCCTCTGGTTCTTTTCAATGTAATGTGGCTAATTTATTTTGTATTGTTTATTCACAACTGAGCTCATTTGCGCTGTGTTTAGTAATTTCCACACAGAATTGTGTTCTCATGCTACTTTGCCCTGTTTAGTAAAACTGGCCCTTAAAGTACATCTTAGTATATGATATCATAACTAGAGCCTGATCTCACGGCAATTCGTACATATTTTACGGGGGTGCTAAGTCTTACAAATTCATATGATTTTTGTTAAATCGTGAGTTTTTCACAAGTTGCCTATTCGTATGAATTTGTACGAATGACCTACACCTAACCCCACCACTAAAATGACCCATCACTGGGGTTTAGACAAATCGTACAAAATCAAGTGAGGTTGTACGAATTTGCCACCTCATATGAACACGTACGAATTGGTCTTGACTCGTGAGTAGCATAACTACTGTTTTTTAAATATGGTTAGAGTGTACTACTGAATGTATATGATGCATTTAAATATCGGTAACACTTTGCTATAAGGTGTCATTTGTTAAAATTAGTAAATGTATTTACTAACATGAATGAACAATACATTTATTACAGTATTTATTCATCTTTATTACCATTAGTTCACAAAAATGCAACCATTCTTTGTTAGTTCGTTAGTTCACAGTGCATTAGCTAATGTTAACAACTCAACTTGTGATTTTAATAAACCGTTAGTCGTATGAAGCGGACGCTACACAGGAGGTAAGCAGGATATTAATGGTTTATTTACAACAGTGTGCACGTGGATGATGAAGACAATGATCAGGGTGAGTATATGAGAACAGAGATATTTAAGTGAATTAGTCCAATAACACAGTCTATGCTTTATAGATCCGATGGGGCGTTGGGGACACACAGAGACGATAGAGACACGCTGTACAGGGGAGACAACCACATATACAGAGGGATCCTGGAGCTTTGGAGAAACACTAAAATGGAGGAGAACAAGGAGGTAAGTACAAGGTTAGTATATTCAATAGAGAAGGGCAATGGAGCAACGAGTTTAGTCCACTTCGTGCAAACGAGCTTGGACGCTGACTGTGGAGTGGTGTGTGGATTTAAAGGGGAGTTGATTGTGGCAGTAATGAGTTGCAGTAGACGGTGATCAGAACTCAGGGGAGAGTGAGCGTTGTGATTGGTTGTATATGGTATATCTGTGACATTACCCCCTCCTCCAGGGCCCTCTCCCAAAGGCCGACCTCTCCGATGTTGCGGTGTTCTTCCTCTTCCCCAGGGTGCAGGTCAATCTGGATGGGTAGTATGGAACTCCACTAAGAGGACAGGGTCTAACACATCTTCTCTTGGAACCCAAGATCTTTCCTTGGATCCATAACCTTCCCAGTCCACCGCAACATTGAGAGTCCATAATTTCCTGGACTTTGTAGATGGTCCCTTCATCCACCATTAGAGGAAGAGGGGTTCCTCTGCTGGGCCAGGCTCTGTGGGGACAGAAACAGGGACAATGTAAGGTTTGAGGAGTGAAACATGAAATGTGGGGTAAATCTTGTATTGCGGTGGAAGTCGTAGATGGTAAGTTACGGGATTAATCTATCTCTGGTTGAGAGCCAAACCTTCTGTCCTATTTGATACTGTGGTGCTTCAGATCTCAGATGGTCCGCTGTGGTCTTCTGCCTGCGCACTGCCAATTGTAGATGTTGATGTGCTTTGTCCCAGACTTTCTCAGTCTCCTGGAACCAGTAGTTGAAGCAGGAACATCGAATGGCTCTCCGGACCATGGGAAGAGAGGGGGCTGGAAACTGAGTACGCACTGGAAGGAAGTAAGTCCAGTGGATGCTTGACATTTTTCTGCTTTTAGGTAGAGCTGGTACTTTCGGAGACAGGTGAGGACTTTGTGCCTATGATGCTCTACTAGGTTGGGCACACAATATATTACAACGAACATATCGAGGAAGTCTCTGAATTTCTCATGCATAAAGTTCTGGAAGATTGAGGGAGCATTAACAAGCCCATAGGGCATGACACGATATTCATAGTGCTCAGTGGTCGTGACGAAGCCAGTCTTCCATTTATCACCATTCCATTAAATAATAGGCACTACGGAGGTCCAGCTTGGCGAATACGGTGGCCCCCCAGAGCATTTCTAGGGCGGCTGGGATGAGGGGAAGGGAATAGCGGAACATAACTGTTGCTTTATTGAGTGATCTGTAGTCAATGCAGGGCCGCAAGCCTCCGTCCTTCTATGCCACGATGAAGAAACTCGAAGCAGCAGGGGACATAGAAGGGTGGATGTAACACTGTGTGAGAGCCTCTTCAATATACTCCTACATGGCTTTATGCTCCTGAAGCACCAGAGGATAGATCTTGCCTTTGGGCACTGGCTCATCTAGAAATCAGATCAATTGCGCAGTCCCATGGTCGATGTGGTGGTAGTTGGGCAGCTCTCTTGGGGCAGAACACGTCACTAAAGTGGGTGTAGCATTTTGGAATACTCACGCACTGTTTCTCTGGTGGCTTTCAATGGACATAGCATTAACTCTCAAAGATGCCCTGGGACTGAGAGGGAGATTTGAAAAAACAGTCGGGATAACAGCGTTTCCCCCACTTTAAGACTTCCCCAATTTTCCAAAGAAAGAATGGGGTTGTGCCTTATCAACCATAGGTGCCTTAGAACTACATTGGTGGTTGAGCCCTTCAGAACCAGCAAGTTGATCCCTTTAATGTGAAATTAACCAGCTTAAAGAATGATAGGTCCTGCCTGGAATTCTATGGGTGAAAGGTCTGCCGGTTATGTATTGGATTTGATAGTTTATTTCAGTGTCTGAGGTTTTAAGTCCAAGCCACCAGCAGAGGTGGCACTACTGCCACAGTACAAACATAGACAGTAGTTGCTGGCGTTCCAAAGGCAACATTCCTTTTGTGTTGAGTTGCATGGGCTCAGCGCTTGGTTCTGGAGAGCAAGTGAGATCTGGCCGGCGGGAAATCATAGCTGCAGTGGTCGGGAGACTGAGGTAACAGGACTGGAGGCGGGAGGAACAGCGTACCGAATGTTGGATGCATTTTTTCGGGCCAATGGAGTCATCAAAAGCTGCAAGCATCAGTCGAGAGTTGGGTTCCAACCGCTTACTGCTGCCAATGTACGAAATTTTAATGAATATTCCTGAATCGGCATAGTACCTTGGGACAGATGATAAAGCTGTTCTCCTGTTGACACCTCTCCATCAGTGCGATTGAAAACCTCTTTGAAGTGAGTGATGAAGGCCTGTAGGGATGACACACAGAGACACGCTGTACAGGGGAGACGACCACACACCTAATACTTATCCTGGAGCTTTGAGAAACACAAGAACAGATGAGAACAAGGAGGTAAGTACAAGGTAAGTGTAATCAATAGAGCAGGGCAATGGAGCAATGAGTTTAGTCCACTTCTTGCAACAGAGTTGGACTTTGACTGTGGAGTGGTGTGTGGATTTAAAGGGGAGTTGATTGTGGTGGTGATGAGTTGTAGGGTGTGTGAGCATTGTGATTGGTTGGGTGTAGAGCCTGGCATATCTGTGACAACTACTAAATTGTAAGATTAATAAATGCTGAAGAGGTATTGTTCATTCTTAGTTCATGTTAACTAATTTTGTTAACTAATGTTAACTAATGAACCTTATTGTAAAGTGTTACCAAATATTGTAATGATGTAGCAATTTAGAACATTTTAAATCTAATATTGAATAAAACATTTGTTGAAATATATGAAAAGCAGGCTTGCTTTATATGCTTTTGTACTTCAGTCAACCAATCAAAATAATCGTGTTCATTTAAAGCATGACAACATGTTACTTAAAATGTCAAATTTAAAGTAATATGATTGATATTATAGTGATATGTTAAAAGGATTCATCTTGACGTTTATGATTAATGATTTAAATATCAGGTCCTGGTTTGGCATTTCTGGCCTATCCACAAGCTGTCACGCAGCTTCCCATGTCTTCTCTCTGGGCTATACTCTTCTTCTCAATGCTCATGATGCTGGGATTGGACAGTCAGGTATTACGTATTGTTAAAAAAATAAAAAACTTGGTAAAATTATTTATTAATATGATTTTTATTTAGAGTCTAAATTACTGTTTGTAGTAGCTGCCATGATGCCTCAAGAGACAATGGAATTATTGATAGAGCTTTTATTAAATCCACAGTAATCCTCTAATGGCGCTACATTTAACAGCATTGCACCATTATTCTTCTATAGATTTCAAAGTATAATGATTTTTTAATGATTAAAACTAAACAAGTCTTTAAATTATTCATGTGGTACTTTAGTTTTGCTGTGATAGGTAGGTGAAAGTAAAGCCAAAGAAGATCATAAGAGAATTTACCACATTAAAATGAATGTTGCAACACCGTCTGTTTTGATCTTTGAATCTTTTAAAAAAAAATAGACAAGATGTTAACTACCCTGGTTTTAAATTAATATGATAACACTTTTGGAATGCTTTTACACTTTTAATTTTTTTTTCCATGACAGTTTTGTACAGTGGAAGGATTCATAACTGCTCTTATGGATGAATATCCTACAGTCCTAAGAAAGAGAAAGAAACTCTTCATCCTCATGGTCTGTATTATATCCTTCCTCATCGGTTTCTCCAACATCACCCAGGTAAGATGCCTGGAAACCATTTTTATTGCATGGGACGATTGGAGAGGAAGATAGTAATGTGTGTGTTCTTTGTTTTAGGGTGGTTTATATGTGTTCAAATTGTTTGACTACTACTCAGCCAGTGGGATGTGTCTCCTGTTCCTGGTCTTTTTTGAGACAATCTCCATTTCTTGGTTTTATGGTACATATCCAATACTATAAACATATTTTAGATGAGATGATATTTGAGGAGATGAATACGTTTAATGTAAATGTGATGTGACGTTCAAGTCGACATCCAGTAACAATGTCCTCTTGTTCTTAAGTAGTGTCAAATGTTTTCAAGTAGTTTTGCCTTGTATTAATACAGTAAATTTATAAGGTGTGTAGTTACAATAATAGTTACAATAATGCACTTATCATGGCATTAAAAGGTAAAACTTCAAATAGAAAAGTGTGTCCAGCTCTTCTCTCTCTTTAGGTGCAGATAAATTCTATAACAATATTGAAGACATGATTGGCTATCGGCCTTGTGGCTTTTGGAAATATTGCTGGACTTACTTTACTCCAATAATATGTTTGGTAAGTACTTCAACTGCAAGTAATGGGATAAAACCAACCCAGTCTCACTGCAATTTGTACGTATTTTGCGAGGTGGCTAATTCGTACAAATTAGTACATCTTACATGAATAATG
Source organism: Enteromius trimaculatus (assembly GCA_032361065.1). Lineage (NCBI taxonomy): Eukaryota > Metazoa > Chordata > Actinopteri > Cypriniformes > Cyprinidae > Enteromius > Enteromius trimaculatus. The sequence goes on along the minus strand of JAUMHP010000044.1, from coordinate 12,852,176 downwards.
TATACAAATTTGTACGGATTAGCACGATTTTGCCACCTCGAATGAATACGTATGAATTGTATGAAACTTACAGGGCTGCCAACTTAACACATTGTTATTGTTAAAATGCCTGCACTTTATTTCACGCTGCAAGTACTTATACATTATTTGCTTTAGGTTGTTTTCACTTTCAGTGCCATAGAAATGACACCTCTGACGCTAGGGAAATACGTTTACCCGACCTGGGGTCAGGGCATCGGCTGGCTAATGTATCTCTCTTCCATGATTTTGATACCCGCATATATCATCTTTATGTTCTTCAATACCAAAGGCAGCATTTTGGTACTTACACAAGAAAATACTGGTTATTACATGGGATGGGGTTAGGTTTAGGGGTAGGTTCAGGGTCATTACCTAGTCATTGTAATAACTAGATTGTATGTACATGAGGAACAGGGGCCTCAATTTTTTTTAAAAACCTGCAATACTCTGATGATAAAAAGTGCATACATCTGCTCAGACCCTGATGTGATACTAAGCACTTTTTCACGTCAAAGACTGCTTTTATAAATATGAACGTTAGCATACGCACACTCAACAATCAAATCTGTGCGTACACATGCTAAATAAATAAGTCCCCAGGACTGTAAAATAAATGCTTCCATTAAAATAAATAATTAATTTATAAAAATAATTAATTCCAAATCCAAATAAGATTTGTTTTCTAAGCTCAATAATCAATTAATCAATCATTCAATTAATAATCAAAATCATCATTCAGTTTTGTCAAAAAATCAACTGTATTGATTATACAATTAAAAACCCATGTCCTCAATGAACTTGATTTGACTTTTGTTTTCTGCTTTAGGGTGTTTTTACTTTCAGTGCCATAGAAATGACTCCTCTGACGCTAGGGAAATACGTTTATCCAACCTGGGGTCAGGGCATCGGCTGGCTAATGTCTCTCTCCTCCATGATTTTAATACCCGCATATATCATCTTTATGTTCTTCACTACCAAAGGCAGCATCCGACAGGCAAGACCGAATTTAATGTTTCTGATCAAATGTTGGATTTTGATTTATTTATTTATTTGGTCTCAGTGTTCTTTCCATCCTTTTGAACTTCTAAACATCTTAAAAATCCCTTCCCTCGGCATAAAACCTCTTTACACTTCATTGCACTTAGTTCCTTCCTTTCATTTCTTATGAGCTTCCAAACATTCTTCTGAGGTTCAAAAGTCCTTTTTTTTGCGAACCTGCATGCCTTCCTTCTGAACTTCTGAGCAAACTTGCAAACAAACTTCCTTACACTCTAACAAATAACAGAGCTTAAAAGGTTCTTCACATAATCTGTTTATAATCTGAAGAACCTTCGAGTTCATGACCAGAACCTTAAAAGTTCTCTATGGAACCATTTAGACCAAAATGTTATTCTATGGCAACTTCTAAAGAACCTTTATTTTTAAGAGTGTAATTGACAATTGACTTTTTTTCTTCTCAGCGTTGGCATAAGATGACCAAACCCACTGAGCTCACAACATCGGAAAACAACGATCCCACACAACAATCCACACGTATAGGAACAGATGAAGCTTCTGTCTGACATCTTTTCTGCCTTTAAAGACGAGTGCCGAAAAACCTTTTCCTATATTCCATCTGCTTGTCTGTTGAAGAACCTACAGATGGAAGCAGATTACGCACATGTTCATCTGACTGTTTTTCTCCTATTTTATTTTATTTCATGCCTTCTGCTGTTGCATCATGTAATTTGAGGAGGCTGCAGTACCTTGTGTCTGTCTTCAGTGGAGAAAGCAATTTCAGTTACAGCAACAATTTCACTCATCAGTATAAATGTAGATGCAACCCAGGCAGATGACTGGAAGATCTACGTAACTGTTGCATTCCTGTGCTATATTAAATTTCTCACAGTATTTACCTCTGTTTAGTGGCCGGTTTCTGGTCACTAGTTTATTTAGCACAATTAACTACAGGTAACCTTGTCCATTTTTTGTTTTAAATTAGCATTAAATAATTTAGATGAACACATTAGATGAATGTATAAGAGAAACGGCATATTCTTAATATAACATAATTTCTTTCATTTTTTCACAGTTTTAATCACCTTTTGCCTTTACTAACTCATTTTATATGGCCCTATGTTCTGACAAATGTTGCATTACAACTGTTAAAGTATTTAAAATAATAATATGTGATATAGATTCATGAATAATAATTATAAAGGTTAGAAATTAGAAAAGTTCTTTTTAAATTAGATTCAGATAAATATTTATATGTGATACTGCTAAATTTATCACCTTCACAAAAGTGGTTAAGATCTCATGAAACAAATACAAATAGGTATCATATGTTTAAATCTATTATTTGATGGATAATAAAATTAGCTTGAAAAACCTGAACTAAAAGTTTTGCTTTTGTGTGAAGCTGCAGCAAAGTAATATGTTCATGTAAATGAGTTATTTTCCCATTATATTTATTAAAACGTACTGTACATCATAAAAATATCTATATGTATTGAAATTTGTGCATCAGTTGCGGGATGCCAATATTGTTTTTATTCCAATTCAAAACAAAAAGATAGTGTAACCATACGTTGTTTTCCATTTGTTATATTAAAAGTTCATCATTTACATTATGGTATTCCTGTAAAAATGTAAGAACTAAGTGATGCTAATGGACATAACTGTTTATAACTCTTTATAAGCATGTCTGTAAATACGTGTTGTTAGTATATTTAAATATTGTAATTAATTGTATTACATGTAGTGTATAATATAACAAACAATGCGTTACAGCAGACAACGTATTTAATTTGAAATGAATTATTACACAGAACTGTCTGTAAAGTCCAACTCTAAACAATATATTTTCAATTTTTTTTAAACACCTGAGCAAAATTAGACATGACTTTGAAGGCCTGACAGCATATTTATTTATTTATTATTTTTAATGTGTTGACTTTTGGATGGGACATATCGAAGGGCTCATTGCTAAATTCATACATTTGAATTATTGGTTCTTTAACTTTTTGTTTTTAAACTTAGTTTCTTCATAGCCTCTTTTCAATTTGCGTCAAATTAAATATGCCGTCTGTTCTGAATATCTTTGTGACGTGTTACCAAAGCTACAAAAAGAATGCTTATTTTGATGATTGTATTTGTTTATTATCCTTACTAGATGTTTTGTTGACTGGTTTCAAATTCAATAAAGGCAAAATATTAATTTACGAGTCCAAACAAGAAACCCTATTAGAACTGTATGTTCAAGTTTACTGATGCTTCAAGTTATACACACACACACACACACACACAAACACACACACATATATATTCTATTTTAGAAATGTTGAGATGATTTTTTTTAATTTAATAAAATGAAAACTAAAATAATTAAAAATCCCATGAGCAAATATTTAATTCATTATATAACATAAATAGCATAACAAATAAGAATAGAGCATAGTAACAGCACACAGCCTGTCATATTCAAAATGTTTCACTCGATTTCAAACATTTCGGTCAGGAATTATAGTTCAGGAAAAACAGAAACATTAAATGTGTTCAAGTTTATGCCTCAATAACACTTAAACTAATGCAAAAAATAAACATTGCTTACTCATTAGAATGATCACTCCGTGGCTGGGTCAGCATGCATGCCACATCTTGAGGTAAATTCATCTGTTATTCATTTCAGCTGTCTTTTTTTGTTATCTTATAGCGCATCTTTACTGAAGTAAATCCTGTGTTATTTCTCTCTTCTTTCAGAAACCAGATGAATCCTGACCCTTTTGCGCATGTGAGCTGAGGTGGGCATTTACATGTCATGCGATTCTCACCTGGACGATTGTAATGAATGACAAAGCTAAAGTACCTCGTGGGCGAAGAACAGATTGAGAAACTGAATATAGTGTTGGTTTCTTACTGATTACTTTATCAAAGAATATTTGTTTTCAACAGTTTTTTTTTTTACTGCATTTAAAAGTAGACACTTCAAGCTTTTTATAGACATATATCTCATGTCAGTGTGTCATAAACACACGCACTGTTTATTGTCCTTATTTTGCAAAAGCACACACATATGTTGTTAATGTGAGTGTACTCAAAAAAGTACGGTGACCGGGAGGGGACGTCTTCGGTTCACTTAGTTTTGTCGTGGCCACGACTTATTAACTCGTGGGAACGTGA
>JAUMHP010000044.1:12813740-12833852 GCA_032361065.1 Enteromius trimaculatus | reverse complement strand
AATTAACATATTATATAGGTCTATATATATATAGGTTTATGTTTTTGATCAGCAATGAGGTCAAAATGTATAAAATGTTCATTTTGATCATTCTTTTAAAATTCTCCTCCACACTGCAAAGTTAATTTAACAGAAGGGGGCAACAGTGCACAGATGAGTTTAACCTCCAGGGGGCTGCTGTCGACTTTGGGTTTGGCGGCGATAACGTTTAGAATGACTTTAGGGGAAGTGGAAGGTCGTCTGGTCGAGGACACTGTGTTTTCACTCCAGCAGGAACATATGGCTGTTGTAGCTTGTTAATTCCTGTTCACTAGCTTTATGTGTCATATAAGCTGTAAGCTGCTGACGGATGCTAGGGGTCTGTAGGGACTTACCTGCAAGAACACTGAGCTCTTACCTCTACTGCATTGTGTCCACTCTGTGATGTGTTCATTTCCTGTTTGCCTAAGCAAAGAAAATAATAAAAATCAGCCTAAAGATTGAAGTGCATGTCTACAGAGGATGATAATTTGAGTACATGTGCTTGAAACTAAGTTATGAAATCCTTATACACCAATTTCCAACCTGGTCTCTTAAAAATATGTACCTCTGTGTACTTTTTGTGTAAGCACCGTTTTTACGCACCTTACTGCGGAGAAACGTTCATTGAGTGGCGCTAAAATGCAGGTTCAATATGTGAATCCTGGCACATTTTATGACATTGATATAGGTATATATTGAGGAGGTTCAAAATTCAAATATCCGTGGACTGTTGCTAAAAGTTAATGCTCTGTCATGTTGGAAATATGCCCTACATCAAATCCAACCCTAAACCTACCCAGATGCAAACTTTACATAAAAAGCACTTGTTGATTCAACCATGCCATTTTAACTCCCTTTGCACAGATTTGAACTCTTTTGTCGAATTGTAGTTACATGGGATTAGAACCGGAGCACCTCACCTCTCAAGTCCATTTCAGTGTGAGCTACCGAACAAATTTATCATCTATGGAAACCCATAGACATGAAGCTGGAAATGTGTGACGATCATTCAAAAGCATCAGGCTCCCAACATATCAATATTGTTTTGAAGTCATAACATGATATTCTGCAAGTACTTGTGCGTAATTATGCTTTATTAATTATAACTGAGGTGCACTGAGGTGGCTACAAAAATGTTGAGCAGGGAACTCATTGACTGCTGAGCTCATTGCACTCTGTTTCGAACGCCTTGTGTCGATGGTTCAACAAAACAGATAAAATAAAAAGAAGGAAGCTAAAATAGCACGACTGCATCAACAAATATGTTTTCATATCGCTTTTGCAGTTGTTAACACTATCTGGTAGGTTTAGGGTTGAGTTTGGTGTAGAAATTACACACTAGAGCATTAACTTTTAGTGGCGTATTTGAATTCTGAGCCACAACAATATGTACCTGAAGCAACGTAATGCAAACACAGCAATACGCACCTATAACAATGTAACAAATATGTGCCCGAGTCATGTATTGAAATCCTGTTTTAGCTCTACTCACTGGACCTTTGACTTTAAAACTGTGGCGTAACATACAGTAAGGTTCGTAATAACGATGCTGCAGAAATGTATTTAGCACATATTTCTAATGAGCCTGGGTTGACTTTGGATATACAGTATAATGGTATATATGAAAATGTTTTAATGAACTAACTAACTAACTAATAAATAAATAATGCACAAGCTACTCCATCTGCATCATTATCTGTATTTTTTGGTACCGAACTTTTGGTAATATTTTGATATTTACTGTATAGCTGTTTGATAATATATCTAAACAGATATAGAATGCGAACCATGTGAAATACAGCTGATAAATGCGTTTCTGACTGTATTGTACCTGAAGGAGAACCTTGTCTTCCCCTCAACTCAAGTTGAGTCCCGTTGTTCTTAATGGAGTGAGTTTTGGCTCCCTGTTGTTTCTCCAGCTCCCCTAAAAAGACAGTATAAAGAGACCAGGAGAGGTTTAAGTCTAAGCAACACACATAACAGCATGCTCACATCCTTGTCCGTCTCTAAACAGCAGAGCTCCAAATCACCATACTTACACTCTGGGCTTGATGATAATTGCCTGTCATTTCTAATCAGGCTACAAAAGAGATTTTCCCTCTTCCCAAAGAATTGTAAGAAAGCTCTGGCTCTACATCAGGACTCTTTTAGGGGAAATATGCCTTCTGATTTAGTGAAGCTATAAGAAAGGACTAAGCCTTGATAAAAACCTGTAAGTGCAAAAAGAATAGCTGATAACCAATCACCTGGACACTAAAACACAGCATGCTACCTAATTAAAACTATTCATTACAGTACTAAATTCAAGGATAAAAGGAAATATGTCCTCTTTTAATCCAGAGAACTGAAAAGGTGTGCATACAAACGGGAATAAAATATATTTTAAAAATATTAAGCGCGTTTAATTTAACAATATTAAAAATGTTGTTCACGTTAAAAAAAAAAAGATTTTCATGTAATGACAGCTCGTCAAAAACCATTTTATTAGGCCTGTCCAATTTACAGCATACAAATTAGTGTGATTAATAAAATATAAATAAATAAATACATGTAATTATTCATTCTACTATTTTATTCTTTTTTTTTTTTCATTAATTCGTTCACTATATTATTTATTAACTTTTTCTTTTTTAATTGTTATTGATTTTCATGTTGATTAAAAACAAAATAATAATCATTATAATGCTGCTTAAAATAATGTAATTTTTAAAAAATTAAAAAAAAAAAAAAAAAAAAAAAAAAAAAAAGGTTTAAGTCATTGTCTAGGTTGATTAATTTGTGTGTGTGTGTGTTTTAATTGTTCAATTAAAAGTACTGTGAAACAATTAATAAATTAACAAAAGTTTGTGTTTGCATAATATATGTGTGTATTGTGTATATTTATTACGTAAATAAAACGACACACACACATGCAGTATATGTTTTGAAAATGTTCACATTTATTTATATGTATATATTTATATTCATATAACTTATATCATATATAAAGAAATTTAATATATCAACATAACATTTTTAATAAATATATACATGCATGTGTGTGTGTATTCATATACACATCTACATAATAAATGTACATACACATTTATTATGTAAACAAAAACTGTCAATTAATCCCTTGACAGCACTAATTAAAAGTTATTATGTTGGTTAATGTCAGTTTAACATGGTAATTGCAATAGGTTAATCATTAATAGGTTATTTATAATTATTATAGGTTAATAAAATTGTTAATTATAACTCATTATATGACTTATTATTAGGGGTTTGAGCGTGTTGTAATTGTTAGGATTTTTTTTATTATTATTATATATCATGCTATATTATATGTGATGTCAAACTGGATAAATATGGATAAACAAGTACTGTTAGCTTACTGTTATATAATACTGTTAATATTTTTATTCTTGAAATATTCTCCTGGTTTTTTACATGTCTGTCATTTAGAAAGTGTAAATTTGAGAGCATTAAATCCACAGCAAGTCCCTCAGAGCCTCTTTGGATAACAGGACAGCAGATTACCTGCCTCACTTCAACACACATTTACTGGAAATGAGGATTGTCTTTATTTGTAATTCTAACATAAAGACAAAGACATGAAATTCAAGTAAAAGTATCAATGCACAAAGGCACTTATTCACGCTTGGATTGTAAGGAGAAGTTCCTTTGTGTGGAAAAGAAAAGATGTGTAGCCGTGTAGATGACAGCTCTCAGTTCACCAACAGCTGTATTCCTGAAAGAGAGTAAAGGTGCTTATCTCTCTTTTCCCGGTGAAACTGCTGACACAGATACACATACAGCACAAGACTTCCCATGGACCCTTGCTCTCTCTAGCTCACAATGTAATGAAAACCAACCGGCCTCGGCAGAATACATGCTTTGATGTCCACTGGCACTAAGCCCTTTCTCTTTCTGTCTCTCTTTTTGTTTTTATCCCTCATGGAAACCAAAAGACATTTCTCTGTTCCTGCTTCCATGTCTTTCCTTCTCGGTTCCTTCAGAGGATATTTGAAAGCCTGACAGCACTGTGCAAACGAAACATTTCATTTATTAGAGAACATCAAAACAGCTCAGTAAAAGTCCTAAAGGACAAACACATGGGGAGAGCAAATATATACACACCATATTTACAAAAATGCAGTGCAAATAAACAGTAGAGCAGCAATATGGTAGTGATATTACACAAAATGAACTGGTCCAATAAGCAAACTTCACCTTTGTAAACAGACAAAAGGGGTGACAAGCAGTGTGTTCTGTTTGATCCTCTTTTGGTAGATGTTTTAAATGTAATAATTGCATTTGCATATGATGCATGAGCATTTATGAAATGAAATAAATGCACTTGTGTTGAAACAGTTGAAATTTGTAGTTTTAAAACTTATACTCATACAGTATCTTAGAGACAAGTCTTTTGCTGTTGAATTAGGTAAATTCTCTTCATTTGTTGCTCCTATTACTTGTGGGGTGCCACAAGGTTCCATATTAGGCCCACTTTGTTTTCATTTATATATATATATATATCTCCATTGGGTGATATAATTAGGAGACATAATGCTTTATTTCATTTGTATGCAGATGATACACAGTTGTATCTACCTTTTGGAGCTGGTGATACAATTGATACCCCTTATTGGCCTGCCTTGGGGACATTAAGAAATGGTTGTCTGATAGTTTTTATCAGTTACAGATCATTTCGAGATTTAAATAATTTTTGTCCTTTTGTGATCCTGAGAAGATCTTTCTAGCCTTTATCACATCTCATCTTGATTACTGTAACTCATTATATTTGGGTCTTCCTCAGTCGTCAATTGCATTTCTACAGATGGTTCAAAATTCTGCTGCAAAGAAAACTGAACACATTACACCAATTCTGCCCTCGGTTCATTGGCTTCCTGTCCAGTTTAGAGTTCAAATCAAGATTTTGATACTCTAGCCCCGTCGTATCTTAAATATCTTTTTACTACTTGCTCATCCTCTAGATCTCTGAGATCGGCTGATAAGTTTTAGTTGTCCTTCGCTCATATTTAAAAACTAAGAGTGATAGGGCTTTTTCGATTGCTGCTCCCCGTCTTTGGAATCAACTGCCTCTGACTTTTCTGCCCATTAATGTCACCGCCTTAGCAACTTTCTTGCAGCTCAAACTTTAAAAGTAAAATAAATAAATAAGCTTAATTAAGAATCATAGGTGTCTCAGCATCTGTTTTAGCACAGCTGCCAACAACTGGTTTACTTCTGTTAACCCAGCAATTGGGCAGCATAACACAGAGTTACCATGGAAACACTGTCCTATATTCAAAGGATGAGTGCCGATTCACATCACGAAGGAAGAAAAAAAATATATAAACCTTTCTACTTGATTACTTGCTACCTCAACTCAAAAGGGCCACCCACAAGTCTGGTTTTCGCTTCTCTATAGATATGGTTCAGGTCATTCCTTCAAAAAAGTCTATATATTCTATATCTATTAATTATAAAGAAAAAGGGTTTTGTCAGTCAGACGAAAAGAATTTGCTTAGAAAAGTAAGGACATACTGCATGTCATGTGGTCTCATTCATGTCTGCTACACAGATTGTGTGGGATACGTTATGCATTAAACATGAACACATCTGTATTCTCTTTGTATTTTGACATACATCCTACTCACATTCAATACGTATCTGTTCCATCTCTGACACCTCGGCAATGGACTCCTTCAGGTCCTCTACGAACTTGAGCAGCTCCTCTGCGCTTTGAGCACAGAAATTCAAGACCTGCTTCTTATCAGAGCCCGAACACGGAGACACTATAGTGATGGCATGAGGATAGTCTGAAACAAACACACACCAAATAGAAACATTACATTAACAAAAAATTAAGGTTTATGTTGTTTCACACTGACAATCTTGGCCATTTTCTTCTGAATTTCTGAATCTAGAATGTGTTTACTTCAACAAAAAAATTATCCATCACGTCATTATTATTTGAGTTGTATGAGCTATATGAGACATGTTAGTTGTGTATTTTTGTCTTTCGGTCAATTTTGGAAAATGAAATGTGCGATGATTCTTCTTCAAAAAAAAAAAAAAAAATATATATATATATATTATTTCCATTTTCTTTGAAATTGTCATGAAATTATAAAGATTTAAGAAAGACTGTATAACTTACAACAAATTGTTAATTCGCTTTTACTGACCACTATCCCATAGCCTAAGTGATTTTAGTAGAACAGACATTTGATAAAAGACCGTAAGACAGTAAGGATGCTTGGCTTATGATATGCCTTTATAGCACATTCATTACACATTAATAACACTTTTATAACATATTTATAGCACAACTTCTCATTTCTTATGGTATTTACATTAATAAACTCCATCACTAGAGTTGACTGTCTACTCAGCAAATATTTAGTGTCTTTTATTGTCCTTGTAATGACTGGAAATATGTTTGTTTTTCTGTTGATTTACACGTTTGTGTCTCTCTTATCACGTCCAGTCTGTTCAGTCAATCATTACAGAATCAAGAGGGGCGAAATACAAGCGTGAGCCATAACACTCTCATCTCGCTTAATTACAGCACAGCTGCCATGAACGTTTGTGTATGTGTGAGTGTGGGAAAGCGGAAGAGTGGGAGGAAAAGAGAAATGCTTGTGGCCACCTTAATTGGAAAATTAGAGGGTGCCTGTCATCTTCATTTATCATGCAAAATTCTTTTTGTTGGAAGGAAATCAGTGAAGTGGGTGTTTGAAAGGCACATAATTGTCTGGATCTCATATGAAGTTTTTCTTCGCTCCATAGTGATCATACCTAAACTACCCAACAAAGATAAAACACACTACTGCACAAAATGTCTTCCAAGTTTATGCAGTAAATTGGATTCGAATGATCTGACCTATGGTGAAATACCTGTTTTTTCATGTTTTTTATTCACTCATACAATATGTTATAGTTACTAATAAAGTGAAATTATATCATAAATATAAGACATTGATAGCAAAACACTAAGTAAAAGTTAAATAAAAATAAGAATAAGAATTTCAGAATCTTTTTTGAATCACAGTATTAGTCATAAGCTTACATATCATGTAAAATAACAGGTAAAAATGTACTGTAAAAAAATAAAAATAAATAAAATAAAAAAGGGGGTTATAAGCTATAATGCATCCAGCCACCAGGGGTGTTCAAAAGTTATTATTTTTTGTGATTGTTTCCAAAGAGCAACTATGGTTGCAAAATTCTATTCCAATTATTAATACAATTCAATCCTTAAATGCATAAACATTTTGCTGATCATTGTCTTAAGTGACTTACACATCTCAAATGGCTGGAACCCTAACTGCTGCAATAACATATAACTCTCCATAATTGCACTCAAGTCAGGACAAGAATGATGGAGAGTGTAGTAAATGACATCACAGGTCACTAAAGACACAAGGTATGCATTTAAGGGTCAACAGAACTTAGATAGGAACTTTTAGGAAATCCAACTCACGACCTATGCTGCACACTTGGTGTTAAAGTTTTATTATGCTGGTCGCTGTACATATTGAAGCAGTTCAGAAATATTAGATTAAAGCTGTTTAAATGTGATGCATATGTCAAAATACATTAGCTTACATATCATGTATATGGTAAAAGTATTTTGAGGTCATAACAGTAGAAAGAACTTAATGAAAAAAAAATAAAATCTTTATAAATAAATAATCAAATGTGTTTTACTGCTGCAATAGTGTTCATTTTAGCCAAAAACTGTGCTGAGTTATATGGTTTTGTAGAGTGCCTAGAGTGGATTTACTACAAAAACAGAGTGTTCTTACATTCGTTTTCGAACAGGTGGAACTGCATGCCCAGCAGCCCCATGGCCTTGCAAAAGGTGTATGCAGCTGAGCTCTTCTTCTTTGGACACAATTTCAAAATCTGTGAAATAGGAAATTTAAATGCTATTTAGATCCAATGTCACTCATAAGCAAAAGAGTAAAAATGGTAAACACAAGCTCTGTTCCAAATCCTGATGAACTGCCTAGCTACCATAGTTACTTCTAATGCTGCGTTCACACCGGACACAAACTGTGTGGTTAAACAGGAGGTACAATTTGTTTTGTTTATATCTCATAGGCAAACTCTGGTTTAATTAATCTACATGTATTTCCTTTTTATTCCTATTTCTTTGAAAGTACGAAGATGTATCATACAGAGACGATGATTTTGTCCTCCATAGTTTCGGAATTCTGCCTTCGCTTGCTAGTAATCACGTCACTACTAGAGCAAGCTCCTGATTGGTTAATGCAGCACGAATTTTCACCAAAGTTCCGATTTTTCAACTTGAGCGTTTCGCACGAATCATCCGTCAAGTGTGTCAAATGTGTGAATCGCCTCATTCGCGCCACAGGATGTCTAATCGCGTCTTTGCATTGACTTAACATGTAAATCACTCGCTCATTCGCATCTGGTGTGAACGCAGCATAAGGCAGCATACATAAGTGATACCTGACAAGTAGCCACACAAGTAGCACTCCTCAAGCATTTTGAAGAGACTTGTTAGCATGTTGCTAAGCTAGTTAAAAATTACAGTGTTCAATATACTGTAGGTGTGCCCCAAATAGCGTACTTATGATTTTTTCTGAAATGTTTTGTAGTACAAATACGAGTACAACGTTCACACAAAAAATTCCAAAAAGAAAAAGATTTAAAAACCATTTCAAAACCAGGATGATATCCTTAAAGGGGTCATACATGCACTTTTTCAAGCTTCCAATATAATTGATTGACGGCAGCATGTCACACAGACTTAACTGGTGTCTTACCTCAGACCCGAGTGAGCCGTCATCAGACCGAGATGCAGAGACAAGCAAAAGTCCTAAACAATTGAGGTGTTTTGTTGTTGAATGTATTAATGAACATAGCAGTAGTCATTTACTCCCAACACCTGAGTGACTGAAGATGCAGAAAGTTACGCTTGCTTCTGAAGAGAAACGTGGCCTTGATTAACCGAAATGCATTTATGTTCGCACAAATTATTCATGATCCAGCCTAACCTACAGAAACAGTAAGTATAATGTCTTTTACTGAATCTTTGCAAATCGCCTTTCCTAATAATGTGCTAATTAGCAAGTTTAACTATGAATACAGCTAAAAAAAGATCCTCTAAGAGCACTTTGGAAAAGAGGGGCGGGGTCAGCGGAGCTCGTGAAGATTTAAAGAGGAAGTACACAGAACAGAGTGATTTCTAAAGAGCTGTTGACAGGGTAAAATGAGCGTTTTTACACTATCCTTGAGAAATTTTAAAGCAATCTATATTACAAACTTTCCATTAAGATCCTAAAGAATCATATTAACTTGTGGAAAATTGCTTTTGTATGACCCCTTTAAATAACCAGAAACAAAAAAGCACACACTGCATGGTTGAGCATATACTGTGTATGTTGTTTGTCATTTGGGGCGCAGTTTTTATTTCTACTTTCTTGCATTTAAATTGCAATTATTCTTCCTTTTTGCTACATTAATTTAAATCCAGGAATTGAATTCTCAGTTGACATTCTCAATTCAATTTTGAATGACACACTTCAACCCTGCTCTCTTTCTTTCTTGTGAGTGTCTAAGTGTACGTGAGAAATAGAAGGCCACACAGATTAGTGTAGCGTTAAGAGTCTACTTACCAGACTCCCCACTGGTTTACTCAAAATACCACAATATTGAACCTATATTTCATTCTGCCAATCTAAGGGAAGCGGAAGGCCTTCGATGAGAGGAGGAAGAAGCACTGAGCCAACTCATATCTAAACTCAATTAATGCTCTGAGCAAAGTTATGAAAATCAAAATTGCCATAAAAACGTAATTGACTGATATTTGGATTTTATATACATCTCAGTTTTCCATTTCATATACAACATGAAGAGAGTGTTTCATTTTGCAAATGTCATTTGTCTTTTTTTAATAGCCTCATTTCACCCAGTTTCACCTATGACTGTAATGGGAAAAGTATGTTTTGTGGTTTTCACTTCCTTTTTATATGGCCAGATTAACATGAGCTCTTGCAATTATGAGAATAGTTTAATGCACTGCTGTGATAGCCTTTCAGTCAGTCTAATGCCCTCCATTAATTATAACAGACATTTAATCTTTGATTAATTTCAGTGGCTGTACTTTGTGTAGCTTTGACCAAATTATTTGAGCGGTTGTGGGAGAGAGGACTTCATTAGATTTGCTTTCACACAATGGTAGCTCAAAAAAAAAGAGCATGGAAATGGAATATCAAGTTGAGTGCATCATTCCCAACATATGCAAAATGTTCACTGTGCACAGTATATATTATACGGCATACAGCAACAAGAAAATTAAACTAAAACAAAATCTACATAATGAATTGTATCTTGTAGTTACCACAAGTAGGTCGTTGAATAGGAAGACCTCTCTCTGGTGAGCAGCTTGCTTCTGGGCTTTGTTGATGTCAGTCACTTCAAACAGCCGACTGCAGCACACCAGTCTCCTGTGAGGCACTGACAGAACCTGAGGATGGACACGTAAATTTACTTCTCTAAATGATACACCTTTAGTGACATTTCAGTTGTTATTTCAAATTACATTTAAAACAGTTGTTTAATCTTTTGTCCATCACTATATTCAAAGAAAATAATGAAGATGCTAAACTATCCACAATTCATTCTATGATTAGCAGTAATTTGCTCTGCATTCCAAAACTATAATGCAATGTTCTTCACTAAAAAAACACAGTTATTGAATGAGTAAGTGAGTGATTTTTGATAATATATAATTTTAGGTCATCCTGTCATCCCCCTAGAAGCTACATTAATTCAATGCTTTTTCAAATATCTTGGAAGAAAGCATAATTTAGTATAGGACTGCATCAGTGATGTCTTCTATATGGTTTTTGAACAGAGCTGTTGTTATTCTGTGTAAATGTGGACCAAATGAATCATAACTATTATATAAATGTTACCTTGGACCTCCTGCTAAAACAGTGACATTGCATTTGATGTATTCTTACACCCCAAATAAGTTCTGCAACAATATCAGAATCAGCAGGTAAGCTCCACATTTGCCCTTCTGCAAACTTGGACCGTGACCTGCAAAAACCCCAACGGCAGCAAAACCAGAAAAGCCCAACCAGGCAGAGGTTGAGAGAAGAAGAGAGAGGTAAGGAATGAGATGCGAGGGTAAAAGAGAGACCAGTGAGAGATCTTTATCAACTAAGGGTATGATTACAGACAGAACTAGATTTGCACGTTATTTGGGTTGGTTGAATTCTGCATGAACTGCGGCAAAAATCTGATTTGCTTCTACAATACAATAAAAAGCCTACTGAAGTACAAAATTAAGGCATGTAAGAGGCTTATTCCAAACAATTCAATACTGAAATCACACTTAGGAACATGAGACTGCAAAGTTTACTGAAAGTATAAATAAACTGTTACTGTTTACCAGTTTCATGCAAATGCAAAGGTTTCCTATTCAAAGACATTTGAGAATAAATGCGTTAAAACATTTTCTATTTTCTCATATTTTATATGGATCTGAACTGCTACTGTCATTGCAGAGCACATATAATAAACAAAATACGTGTTTGTTTTGATAAATAATTAACCTTTTGTTAAATGTTAGAAATTATTGTCACGGGTTGGTTGTAAACAGTAACAAAGCTCCTGCTGGCAAATTAATTATTTCCAATTCCTTGCAGAACCACATAATTAAATCATTATCAATGCATATAGTGTATTAAATAGAAATATTTCCCGCATAAAAGATATTAAGCAGAACATCTTTCATTTTAGAGCTGGTTTATTTGCTTATTCGTTAGAGAAGATTTTTAATTTAGCGACTCATTCTGCAAAACAAAAAAAAATTAAAGAACAGAATTTATCTAATTTATTTATTAATCCATTCATATATTCATATTTTAATTTATATTTTTTTAGCTTTGGTTGTGGTTAACCTGTAAATGTCATATTTCAAAGATGTTTGCTTTTCAGTCCATGGTGAGTAAATCTATGGCTATGAGAAAATAAAACACTTTGGTAAGCCAGGTAGAGTCATGCTGGAGGTAAATGTGGAATGATTTCACTAAATCAAAGTCCTTGACTTCTATGATCGCTAAGTTGCTAAGCACGAAAAAGACTGCATTGCAGCAAATAGAGAAAAACTTCAGTATCAGAAGCTTGAGGGAAACTGACTAGCAACAGACGGCCTACATTGACTTTTGCCAGAATTAAAAATGCATCTATTAAAACAGTTTCAAACAAACATTTGTCATTTATTTGCTAGTTTGATAACCATTAGGTCCTGATTCACAATGTCAACATTAGGATGTTGCCAAGCTAATTATGTGACAATTTAAGGGAATAGTTCACCCACAAATCAGAGATTCTGTTATTAATTTCTCCCCCTCATGTTGTTTAAAACCTGTAAGACCTTTGTTAATTTTTGGAACACAGATAAGGCATTTGATGAAATCCGTGAGCTTTGTCCCTGCATAGACAACAACATAACTACCATCTTCAAGGCATTGTTAAAATAGTCCATGTGAAATCAGTGGTGCAACCGTCATTTTATGAAGCTATGAGAATAATTTTTGTGTGCACAGGAAACAAAAATAACCAATTTATTTAACAATTTCATTCATGACACATGCAAATTTTCTTTGTGTACAAAGTATCCTCGTAGCTACATGAAATATAGTTGAACCACTGATGTTATATGGACTATTTTAATGATATCCTTATTACCTTTCTGGGTCTTGAATATGGTAGCTCTCAAATTTCCTCAAAAATATCTTCATTTGTGTTCCGAAGATGAACAAAGGTCTTAAGGGCTTGGAATGAAATGAGGGTGATTAATGACAACTATCCCTTTAATAAGAATACAAATATGGCACATACATATAGACTTTGGCACAACGCATTCTTGCCTTTTCTGAGAAAAAATCTCTTTTTTTTTGCTCTAGGCAGCTTCCTAATTTTTTGGAACAAAGCTTACCAATGATCTTAACAGTGGGCTTACAATGCTTTTGGGAAATGCAGCCCAGGGCAAAACTAGCTAGCAAAACCATGTAAACATTTTTAAAACACACATGCCTTAAAAGTACAATACATGTTCCCAAATTATATAACTAGACTGAAAACAAAGAGAAAGACAAAGAGAAAGAGAATTAGAATTATATTCTAATGAACAAGTTCTAGAGGACAAAATCTAGCTGATCACACAAACTACGCACACACCCACAATGCATTACTGCACCCATTTGTGGATTAAAGCATTGTCCTTTACCAGACATTATGAGAACAAAACAATAAAGCCATTAAAATGCTTTTTAATGACAGCGGCAGGTGTTCTCATAAATCTGCTAGATAAAGAAAAAAGAAAATAGCATAGAGAGATAAATCTGAGTAGAGGGATAGCGGGACATAGACTTAAATGATCTGCAGTGAAATAACCTTTTTATTTATCTTTGAGTCTGCACTGATGAACAGATAAGAAATAGGACAGAGAAGTAAAGCAAAAGAAAAAAGTATGTATGTATATATATCTTCTGACTACAAAAACAGTGAGAGTTTCTGAGCCATTATCTCTAAAACTATAATATACAAAATTTTATTTTTGCTTGCGAATTTGTGTTTTAAACATAACGAAAAATGCAAAGTGCTCTACAATCTTTAACATAATTGTGTCTCCAGTAAATTGAGCCTTTTTACTGGCAAAAAAAAGCACAAAAGCAGTGATTAATTTTGCAGTGTGGGTGGGAAACGTCAGAATGAGGGGTAAATCTGAGGTAAGATAATGAATGAAAAACTGTGAGGTTATTCAGTGCCGCTGTTCTTCTGTTGCAGTAATGAGGAATGGCAGCAATGCTATAGGCATGAGCTGCTATGAATCACCAACTGCCAAATGAATTATTATATTATGCCACTCCACGCATGCAACGGTAGAGGTGAAATAACTGAACACAGATGTTACAAAAGGGCCTTTCGCACAGCTTTAGTTCAAGAACTAAAAGTACAGGGTGGGCCGTTTATATGGACACACCTTAATAAAATGGCCACCATGGTCACCACCTATATTGAAAAGCTTCCCCCCTCACGTATACTAATGTGTCACAAACAGGAAGTTAATATCACCAATCATTCCCATTTTATTAAGGTTTATCCATATAAATGGCCCACCCTGTACGTACTGGGACTATTTTGCGCGAACAAGTACCATTTTAAGAGTTGCATTTTTTCGTACACGTTTAGCCAATCAGTGTACACTTTTGTCACAGATAGTTCCTGGTACTTTCTTAGACTCTACTCTGAAGTAGGAGCTAATTTCGTTCCTCCAAACTTAGTTCCTGGAACTAAAATCGTTCCTAGTTCCTGTGGTGCGAACACGCCAAAAAGTGGATAGTTCCATAATTAGTTTGGATACTATGAAATAGTTCCAGTGTGGTATACTGTATATATACATGCATACATAACTGTCAGTATTAAAATAGGAGTCATGTAAAATATATTTGGATGCAGTATGACATGAATATTAGCTGTGATGAAATGTCCAAACTGTTTCACTCACCGATTTCATTCCCACAATGCTTTGCTCCACCTTGGTGACATAAGTTACATGGTCTTCATTCGATCGTAATTCCCTCAGCTGAATGCGCTCATATATTCCCACTACCATGTCTCGTGGAATATCTGCACCATCATCAACCCCTAAATAAAAACACACATCAAAAGTGCAGAATACATAGACATAATAAATAAATATTATATGAAGTATTAAGTTAATCACAATCCTATTGTACTTATATATCTTGTGTTGGACAACAGCCCTTAACACACAATGTTACACTTTTTTGCATTGATTTTAGTACTGTCAAACGATTAATCGAGATTAGTCATGAAAAGTATATGTAATATGCTCATATAACGTGTATATTTAAGAAAAATATTTTAGGTTTATATATTAAATATATTTCTATATTATATACATTATATTAATACAAATATATATATACATATGTAAAGTACATAATAAATATGCACAATCCACACATATTATGTAGCAAAATTTTATTTTGGATGCAATTAATCATGATTAATCATTTGACAGCAATACCTGTCTGGACAAATATTTATATTTTGGATTATATGAATTTTTCTTACGAGAAAGTGTATCATCTGAACACTAGGCTAGATAGATGTGCATTGTGAACATAATATGCAGCAAAGGAGATTGAGTCTAATGAAATTTAGGAAGACTCAAGGAGTCACGAAAACATCAGGGGATGTTATGCAAAACCAGATGAGGAGATGAAGAAGATGAATATGGAATATACTTTTTTTCTTATCCTATGAGAGAGGGTTGAATGTATGGGGGATTGTGGGATTGACAGCAGAGTGGAGCCAGTGTCAAAAAAATTGAGAAAAACTTGGCTTGATGGAAATGAGAAGCAACATATGCAGAGCTGCTGCCAATTACTGTAAAATGCAGGCAGCAAATAAATTTAAATGATATCAAAATATAGTAATACTGGTACAACTTTACAATAAGGTCCCATCAGTTAATGTTATTTAATGCAGTGCATGTTGCACATTATCCAACCATGAACAATACATTAGTTAGTTCGTTTTAAGGTAATGTAACTACCTTAAACATAACATATTCAGTGATTATGAAAGTGCTGCTGTAATGTTGTTGGATTTATATTATTTGAAAAGAGTGTGAATCTGTATCTGATCTTTTTAAAGAGAAAAAGTGAAAATTTTATGAATTCCGAGACAAAAGTACAGCAACAACAGCCACAGTTAGATCTGCTCATGTAAAGAGAGTTTCTGTGTCACAGAGTAATGAAAATGAAAGTTTACACTGTGGGATTAACAGAGCGCTGATGTCACTGGCTGTTTTCATTAAATTAATGTGCTTTAGGGCACTTTCAATAGCATTATACTTTGATGCTTAATTAGGTTTCGCCCACTCACTTAGTCAAGTGAAATGATCCTGACCTAACTTATGATGAAGGGAAAGTTATGTGTATCTTGCTGTTGGAAACTAGACCTGCATTTACTGGAGAAGAGGCAGCAAAGGAATATTGTTAGGTTTTGTTTATGCTTAAATGCTAAATGAGAGTTGCTTCGTCATGACATTCAGCAGCAGCAAGGCATGAGGAGAAAAAAAGTACACCATAGCACATTTTTGTTACAGGTTCAGCTCCTTTAATTTGAGTATGGCTTTTAACCAACTTTTTCTATTTCTTTGTGTCTCACCTCTCAGGTTGCGGATGAAGTCTTCTAGCATCATTTTACGGTCAGGTTTGATGTTGGGACTGTACATGTCCGTGTTGAGGAGGATGATGGCAAATGCAAGGATGAAGATTGTGTCAGGATTGTGGAACTGCTGCACCACGTCTGGGTTACACATACAGTAACGCTGGCTAAGAAAAAAACAGGATGCAAGAAACAGTAAAAAAAAACTGCTGTTTATTTAACGTTTTCAAAAATAGACCTCTGTTGCATATCTTTTTTTTTTGTGATGTGAAATGTGATTTTACTAGCTCATTAAAAGTGTTGCTTGCTATTTTTTCATGATTATTCACAATTAATCGAGTCCAAAACAAGAGTTTTCATTTACACAGTAAACGTGTGTGCATTTGTATAAACAGTACACACAGATATATTATGTAAATAAAAAACGTTGCTTTTGAATGCGATTAAGCGCAAATAATCGTTTGACAGCACTAATTTGTTTATTTAAAAATGTCCCTATTACCTGACAGATACTGCTGACATAGATGATGACATAGACATCATAACAGATATTCTGCTAAGGTTTCTTGATATGACTTGGCTATTTCTTCTAATGTAAGTCAAAGGGGATTTTTTCTGTTAGTTGCATAGTCTGTCAGGTGACAATCCAGAGTTTAAGCACTTAGACAAGTTTCCTGATTAAAATGGATGATTGTAGACACTATTTATGCAATACTATTCATCCCAGACTCACTGCGAAAATCTGCCTGTGGCATCATTTTGGCAAAATTAAATGTTGCTGCTTCTTGCACTTTTTGTGACACTTTTAAAGTGCAATGTCTAGTGAGCGGTGCTTAAAAGTGTCTTTGATCTGCAAATTGTGTTTCATGGGACTCTTAACCTATTGCTTTGCATTGCAATTACCAGCTGTACCATGTGTGCTACCGAGCAAGTTTACTATGTTAGAAAAGCCATTCATATTGAAATGGTTTTGTAAAACACACATTAAATGCAATAGTTTACAAATCATGCACTATGATGAAAATGTTTAGAGGTCATATAAATGAGGTCAAAAGATGCATTATCACCATCTGCTGGCTTAAATCTTTAATCATAAATCAGAAGTACATTTTTCTACGAATTTAGCAAAAATGTACGAAGATGGTACTATTTTCCAATAAGCCTGTGTTGCGTTTATGTCTGTAGGGCAAAAGTGCAAGATGAGTGATTCAGAAAAGTTTAACATTTAAAGTTTGTTTAAACCTCCAGTATTAGCAAAAGTAATGCTCAGTTGCTTACTAAGCATCATCACTAATGTAAATGCCTTTTATTCATTAAAGTATTATTATTAATGAACGCTATATTTCATATCCATTTACCCCTTCGCTTGTTCTTTTTTTAGGTTTGGGAAATATCAAAGGCAACGCAGGAGAGACAGCCGGGAACAGGCTGGATTGTGTTATGCAACCACAGTTATTTATAAACCAGTGTCTCGCAGACAGATGCAGACGTGTGCAACACTCTCTCTCTCACTCTCTCTCACACACACACACACACACACACAACAGCATAAGGATCATCAGCCGTCTTGTTATTTCCAGTGCTGAAAACAAAAGCATATTTGGCTATCACCCTGGAAACGCTGATAGCTGCGACTGCATTATGATTCAGAATCCCAATAACAGCTTCTGCTGCATTAGAATGGAAAGTAATTGTTCTAGCAAGATGATTATTTGGATTATCAGACCAGCATTGTCAAGAAAACATATGCTACAATTTGTGCTTCAGCAGAAACATTCTATATTTGGAAATATTTTAAAAGTAAATATGAAACATATTAAAATGTTATATTTACAGATCTTCTAAAGAGCCCCTAAAATTTGTTATTATCCAATTAAACATAAAATTAGCTATTTAGAAAAGAATTTGGGTGAGAAGACAAAATATGTTCTCTCGCAAAGAAATTTGCATGTATAAATTATTGCATTCTCTCACAAAACTTTTGCATTCTCTCAAAACTATATTTGCATTTAGTTTAAAAACGTTCTCTCGCAAACTTTCGTAAAGTAGGAATGCAAAAATATTCCTCAGTTCAGAAGAAAAATAAACAGTTAAGAAATAATAATAAAAAAAAGTATTTAATTGAAACAATTAAAAAAAATATATTTCAAAGGTAATTCTATGTGCATTATGAAGGAACATTTTAATAGGGTTATAATCTTTTATCATTAACTTTGCTGTTATATATATTTATTTCATTTCACTAATTTATTTAAAATGGTCCTGCAGTGTGACAGACAATAAATGCACAACTTCAGTTTTCCAATTAAATATGAGTTAATTAAAGTCACATGCAAAACATATTTTTATATTTTATATTACTCGAAACATAAAATTCCTAACCTGTTTCATGTCAACCTCCCATCTGCTTTTCAAACTAATCCTTTGCTTCAATGTAATACAGTGCTGTATTCCTTGAGAATGCGATTGATTTATGGAGAGCATTCAGCGTGCATTTTTATCCTTCAGTGCAGGGATGAAAAAGTTCATAAGCACAGGTATCCCATCAGCCCTGGCTCTTATCTTCCCCTCCCATATGAAGGTGGCTGGAGCATTTATGCGTGTGTGTGTGACAGTGTCTGGAGTCTCACCTGAATGCCTCTATCAGTCTCTCCACTTTCTGCGCTTCGCCTTGCACACGGATATGAGCCTGAAACTTCCTCAGAGCCTCATCCAACTCCATCCCCGAGAAATCCATCTCATCCACCACACAGCTATCAAAAAGAAGGAACAGAAAGAAAATGGGAAAGGGAGAGAGAGTGTGTAAGAAAAACAAGATATTAACCAGACCCATAAGATGAAAGCTCAGAGGGCTAGCTCTACAGTCAGTGGATATTTTAAGGTTTAGTCCAGACGTTTTTTGGTAACATGCTTTGATGATTTATTTTTATTTTCTGCTGCTGTAACTACTGTACCACTGTTCAATTTGGGGTAAGTAAATTCATGCTTTTATCCATTACACTTGCATTGAATTGATGCACGCTGTGGATGGATAAAACTGATTGATAAAATTGATCAAATGTAACAGCAATGACATTTATAACATTACAAAAGATTACTACATTGTAAATATATATATATTAGCAACATTTTAGATTTTACGGTTATAACTTAAATTTACATTTAAATACTGTAATTTTAGTAACTTATATAATGTTAATATACCAACCTACTAAGTACTGAAATCTGTTCTGTACCATTGTAATACACTGATAAGCATCAAAAGTCACAAAATGAAACGCCCATCACAAGCAACTGTTAAATATTAATATACAGTGCCCTCTACTAATATTGGCACCCTTGGTATATCTGAGCAAAGGTGGCTGTGAAAATAAATCTGCATTGTTTATCCTTTTGATCTTTCTTTCAAAAAATTCACAAAATTCTAAACTATCTTTGAAGTAAAACAATTGAAAATGGGGAGAAAGACTAAATGAATAAATGTTTTTCTCCAATACATGTTAGCCACAATTATTGGCACCCAATTATTGCTTTGTTCTTTTCCCAAGGTAACAGCTCTGAGTTTTCTGCTGTAATGCCTCCAGTATGGAGAACGCTTGATAACAGAAAAGAGACCACCCCTTCATGCAGAATTTCTCCAGATCCTTCAGAATACCAGCTCCATGTTGGTGCTTCTCTTCTTTAGTTCACCTCACTCAGGGTTGAGGTCATGACAAAAGCTTAATTAATTGTGTGCTCAGTGACTAATTCTTGAGTTTATCACATCATGTTTGTGTTTGGATTATTGTCCCAGTGGAAGACCCAACCATGGCCCATTATAAGATTTCTAACAGAGTCAGTGAATTATTGATT
>JAUMHP010000044.1:12782260-12797707 GCA_032361065.1 Enteromius trimaculatus | reverse complement strand
GCAGTGATGAGAGGCACCTGAGCGCAATCAGTGCACGCCAATATTCATTGGCCTTTAGTAAAAGCTCAAAGCAGATACAGTAGGTCTCTCTGGCGAGTTCCCATATGTAACGTCGAAGTGATTCGACTGAAAGGGTAACTCCAGTTATAACACATCTGTAATAACGGGAACCATGAACAAAACGAATTCTGAAAATATAAGCCTCTTTTTAAGAGTTTATAAAATAAGACCAGGCAAAGTCTGGTACATTTTGGAGCATTTCCCATTTCTGTTTTAAAATTCCAACTTTTTGACTAATTCTAACTTTTATGTAACTTTTTAGCTGCAAGCTAATTTTAGATTACATCTATATTTTATTTGTAAACTGATGTTACTTTTAATAGGCAACATATTTAATAAATCATGATAACTCTGTAAGCACTGCAGGCGTCATGATGGCCAATATGAATTTTGATGTGACATAAAGTGGTAATAAGTAAGTCTTCCATCAATGTCATCATTAAATAATTTAAACCACAATGTGAACACAGAATGCACACGGTTTTTTAGGATTTATTACACGAACCAATCAAAACTAACGAAAACCAATTTAATCCAATCATAGTGCGGTGGAGGTATTCCCTCTTCTCATTTGACTTTTCGGTCTTATTTACCGCCCACCAAACCCAACACATACTTTAAGAGATTGGCCAAACCCATTGTAACTTTAAGGATTAGTGTTGCTGTTGGACTGATTTATAGACTTTTCTAACCCATAATTGGCATCAAAAAGTCAAAGTTAATAATACTTGCATTGTTTTATTTTGTACTGTGGATTATTTTCTCATTTCTTGCCTCCTCGGAGGAAACTTATCCCAGATTCTGATCCACATGTAAAGCAATCATTCAAAGTTTGTTTGTTATTCTTATGTACATAATCCAATACGAACATATTTAAATAATGATGTGGAAGTCATAAACCAATCTCTGAAGATTTAATATTGTTAACTTTGCAAACTTTGGCAAATCCAGTGGTTATTTCATCCCCAACTCTTTTTTGTTTCAGACAGACTGCAAAAATAAGGTGTTCTTGCTCCCAAAAGTTGTGCAAAGTGAATCACATTAGAGTTCACTGCTAAGTCACTAAATGTCTATAGTTCATACGATGTGATTTAAACAGAAACATACTTTTTGTTATATTTATATCAATTTACCCAAAACTGTCTTACAACCAATTTGTACTCATTCGTACGAGATGGAAAATTAGTGCTAATTCGTACAACCTCACTTATACAATTTGTCTAAACCCCAGTGACAAGTAGGTTTAGGGGCGGGGTTAGGTGTAGGTAATTCGTACAAATTCATACAAATTGGCTACTCGTAAAAAACTATGATTTAGCAAAAACGAATTTGTACGAATTAGCCAACTCGTAAAAAATGTATGAACTGCTGTGAGACCGGGCTGTCTAACCATTAGTGGGACATAAACTTATGAGAGAAAAGATACAAATGAGATTCTAACAAATTATAGAAATTAGACATCAATTTGGAAAAATGTGAAATAGTTACGAACTGCCATGAGATTGTGTTAGAATACACGCTCTGCTTTAAAATATTTTATTGATTAAATATCACTGAAAATGCTTTTGAAGAGTAAACCTTGCCATCGCAGTTTTGGCTGCGTTTTCCGATAACGTTGTCTCTTAGCGCGCTACGAAGGCTCAAAAGGTACACCTTAACTACAGTTATACCTTTTCTATGTGTGTTCGCTGAACTATACCTTAGGATGGTGCTTAAGGTAAACCTTCTTAAGCGCGACCTTAGCAGGTCCTGTCCATTGATATTGATGCCTCGATGATCGATTGTGCGCTCTTTCCTTCACAGCGGTATAGGAAAAGTATTGAGAAAACACTCCGATGGGTCATATTTCCTGGATTTGTACCAACAAGAAATTCATTTTAACTATTACATTCATTCCAGTGCACAAAACTGTGGAGTTCTGTGTTCAAACACAAGACAAATGCAAAGAGACTAGGTATTTTTGAATTTGCCTTTACATCGCATAAGATAGCATAGTGACCCATGTGTGTAAATGAGAAAAAAAAAGTAGCAGGGGTCTTCAAACATTTTCCTGGAGAGCTACTGTCCTGCAGGGTCCAGCTTCGACCCTAATCAAACACACCTGAACCAGCTAATAACGCTCTGTAGGGCTGCTTCAAAATAACTGATAGGTGTGTTGAAGCAAGGTTGGAACTGAAGCCTGCAGGAAGATAGCTCTCCAGGAGTTTAGTTGGAGATCCCGAAAAAGTGAAACAGTTTCAATGTTGATTCATGGATTGACGGATAAGTGTTGAGCCCTTGACCTGACTGATGGCACATGATGTGTGAATGAGACGAACTGCATCAGTAATGAACATGCTGAAGTGCGGGCATCAGCGCTATGGTAATGGATGGCTACGGCAAGCTGCCAGGCCAAAAGAAGAAAATAAAGGGTTCGGTAGAGGAAAATAAATAACCTCTCTTCATCAAAGTGAGACCAGGATGCAGTTATTTACAGACTAGTCACATTTCACTGGAGTACATAACAAAATGTTGATGTTCTACTCGCATATGCACAAGGAAGTAGCTATATACAGACACATTACATATATATATACACAAATATAAAAATACATGTTTTGTTGACGGGACAAAGTGTAATAAAGCACATAAATACCTTACATGAGCACGTTCACACAAAACCATTGGGCTCTACTATTCTTTGACACAAATGGAGCAATGCTGCAAGTCTAATTTTTCTTCTTTTTATAGCCACTTCTGCTCTCCTACAAATAGCATTGTTTTTTTTTTTTGTTTTTTTGTTTTTTTCACATCAAGTGTGCATCTTGTACTCCTGAAAAAAAGGAACAAAATATGGATGAAAGATAAACAGTTTGTAGTGCAGAGGATTCTGGGATTGATATGTTATTTTGCTGAGTCACACTTGTATATATATTTATTTATATTTAATAGGTGAATTTGTCGAATAATGGAGGAAATAATCTGATATCAAGCAGGTAGCAAAGTTTCATGAAACTGACATAATAACATATTTTAAGGAGAAATTCCAGAAAATGAAAAACACTAGACAAATATAAAGAGTTGAGTTATAAGGAATTTTTGACCAGCAATGAAAGTCACAATTTACTTATATAATGTTACTTGAAACCTATTTTATTATGTCTTTCTTTGGTAAAATATGCCAAATGCAATGATGGTGACTATATTTGTCAAGCTCCAAAAAGCTCATCAGTACGATGCAAAAAGTGCATCAGTTTGTTATCAAAGTATCAAAGCACAAAAGGATAAAGATAAGAGCATTAAAGCCCACTGGTTAAGTTAAAACTCTAAAAAATAGTCTAAATATGGGATGCTGAAACAAGTAGTAATATTTTTACAGCACTGTGAATGACTTATTCAGATGTAGTGCAAGTTTTATTAATCGAAATAAATATATATTCCCAACACAATTCATTTAAATAACTCAATTTGACCAACATAAGACATTCAACTGTTTGGTTTTTGGACATATTTGGCCAGTATTGGCACAATGAAGTCTGAGTCAAGCCAGAGCAGGTGCAGTCTAGGCTCAATGGAACAGTAGGGACTTATAACATCACAATTTACATTTGAGTCCATTTGTAAATAACACAAGATGTGCATCTAAAGGGGCTATTTCTGGCTTATGAGGCTTATATTTAAGTCTCATAAATGATTTAGAAAATAATGCCAATGCAACCTTTTCTCCTAAATGTATGTCAAACCACAACAAAGAAGTAAAAGCCATTAAGACTGAAGTATATTATGACAAAACTTTGAGTGAACTATCAATAATCGCATTACATAGATCAGGCTTTGTCTTTAAACTCTCAATACTCAAGCACAGCCATTATTAATCGCCCTTTGGTAATTTAAATGTCAGTATACACAATTCCGCTAGGTTATTTTTTGCTTCCCCACACACTAAGGGAGGGAATGGGCTGCTTCTGCGGGGGAGAGCAAAAGACAGGAAACGTGATTTGACAGTTTGATTAGAGTCAGGAAGAGAGGAGGAAGAAAAGCAGCAAATAATCAACATAGGAAAAATGTACAAAAAAAAAAAAAGCATACCGATACACTGCGTAATTAACTGCGCTTACAATTTAAATTAACTCTAGTCGGAGTAAAACCAACAAAATGTATTCCTTTTGAAGCAAGTTAGTCGCAGATTATCAATGAAAATCATGAATTAATATATTTTGCATCTCTATATGGCTTTTTCTGATATTGTAAACTTGCTCAGTGGCCCACCTGGTACAGCGCTGCACTTGTGATGGCCAATTCATTTCTGATCTGCTGCAAAATGTAGAACAACCAATATATAGCAAAAGTGATATAATATAATTTTACTTCACAAAGTCTGTAGAAAGCTCTGTTGGATTTTAAGACTTTGTCATTTTTTTGCATTTGACAATGTATTCTATTTTCAATGTGGTCTCTAATACTGTAGATTTAAGGTTAAAAAAAAATCTGTATGTTTTATCAGGTTCTATCAGGTGCGGGATTACGGTCCACTGTCTTAGTAAGTACACTGGCAGGTGGCACATTCAAACAGGGGGTACACTCAACTGAGAACACATAAAACACAATCCAATCTGCTCTGCCTCTATCGCAGCAAATCATAAATCACAGAAAGATCAGTCGAGTGGGGTCACAGTGGGAAAAGGAGAAAGAAACCGCAACTGCTGAAGGGATGATGGAATAATGAGTGAAAATAGCGAGAGCCATAGTGAGCGCAAAGAGCTGGGAATTATGGAAGCTACAAGTGAAAAGCATTCAAAAAAGAGGATAGGAATATTGACAAAAATGTAAAAGGGGAAGGTTTTGTTATGGAAATAGAATTAAGAATGTGTGATGGTTAAAAAAGTCTTTGTCATATACCAATTGCAAAAATGTTAAATAGAAAATAACAGTGTTTAAGAAAATGTTTAAAATATGTGTGTCATTTTCGTATAAATTAAATATTGTTTTAAATTAAATTTGTCACTTACTGCATATTTTTAAAAATATCATTCAGCATAACCAGGATTTTTTACGTAAAAAATAATGAAATGTCGTTTATCCTGAAGCTGTGAGGGCACAAAACTGTTTTCAAAAATATTTTCATGGATTTGTTGTTATTAGGGGTTCGAGCGCATTGTAAAACCTATTGTAATTGTTAGGATTTGTATTATTATTATTCGTTCATAGAACAAATCATGCAGTCCAAACTGTAAGGCCTAGAAAGATGAAACTTGGTAAGATGATAGTAGTCTTCCTCGCTACTCAGGCACAAAGAACCGGCCTAACCTAATCGACGGACCACAGGGGGGCGATACAGCGCTCAAAAACGCATTAGTGCTAATAACTCCTAAACTGCTTGTCGTAGCCTCAAAAATGTAATCTTTGGAATCCTTGGGTCCGTGGAAATCAAAAACGGTCAGTGTGAAATTGGGCAAAATTTTTCCGCAAATTCGACTTATCTCTGAAACCTACTTTTGATTTGATCACTTGTTAGACAAGGTTAACGGAGGTTGATCAGAACGAAACTCAATAGGGACGTTCGACTTATGGTCCTAAAGGTCTGTAAGAATCAACTTTTATGGCATGTTCGTTTTGTTATTGTATTTCTGCCACAGCATTTTAGACTGTTTTCCACCTACAGAAATCGTACAACCTTATTATTAAAGATACATTTTGCATTAAAAATCCACTTGACTGAAAAATCTGAGTGGGCACATGCCCCTTTTGTACTGTATTTGTGAGATTACAAAGAGAGTAGAAATGAAAGAGGTAATTAAATATTGCTCAAAAAAAAAAGAACTACAATACATAGAAAAACACAAAGATCCCCTGTGACAAAAGCTGCTTTTTTAAGTGGAGGTAGTTACATGGATATTTAGCCAGGATGTGTTTGAAAACCAAAGGACCCAAGTGATATAAAATCCCTAGCCAGTGAAACAAGAAAAAAAATAATAATTCATTGCTGTAAATTACTTCATTCAGAGCTATTTCAGAGCTATTTTCTGAGCAAACACTCAAAATAAATAATAAAATAAATTCAAGTCTCTCAGCTGGCGTATTCAGGCTTGTAACATCTTGTCACATCTTGACAACTGTCTCCTTGTGACAGGACAGGAAGTGACACATTTAAACAACTGACATGAATATCCAACAAAGGCATGGCCCAGTGAGAAAGTGACATCACATCAGCACATGTTGGAACATCTTTGATGAAGACTGAATCATGATTTAGTTGACAATCAGCTGCTCTCTGTGTCTAGTGAAGCAGATGCATTTGGCAGACTGTGACTCAACAATTTATTAGTGGGTTTGAAATGCAATTGGTGTGTCATACTGGGGGAAAAACGACACGGTCATGAAAAGCAGCACAGTGACTCACAGTCTCACAAGCAATGCCATTGTCTCTATGCAAATTCCACATGGATGTACAGTATAATGGAGATTTATGCCGACCTGGCACTGTCAAATTTGAGGTTTTTAATACCTGAGGCAAAAGTATTCCCATTCATTTATCCCAATGGCAGATGTTCAGTTCTGTACATATTATATTAATCCAAAAATAAGCACTTCTGCATTTTATGAGATGGTGTAATGCATCAGTGTTGATACGTCTGACCTTATTAGACGTAATTAGTGAGAAACAATTAGCTGTATGAAAGTGTAACTCCCAGGACAAACAATGTAAAATGGATTTTTGAATGTACAGTATGAGCCCTGTTTAATTTCTTAATACACATTCCTAGTCTTATTGTGCATGACTATCAATATGGAAAGGTAGCCAAATCACTTATGAATATGTCTAGTTGCAAAACGTAGTGTAGTAAAAGCCTAATAGCGAATAAAATAACTGCAAACAAGCATTTAAAAACCAAGTAAAATATTAAAACACATTGGAATGCAATCACGGTAAAACTGATCTTGACTTGACTTGAAACACCCATCTTTCACAATCCAGTCAATTCTAGTTAGATCAAATGATGCTCCGCCCCATATTTTGTCTTCTTGAATAATCAGTTTTAAACTAGCATATCAGATAATAGAAGTAAAGCAGGTTTTGAATGCCATGTTTAGTTCAAGACGCTGCAAGCAATGTTATCCTGCTAACATGAGGTTTTTACAAAAAAATCTAAAATCCCTCCCTCCAAAGAGATGTCAGCAAAATCACTGGCGTGCAGAGAACCACGTTCAATTTTTCCTGACTGGCTGACTAGAACACGCTTAGGGCTGTTACAGGCACAAGTGTGTATCCTCAGAACACCTATTTTACATTACATTTATTAATTTAGCAGATACATTTCTCCTAAGGCTCAGTGGAAAAACATGTATCTACTTCTAATTTTTGCTAACCCCTAATACAATCAATGCGCTATTCAGACTGAATAAACCTTTTTACCATACAGCACTGCATTTCAATAGCAGACCATTTAAACAAAATACTTGTGAAACTCAAGAAACAAGCTAAAATTGCATTGCTGAATTATGAATCAAATTCATTTCTATCTCCACCCTAGGCTCATTGGAAATGCTTCCCTCCTTATACATTTCTGTAAAACTGAAAAAATGTACCTATACATACGAATCGGTACCGACCTAATGCAAACGCTTACTGGACATTTCGCTTTAAAAGTGCTGCATAAATTGACGTAATATCATTTAGCATACTGTAAATGCTGGCACATTTTTTTGATTCATGACATCATTTTTCTTTGACTTTGAGTGATTAATCACATGGCATTTGTGGCTCGGGTGATTGGCCTAAGAAATGCCAATGGCCCGAGGGTCATGCATCAACCAAGTAACTGCACTTGAAATGATTGAGAATGTAAATGGACAGCTCTCTCTCTATATAACTCATTGGTCCTCAATGAACATTGTCACAGTATGAAAAAGCAACACTTGCAGAACACTTTTTGTATTCCAGTGTGGTGAGACATATTTTCCCTAATCTTATTTGATTGATGGTACCATAGCAGCTCTTGACTGGCACATTTACACACTATCCTTGTCAGCTCTCCTTCTTTTCTATCAGTTCTTCCTCTGAGAGCAGCTTCTCATTTCATTTTCAAATTTGAATTTGCATGGGGTTCCACAATACTTGCTGCTGGATTATAGACTTCTGTTGTTTGCAGAGACTTTGAGGATTTCAATTATGATTCACTGCCTGTTTCTGGATCTCGTCCTAACGGGAAATGTGCAGACAAGCCCAAGTGAATCCATTTCTCATATTAGTGTGGTACAATCTGGCTTGAGTTGGCAAACACAAGGGTAAGGATCATTGCACTTCTCCAAAGTATTTGCAAATGTGCCACACATACTGCGGGGCAGGTGGCAAACATGCCTGACAAATTATTATTAACAGATGCCATTCGCAGTTTAGAGGCTTCAACAAGCAATAGCCTATAATGCAATATAAGCAATATAAAACAGCCAAGCCAGGCTCACTGTATAAACCTGCCTGTGGCAAGATTGTTGAAAAATTACATTGTGCTATTGGTGTGGAAACAAATTGTATTTATAAATATGTTCATGGCACACACACACACACACTGGCTATGTAATAATTTATGTAAAATTCAAGGAGTAATTACAATGTAATTACATAAGTGATTACACCTATAAACTTCCAAAACAATAAGAAAAAAAAAATCCTACTAACTGTCTGAAATAGCATTCTTAAATGTCGCCAACAAAATTTTATGTCATAAATCTCGGCAGATTTATTTTACTAGTAGCTTGTCAACTCGTCAACAGAACTTTATTTTTAGTGCAAATCCAACAATTTGCCTTGAGATATAGTTGGCATTTTATGCATAAATATGCATCAGTTGTGAATGATCTACGAGCAGCTGAGACTATTGATTTAAATGAGAAAAACTGCATGTTCCCTATGAAATTTTGGGACATCTCCTTTACATAATATTCGCTTTGATGGTTATTGCACTTCTGATACTTTATTTAATGTTGTGTTTATTTCTTTACTAATAGACATTATTTGTCTTATGAAACCTGCATCTTGTTCCTTGGATCCTATTCCTACATCTTTAACTGTGGAAGCATTAGATACCATTGATTCCTTTCATTTCAAAGGTACTGGAGCAGGTTGCTTTTCATCAACTTTCCTCCTCCTTAAAGAATAGTATTTTGCAAGTTAATAAATCTGGGTTCAGAGCTCTTCTTAGATTCACTATTAGCTGTTGATTCTAGGAAATGTGGGTTTTGGTCGTTCTGGATCTAAGCTCTGCTTTTGACACTATAGATGATTGGAGGAGTACAGGTATGTTGGAATTTGGGGAACATCATTAAGCTGGTTCTCATTCTGTCTTAAGAGGAGACCTTTTTATTCTGTAACTATTGAAAATTTGTGAAGTACCACAGGGTCCCATTTTAGGCCCTCTTTTGTTCTCCCTTTATCTGCTTCTTTTTGCTAAGAAGTTTAAAGAGCTAAGAAATAGCAGATCTTATACCATATTTATACAGATGATATACAGCTTTATCTTCAAATGAAACAAGATGAGAATATATATAACCAGTCCCTGATTGATTGTGTGGGTGAAGTTAAAATTTCGATTACAGCTAAATGAAAAGACTAAAGTGTTGGTTTTTGGATGGTTCTGAATGTGTTGCAATTCCTTCCAAAACTCGGTGCCCTATAACTAAAACTGTAGGAACTTGTGCTCAGAATTTGGGTGTTATTTTTGACCCGTCACATTTGAAAAACAGATAAATTCAGTTGTAAAATCTCTAGGATCTAGAGACTAGTTATCCATGCATTCATTTAAACAAAATTGGACTACTGGAATTCATTGTACTGAGAAATCACTGAGTCTTATCTCATCTCCAGATGGTTGAAAATGTTGCGACTAGACTTTTAACAAGGACCAAAAAGAGAGAATGTATTACTCCAGTTCTGTTTAGTTTGCAGTGGCTTCCTATCAAGAATTCAGTTTAAGTCTAATCACCAAATCACCATCTTACCTATCTGATCTCCTCTTGTACCATGGGACTAACAGGTCATCAAATCTGTTTTATGTAGTTACTCGTTTAATGTATTTATTTATTTTTTGTGCAGAACTTTGTTCAACCTTGTATAAACCAAACTAATCCAAACTAGATATCAATGAAAGAACAACAACAAAAAAGTCTCCATAGATTTATCCTCTGTCTCAGATTTTTTTTTCTTTCTCTCCTGAGACAAAAGTTGGCTCAGATTTCATTTAAAAATACTAGACTGCATTGTCCACATGTATTTTTCAGCTCTACACACTCTACAAGTATATTATCATTTAACTATTTATTTATATTTTAATGTCGCCTCAAGAAACATTATCCATACATACTGTATATTAGAACTCATTGGCTCCAACCAATATGTTTTTCCTCTGTACATTATTTAGCTCTTCCGGCCCTTTCAACTTTATCTTCAGCGTCCAAATCAGCAACCAATCAATCTTCATTATGTTCATATTGACATAGTCTGGGTGAGGTGCTTGGCCACAGAGGGTCGAAACCACCGCTGTTCCCTTTCAGTTTTCAACATTAACCATTAGACAGAGCAGTGGGACAGTTTATCGACTCACAGCTTCCTCTCTGCACCTTTAGCTATGAGCTATCTCACAACAGGCCATTAGAAGGAAAGAAGGAAGTGTAACAGATAAAGTGTACACCTGCAGTTGAATCAGGCATCTTGGTGACTGGGGACATCGAGCTTTAGTTGGAGGACGCTTCTCTGCAGTAAAAGTGTCCTGCTCATTATCTTCACTTTCCCTCATGAGATCTCTCAGGGGACCCAATTTGAGACAGGGAAAAGGCAAAATATTAGGATAACTCTCTTTTTCTGTCTGTCTCATTCTTTTTCACTTCTCACCACTATTATTTATCGGCTATCTGGACTTGTTACAAAGTAGCACTTAAATCCCACAGTATTAACTATAAATAGCTCAGTGCTAAAACAAAAAAAGTCAGACGTCCATTTAGAAGACATCTACAGTATTTGTGATGTGGTATAAAAAGATTTCTACAGAAACAACAACCCCAACACACGACAAACTTTTGGAAGTTTTAAATAAGAGTTACAAAAGCCAAATGAGTTTCCAGGGTAAGTCCACTATATATAGTCTATATATAAGTCTATACTCTCCACTCCACTGTTCCAGCAGTTGGCTTGATTCTTTTATCATTTTGTCTGGCTCGACTATATTTGTTTTTACATCCAAGTAAGGACTCAAGTCAGATCTAGAGATCATAATATCATAGGGACTTGGCACTCAGCCAGTAAGTGATCTTAAATGTGCAGCATCAGCTGCATTAAACACTTACACTTTGGTACACACACCATCTGCATTAGAATGGCAGTTGAAGTGCTTCCAAAGACTGCACTGCATTGCAGGTGAGCATCTGCCCTCTCTCGATTTAGCAGTCATTCACTTTTCAATTGGCTCCCAAATCTCTAGACACTATGTGAGTGAAAGATTTATTCAAGGCACTATAGAAACAGCTATTGCTTCCCAGGTGCATTCTCCCATCGGTGGAAGTTTATGAATAGCATCAGTATGCATCGGCTCACCACATCAGACAAGGATGTTGGTAAACTCACTTTATTTTTCATACAGCCTGCTGCTAAATGTGTCTGAAGAAGTTGTTCAAATAGCATATCATCTAACCAATATGACAGCACGGTAAGAAACCACAAAAATCTTACACAGTGTTAAGCTTGCATCCATTAACAACCACAACGTTTCAGGTCTTTGCACATGGCTGAAATTTCATTCCTGTTGAAGGTATACCAGCTTATATATTATGAATCTTTGTTCATATATATATATATACACACATGCACACACACATTTTCAAGAATAAGGTGGACAAGCAAATCATTTTTGAATCAGACATGGTAACTCTTGAACCAAGAAACAATGAGCAGATGTTTTCATATTTCTGAGCATGACTCAGGTCTTTTTTCTCACTTTCTAAACACATAAAGCCACACACTCACAGACACACACACCTGAGACTTTTTTTTTTCTTTTCTTTTTAAAGCCTGCCTGCAAAAGCAGGCATGTCTGCACGTCTTCCCGCTGCGGCCTCTCTGTTCCCATGACAACAGCACGACAAGCCAGCAAGGTCACAGGTAGCGGCAACATGTGAAATCATTTTGAAACTACGTGCCAAAGGAAAGAAGGTCAGACGGAGAAATAAAAGAATAAAAAGACAGTAATTAAGAAAAATTAACATATGGGGTTGTAATTACTAGTGCATTTGTGTGTTCATTAACCTTTGTGTCTTGTGTGGGCGTTTTACAGCACCTGACCAATGACCTTTTTATTCCGTGTAATTGCTCTGTTTTAGTCTAAAACCTGACCATATCATTACAATAGACAAACTGCTTAACTTTTAGCCAGTCTTGTTGTAAAACATTGCAGACTACACATCGGATATCTAGAAATGTGTTGTTTGTGGAGCGTAATGGATTTGCACAATTAAATGCATGACATAAGCCAAACTGTATTTTTCTTTATTTTGCATATTTAGCTCTGATTAAATTACATTTCATAATATAATAAATTGGATTTAACAATTCGTTAAGGTTTGAGATTTTTTCAGTAATTGCATTTACAAATACATTCTTAAATTAAAATTGTCTTCAGTACATTTTCAAGAAATAGAATTTTAAGAATTGGTTGCGCTTTATTTTTAGGTGCTCTTGTTATAGTTTAATTCTACATTTAAGGACGAAGTAATATTAACTAACTTTGCATACTTACTATGATTAGGTTTAGGATTAGGGTTACTTGTGTATAATTATGCATAATATATTGTTATTATAATAAGTAAGTACATATAACGTGTAACAGGACATCTTAAAATGGTGTTACTATTTAATTTTTTTGGTAGTGTTACCAAAAATTCTTCATGTTTTTGGTAATATTCAATTAGACAATGAGGGGAATCAACAGTTCCCAAAACAATACAACAAAACATTTCATGAGAAATGTTCCTATTTGAATATTTGAAAAAAATTCCTAAACAAACAAAAAGATGTTAACATATTAATTTCACTCAACAGACGCCAAGAGTAAATAGTTACAGCGCATGTAATTTCATGGGGTTTTCAAAAGGTTTCTTCCTGGTGTAATACTGCGATGGTATTGTACTGTATGTGATATGTGATAAACGTGTACTGTATGTTGAAAATCTAGAAATACACACCTTTTGTAACCAAAATAGTGTGAATTCTGTGTAAAGCAGTTAAAACGGCTCATTTATTTTACATTTTTTCTTATAACGTTCAGTTAGCACTCAGCGTGGTTTTACTAATTAACGAGTTGTTAATTTAATTAATTAACAACATTCTGCAAACCCAGCACATTCAGTGAACCAACTGTTAGAGACAGCAGGTATACAGTAAATGTGTTGGGATTATAATCAGTCCGTGCTAAAACTAGGCGCTTTTGGCGATAAATTGGTGATAAGTCTAATTAGATTTTTCCTCTATTAATAGTCTTAAAACTAGTGACTGTAGAAAACATCCAATTTAAAACACACTACTAACTGACTACCGAACAGAAGTCAACCAATCAGATAAATCCATGGGAACTGATAAGCAAAAGCAGCCACTTCCTGCTTATTTTGATCACTCTTAACACAACTTACTTACGTTTTGTATTTACTTGTATTTCACGCCATAAATTGTAAACATGTTGTACGTAATATCTCAATGAAAATATATAGAGATCTGATATTTGGTAAGGCTTACATTGTGTTATTGTTGTCACCTGTTTTAAATACGCACTGACGGTAGTGAGAGCTGAATGACTGATTATCTGTTTAGTTACTCGGATCATTATGCTAGAATGTGCAAACTGATTAGCATACTACATATCATTAAAGCATGTCTAAGTGCCGAGAGGAAGTGATATTCAATTGAGAAAGTCAAGAATATGAGTACTGTCATGCTTCTCAACAGTAATGAAGTGCCATTAAGAACTCATACCTAGTTGAAAAGCAATACATTTTAATTTTAAATGTGATCTCATGAATATGTAATATTCTTAGGTAATTCAAGAACGTATAGCACACAATCTGGAAATGTAAATGAATCTCTGAGGGAAAATGTATCTTATGTGGTGAAATACAGTGTTTACTGAAATGCTGTAATTCGTGTTTAAACCGGTGTGTGCTTAAACCAAAAATATAGTTATTAAAAGTGTATTCTTGGCTATTTTTTATGGTGCTCTTAACTACCAATAGCAAAATACTGCTATACTGTGTAATGCATTTGACCATGTTTAAGCCTCTTCCTCTAGAATTCCACAGAATTTTGAGAAAACTAAAGAAATAGTTTGCGGATTGCATTTTGGGCTGTTAATGAGATCATGTTGTTTTAGGTCAAGGCTTGCTTGGGGTTAATGTGGGCTCTGTTTGCAAGTGGGTATTAATAAACCGAAGTGTTAAATGTTATTTT
The DNA here is from genome assembly GCA_032361065.1 of Enteromius trimaculatus. Lineage (NCBI taxonomy): Eukaryota > Metazoa > Chordata > Actinopteri > Cypriniformes > Cyprinidae > Enteromius > Enteromius trimaculatus. The sequence goes on along the minus strand of JAUMHP010000044.1, from coordinate 12,783,186 downwards.
TTTCTCCCCTTTACAAACATTAATTAGGCCTATGTGATATTTTGCAGTGATGATGACATTTATATATATAGATCTGGTAGACACTTTTATCCAAAATAACTTACTTTGCATTCACTTTATCCAGATGTTGTTTTAATTTGTTATAGACAAAAGCTGCTAGCGACTCGTAATAAAAGACCCCACATGCTACTCCTGTCCCCTCATATGTCATAATGGCTACACTGTGTGTTTTTATAGGAGGGCCGCAGCTGCTGCTTGTCATGGTGTGTTTTCTTGAAGCAAATTTTCTATCTGTGATTCCTGGTCCTGGCAGATATTAAAGTAACAATACAGCAATCCCAGACCAAAAAAAAAGCTGCAAACAGTATCTCAGCTGCGGCAGTGAAAACATGATCTGAAGTAGCTCTAAAAAATAAAAAAATAAAAATATAAATAAATATTTAAATAAATAAATAAATAAAAATATGGAAATGTTTTATGTTATTTAACAATTTTTGTCCTTCATTTACAGTTGTGTTAGAGAGAGCTATATATATATATATATATATATAGCTAGGTATAGATAGACAGATAGATATAGATACAGATAGAAGATATATAGATATAGATATAAACAGAAGCCCATACTATTTACATTGTTTTTACCAGGGTTGCCAGGTCTATGTATTCAAAATTAATCCAATCATGGCATTTCTGGAGAAAATGGCTATAAAAACACATCACAATTGCATTATGTAGGGTCAAAACCTTAGTTAAGCTTTTGCTTGGCAAGGGCCTTTGCTTCAACCTGCCACATCATTATAAAAGTATTTTAAATGCGCAGGAAAACCGGGTACTTGACTAAATAAACATACAGGCCTAAAACTGCAATTAGTGGAAAACAAAATGTTAGGAGCAAATACACTTTGAGGTTTTTTTTTAAGACA
>JAUMHP010000044.1:12718306-12729231 GCA_032361065.1 Enteromius trimaculatus | reverse complement strand
ACCCAGTCTGTCGATACGACATACGTCTCTGTTCCCTCCATCAGGGAACGGGGGTTACAATAGGTAACCTAGACGTTCTTTTTAAATGTGTGTACTATGCTTATGCTCCTTACCTGAAGTAATTCCATTTAGACCAAGATATAGATTAAGACATACTGAGTACTTATCCTTCATAGTGCCAAGCATTTCCAAAGAGACTGGTAGACGAACGTTTAAATTTAAAGCTCATTCTGACTGGAATAGCCTGCCCCTGTCTCTAAGATCTATCACTTCCTTGTATTCATTTAAAACATTGCTTTTCACCTATTTGCAAGCAAAGTATTGCTGTAAATGTTATCCTTAGTGTGTATGTTTTATCATGTGAATCTTGATTCCTTGTATCTGTTTTTTCAATATTGAGTATGTTGGAAGGTTAGGGTTGCTTAGGTGGGATGAGGGAGAGTGTGAAAGTATATGTGTTGTATTGTTTTGTTTTTTGTTTGAGGACCCCCTCGAAAAAACGAGATGTTTCATCTCAAGTGGCTATCCTCCTAATTATAGATTTAATTTTTTATCATTTGTATATTTATAGATTTAATTTATTTTATTTAAATTATTATTATTATTTTATTTATTTATTTAGAATAGACCCCTATTTTGTTTTCTTTAAAAGGATTTTTTTACTTATAGGTCAATGGCCAACTCACGTGTTAATGTTCTGCTATCATATTGTTAAATGTTTCCAAATTTTTCTATTTGCTCAGTTAATGCAAGAGGGTTGCGTAATGATGTTAAACGTAAAGCTATTTTTATATATGCAAAATCGCTTAAGACTGATTACTGTTTTATACAAGAGGCCCATGCAAATTATAGTGATTTTACATTTTGGAAATCACAATGGGGTGATGAGTTTCTTCATTTGGTTCTAATTTTTCAGCAGGGGTTTATGTAAGACAACAGAGACAATATCTGATCCTGAAGGTCACTTAGTCTTAGGTCTAGAATTGATTTATGGTTAATATAGTTACCCTTTCAGTCGAATCACTTCAACGTTACATATGGGAACTCGCCAGAGAGACCAGTTGTCTTTGAGTTTTATACAAAAGGCCTGTAACGGTTGCTAATTGAACCGCACCTGTGAGAAAACGTAAGCAATAAGGTAAAAGGAGGTGGTTTGGTGACATTGTCTCTGCGTCCGAAATCGCTTACTTCCCTACTATATAGTACGTGAAAAACAGCATGCGAGGCGAGTAGTATGTCCGAATTCATAGCATTCGAAGTTCAGTAGGCGAGAAGTACCTTGATGACCTACTGCTTCTGGACATTTTCTATAGTAGGCATACCATGGATACTTTTCTATCCCATAAGGCTCCGGTTGGGTAGTACGTTCGGTTTTAAATGTAGTACCTACTTAAGCAGTGTGCCATTTCGGACGCAGCAAGGGAGTGATGTAGTAAACGGAAGGAAGAAGTAGATTACCTGCCGTTCAGAAGGCTAACTGTGAGTGCTTGGCCAGGACTTCCATAGAAAGCTTGACTCATCTGAAGTGGTGCCAACCACAGTGCTCGTACGATATTGACGGATCAACATGCAGGGAAGGACCAGGAGGTTAAGTGAAAACTCGGAGTTAGTTAACCCTGAGATAAGGGAAACTCTGGTTCTCTTTCGACATTTCACTCGTACTGCGTCTGCTAAAGACGCTTATGGGGAAAACTCCTTTTTTCCCTTTACTGAAGCCTTATTTAATCACGCATTGAAACTGTGCGGCCATTGGCCGCTGCAGGTGTACTTGTTTAACCAATAGGCGATGAGAGCCTAGCCCTCGTGCTCCCCCGTCGCGCAAGAGACAGCGGCGCCGAGAGCAGCGCCCCGAGTTGGGTGAAATCACGCTGGCGCAGCCCCCGCGTGCTTCACCGCCTCGAGATGAAGAGTTCTCTCCGAGGAAGCACGTCCCTCTGCCTCTGCGAGTGACCTCGTTTCCTTTGGCATATCGGACGAAGAGCTGCTAGAGGGAGTCTCTATCGCAGCTTCGGAGACAGATGAGCTGTCGGGCTTTGATGATCTCGCCCCATCTGCTCCGTCTGAAACCAGCTCGTCGAAGCCCAGAGCGGACGCCGAACTTTTCCGTGTCCTTTCCAAGGCCGTTTCCGAGCTGGGACTCGATTGGTCTCCCCCCGAGGAGCCCTCACGGAGTAGGCGGGACGAGTGGTATCTGCCAGGGCGCCCTTAATCTCCACGTCAGTGTACCATCCCGTTTCTTCCGGAGGTTCATGACAAACTGACGAAGTCCTGGAAGGCTCCCTACTCTGCCCGGCTTAAAAACAAAGCCGCCACCACCTTCGCCTCTCTCGACGGTGCCGCTGAGAAGGGGTATGACTCACTGCGTACTCTTCAGCCGGTCAAGCCGCCTCTGTTCTTCACGGGATGGCCATCCTCCAGGTCTTCCCGGCCGCGCCATGGCCAGCTTCACGGTGTTGGAAAGGCATCTGTGGCTTAATCTAACGCAGATTAGGGACGCGGATAAGATTCCCCTCTTAGATGCTCTGCTTTCTCCAACCGGGCTGTTCGGACCTTCCGTCGAAGGGTTTACTGAGCGCTTCACTGAGGCACAGAAGGCGTCCCAAGCCATGCGACACTTCATGCCGAAGCAAGCTGCATCCTCCTCTGCTAGCGGCCGCCGGCTCAGCAGCCTCAGCCGCAACAGAGCAAGGAGCCGCAGATCTGCTCCACAACGTTTTCCTCATCCGAGGAGGCAGGGCCCAAGATAGTGCTGGATCCCACCGCCAAAAAGCCCTCCTAACAAGGAAACGGCAGGGCAATGGTCTTGCAGATGCCGGACCGCCCCGAAAGCTGCTCTTCTTTCAATTCCCCCTACCCCGCAGAGCTCCGGGCACGGAAACGACTCTAAACACTGCGCTAACAGGGTCCGTAAAAGCGCCCCTGCAGCACGCCTTTTTAAAGGCGACCCCACCATTTCAAATAAAGAGCAGTGTCACACATTCACAAAATGGCACAAGTTATCAGTCCCTGCACAGCGACATAGCTACAGACATAATAAACCCCTTATCACTCCGCGCCATTCCCGGGGTGAAAAAATGGGTTTTGGGGATAATAGAAAAAGGCTACTGCACTTCAGTTAGCAAAAACAACTGGGGCCGTTCAGGAAAATCGGTCTTGCCCCACGCCGCTCCGGTGATGCGAGCCGAAGTCAATACCCTGCTGTCGAAAGGATTGATTCAGATAGTTCCCCACTCAGACAGAGAAAAAGGGCATTACAGCGAGTATTTTCTAGTCCCCAAGCGAGACGGCAGGCTAAGGCCCATCCTAGACTTAAGGGTTTTAAATCGCATTCTTCTCAAACGGCGCTTCAGAATGCTAACACTCAGGAGAATTCTCTCACAAATTCAGCCAGGAGACTGGCTTTTTTCTCTGGACCTGAAAGATGCTTACTTTCACATTCAGGTTTGGCCGAGGCTCCCTCTTTATGCTTAAACAGATAAATAAAATTATATAACATTTTTTAATATATATATATATATATATATATATATATATTTCTATCGTGTGTGAATCATCGTAATTATTTTATACACTTATACACGGATACTACGTCCGTGTCAGTCGTGCTCTTTTCGCAATCAGGTGTGATCTCGCCATTTCAACCAATCATATCCCGCCAGGAGCGCAGCCTTAATCCTGTTTACATGAAATAAACCTGCTTTTGAGCAGGTTTAAGTTCACGGACCTGTTGCTATGACAGCAAGTCCCGGATGAGCGTCGAAGAACCGAACGATCCAAGATAAGGACAAATCCACAACAATCAAATCCAGCTAACTGAGTTAGCGAGGTACGAAGAATGAGCCCATGTTTGATAAAGTACGGTGAAAAAATAACCGTGTTGTTTTGATTGTTTCCTATGAATTATTGAAAGAATTGTATATACTTATATATTTAATTCTTATTTTTTGTGACTTTGGGAATGTGTGACAATGAACTTGTTTATTGTTAATACAGACAACAATGCTTTGCAAACGGCTTGTTTCTTTATTGACCACTTTTTTTTTTATGATTTTTTTTTTTTATGTTTGTGTGTGTGTGTGTGTAACAGGTGGTTAGAGCTACCCAGGACTTAATGGACTGAACTTGCTTCGTTCTGATTGGTGGATTCGCTCCACCTGGCGCCTAAACTTTGTTTGTATTAAATTGTGCACACAGCCACCGTTATATAAGTGGCGCCCGAACAGGGACCGGGGCCTGTTCCATGAAACAAGATTAGAGTATAAACCAGGCTTAATTCAGTTAGTCTGACTTATTGCCAGTTCATTTGGTTTAAAACAAGTCAGAATATCTGCCATAAGCCTGGCTTATTTGGTAAACTTGTTTTATGGAAAAGGCCCCTGGACTTGAACTTGAAAAAAAAAAAGAAAAACTGCAAAGTCAACCCTGAATTTGTGCTTACTTGAATGCATGTAGATTTTTTCTTTGTATTTTGAAAGAATTGTTATTTTGAAGGGTCTTTGGAAACAAATGTGAAAGTGTGAAATTCTGCACAGAAAACTGAGATGTTATTTAATTATTTTCCTGGGTTAAATTTTGTGTTTGTGGAAATTTCTGTGCTTACTATATTGTAAATGTTTTGACCTGCGAAAGTATTTTACTTTATTTTGGGGCCCCTAATACGAATTGAAAAGAAAACTCACACACATTTCAGATTTTTAAAATGTTTTATTTGTCCAGCAAATCATATTGCCCCAGATTTAGCCACATGTTACAAACATGGCCACTTCCCCTCCTTCCCCTTCAACGTCTGTGGAAATAGAAACCCCAGACATAGCAACTCCAGGTTGGCCATCTGCACCCCCAAATATAGCAACCCCAGTCTGGCCACACGTGCAGAAAGAACCAGTTCATCCTCTCCCTGGGCCTGCTTTCCATTTCACACCCACTCAGTTCAGCAGTCCCCAACCCAGATCTCAAGTGCATTTCGCCTTTCAACCTCCAAGTGTCATCACTTCCTTCCATCCGGACCCTATGCAAATTTGCACCTCCACTGAAACCTCATCAACCACCTCTATGTGACAACAACTGCCAGGCTATCTTCCCACCCCTGGAAGAGAAATTAAGCAACTAACTGTTCATGTGCAAAGGAACTGGGATTCTTTGTTTGATTGTTTGAAACAGCAGGATAAGGCTATAAAGGATCTTTCCCAAGAAGTCAAAACGACCCTTTCTTTGCATCATGCTCAGCTTGCAATCTTGATTAAAAACATTGAATCTAACCAACAGCAACTGTTGAACAAGATAGCATCTTGTAAGCCTGATGAGGAACATGGCGCAGATCAACTGGTGAAAGCAATGAAAGTGATTATGACAGAGGAACTTGGAAAAAAATGAACACACTTTAAACAATGAAATTCGTTTTATTCTGGAGCCGCGTCAAGTGGAGATACAACAAGATATTAACAACACCCAGCAAATTCTTAAAAGAGATCAGGAACAGCTTGCGTCAGAAATTGCAATAGGTAACACCAAGATTGATGAACTGGACAAAAAGGTACTTGACCTCCAGCTTGAAGTAAGAAAGAAGGTAAAAGTCAATGAAAGACTTAATGCAGATGCTTATAAAGGTAGTGTGTCATCATTACCATCTAATGTATCGAATCCACCAGTAGTAAATCCAGTACAGTCAGCCTCAACTATTATTAAAAGTGATCACTTAAAGTTGACTTTTCCTGCATTTGGAAGAGCATGTGATGACAGTGACCCATTGCTATATTTAGAATGACTTTTTAGCTCTGCGTCCCCTTACAGGCGCTGACCGGTTGACTACTTTTCATACAGTTTTATACGGTACAGCAAGAGATTGGTGGGAGGTTGCCTGGTCTACTGTTACAACTTGGAGTGAATTTGGAACGGCCTTCCTTTCTGCTTTTCTGTCAGAAGATTATGAAGATGAGCTGGCAGACAGGGTTCGAACACGCACACAAGGGGTGTCCCCACTACTCAAAGTAAACACTAGTTAGAACGTACGCAGAGTTTACCTGAAAAAAAAGTTTACCTAAAAAATCATTTCCCTCTACAAAACAAGGGACTCAGCCTACCAGCAATGCTGTGATCGCTGGAGACACAACAAAAACCAGGATCAAATCAAAGAAGTTAGCTTCCCTATCTTCTCCTTCTCCACCATCTCCAATTATTCCGCTTCAACTGATTGTGCCCATAAGAATTAATAATTTGACTGGTAAAGCAATTGTGGACACCGGAGCCAGTTACACGATTGTTCATGAAAGCTTGTGGAAACGGCTTACCCCACCTGAGAAATTACAGCCTTGGAGTTGGGTCCATTGTGTCTAGAAAATGGAGAAGCTGAAATTCCTGTTGGGTGGATACAACAGAGGATGTGCTGCCAAGATCATTTGGTTACACTACCTATTGCTGTCCTTTCATCGAAAGGCCTCGCCTATTCAGTAGTTTTGGGTTTGGACTTTATTTTTTTTAGTGGCATGCAAATCAACGTCATTGATGGACAATATTTTTTTCAACATTTGTTTCAACCTGGAAATGCCACTGTTCCTGCAAGTAGTCCACTGACATTAAACAAAGAAACTGTCTGACCCAAGAAACCTGTAAACAACTCCAAAAGTTTGTTCTTATTAAGTGTAATTCCTCCACCTCCAACCATGAAACCTTTGTTGCTTCATGACCCAATAGACTCCAAAGTGTTGATTGACAATATTGTGAATAATGCCCACTTACCTTCTGAGGGTAAGAATCAACTTTAGCAACTGTTGGAAGGTATGTACTCCTAAACTTGGTCGGACAAATATGTTGAAACATCAGATATATGCTAAACAGCCAGTACCTATTAAACAAAAGCCATATCGTATGTGTCCAGCCAAGCAAGTTTTGGTAAAGGTACAATTGAAAGAGATACTTGCCAAAGGAATTGTAGAACCATCATCCTCTGTGTGGGCCTCTCCTGTTGTTCTTGTTCCCAAAAAAGATGCCCTTCGGGTTAAAAAAACGCACCGGCAACCTTTCAAAGGTTAATGGAAACAGTACTGAAGGAATTGCGAGGGAAAATGTGTTTATATTGATTACATTATTGTCTATTCTTCAAGCTTGCCACAGCATTTCCAAGATCTGCAAATTGTCCTGCATAGACTACAAGAAGCAGGATTAACTATTAACTTAAAGAAAGGCAAGTTCTACCTCGAAGAGATATCGTTTTTGGGTTATGTGGTGACCACTCAAGGAATTAAAGCTGATCCAAATAAGATTGAAGCCATTCGGTCTTACCCTGTACCTACCAACCTTAAAGAGGTACAATAATGTCTTGGACTGGCTGGGTGGTACCATCGATTCGTCCCAAATTTTTCACAAATTGCAGCACCCATTAATGCTTTAAAAAGAACGAGAAAACATTTCTGTGGTCAGATAAATGACAAAAAGCATTTGAACAACTAAAGTCCTACCTCACCTCTCCTCCAATCCTTGGACATCCAAATCTGCAGCAACCTTTCCACCGTATACACTGATGCCAGCGACACGGGCCTGGGGGCGGTGCTAACTCAAAAAAGAGAACAAGGAAGAGAAGTGGTTATAGCGTATCCAAGCCGAAGCTTGATTCAAGCAGAAATAAACTACTCTGTCACAGAGAAAGAGTGTCTGGCATGTGTTTGGGCTTTAGAGAGATGGCAATACTACCTCGAACATCAACTGTTCACAGTAAAAACTGATCATTCTGCCCTTCAATGGGTAATGACTTCTACTAAAACCACAAGCTGTTTTGTTCGATGGGCCTTGAAGTTGCAAAAATTTGATTTCATAATTGAATACCGGAAAGGAAAATTTAAATGCTGTCCCGGATGCCTTGTCCAGAATGGCCAACTTACCTGTATGGAACATGTTCACCAGCCTGAAGAATGACGTGGACTTGCCTTTCACGGCTGCGGATCTGTGGGAAGAACAACATAAGGATCCTGAAATTGAGAAAATATTCAAAGCAATTGCAGAAAATAAGCAGGATACCCCTGAACAAAATGCAGTTGTTGAGGATAAGCTATACCTTAAGACCCTGCTGGATAAAGGACAAGTTCAGTACAGGATGTACTTGCCCAGTAGCCTTATTCCAACAGCTCTTCAACATTACCTTGCCGATCCTTTAAGTGGACATGGAGGAGTTTTTAAAACTTACAAACAATTGCGGAGTGTTGTTTTCTGGCCCAAGATGTGGACCGATGTAAAACACTATGTGAACTGCTGCAAGAAGTGTCAAATTTACAAACATGAAAATAAAAAGCATGCAGGAAAACTTCAACCTATTACAACCACTCGGCCAAATGAGATTTTGGGAGTAGACATCATGGGGCCATTCCCAAGCAGTAGTCCACACCGTAATGAATATCTTTTAGTCTGTGTAGACTACTTTACAAGATGGGTGGAAATGTTCCCACTCTGAAAGGCAACCACCCAAAACATTGTTTTGACCCTGCAGAGGGAAATACTCACTTGTTGGGGTGTGCCAGATTTCATTTTGTCCGATCGTGGTACTCCGTTTGTGTCTTCACCATTCAAAGCAATGTGTTCAGAATGGAATATTGCACAGAAGTTGACAACTCCATATCACCCTCAGACAAATATGACAGAGAGAGTAAATCGTTCTCTGAAATGAATGATCGCATCGTATGTAGAGGAAAATCACAAAAAATGGGATCAACACTTACCTGAGTTACATTTTTCAGCCACCCAAGAAAGTGAACTGCTGAACTTCAGCTGGTAAGAAAGCTCCAAGATCCCATGGACAAGAGCTCAGGAAACTTCTGTTTCACCAGTGGAACCATTTTATGACATGATCACCCGACTAACTCACCTAAAGGAGAAAGCACAATCTAATTATGCAAAAAACGGAACACGACAACTAAGGAATTACAACAAAAGCAGACGAGATGAGCAATTCAAGGAACAGGACCGTGTATGGTTAAGAAACTTTCCACAATAAAGTGCACCACGAAGTTTCAGTGCGAAACTGACTCCGAAATGGAAAGGACCATATTGAGTAATCAAACTGTTGGGATCACTTAATTATCAGATAGCTTTGGAAACAACAGGTGAAGATGTTAGAGCTGCACACATAAGCAATCTAAAACCTTGTTTCCCAACAGCTGCAGAGTTGGAGGTGCTAGAAAAAGAAAAGCTTAAAGAAATTTTAAGAGAAACCTCAGATGAGGAGGAAGAATTTCTAGGGCTTTAGGAACATATTCAACATTCACAACCAGGTGGTTGTTTTGTTTCTGGGAGAGGGAATGTAACGGTTGCTAATTGAACCGCACCTGTGAGAAAACGTAAGCAATAAGGTAAAAGGAGGTGGTTTGGTAACACTGGGAGTGACGTAGTGAACGAAGGAAGAAGTAGATTATTGTGTATTGTGTATTGTAACTGTGAGTGCTTGGCCAGGCCTTCCATGGAAAGCTTGACTCATCCGAAGTGGTGACTGACGCCAACCACAGTGGCGTACGATATTGACGGATCAGCATGCAGTGAAGGACTGGATCGCCATTGACTGGGGTTTATTTCTGCTGTGGTTGGTGATCGAGGTGATAGCTGATGTCTGATGCAAGGTACTCTCTGGCAACATGCACTTCCACTGTCCTACAAACCAGTGTCCGAGGGAAAACACTCCGTGTTGCGGTTGAACTAGCATGCGCTTCCAGAAACATATACGCACACACAACATTGACTCGCCTGCACCACGCCCCACAAACAAACTTATAACGTAACGCCCTTTTTGGGTTGCTGTTGTTTTTTTTGTTTTTTTTTTGTTATTTGTGACATTATGTGACCATCCGATTCGGACATGTTTGATAAAGTACGGTGAAAAAATAGCCGTGTTGTTTTGATTGTTTCCTATGAATTATTAGAAGAATCCTACATACTTTTTTTATTTATTATTGTTCTTTTTTGTGACTTTAGGAAAGTGTGACAGTGAACATTTATTGTTAATACAGACAACACAATGCTTTGCAAATGTTTTGTTTCTTTATTGACCACTTCGTATATTTTTGTGATTTTTGGGTAACGGGTGGTTAGAGCTACCCAGGACTTATTGAACTGGACTTGCATCATGCTTCGTTCTGATTGGTGGATTCGCTCCACTTGGCACCCGAACTTTGTTTGTATTTAAACTTGAATTGTGCTCACAGCCACTGTTACAGGCCAATGAATATTGGTGTGCACTTGATTGCGCTCAGGTGCAGCTCATCACTGCGTGAGTATAAGAGGGCACAAGTGCCCATGCACATGCAGGTTTTTTTGCTTCAGAGCCTTCACCATTCTGAGCTTCTAGGAGACCCCCTCGATGAGTTCTGGAGAACGATAGAGTGGAGCGTCCTGACTTCAAGAGTCTGTCAGCGGATCCTGCGGGCAGATGGCCTTTTAAAAGGCTGGCTGTATCAGTCATCTTGCGATATAGCAAGTGCACGGACTTGCTGCGTAAGGCCTTCCTTGGGTAACCGGGAGAAAGAGCAACTTTTCTGCCTGCCTGGCGGGGTCAGCCGCATCTCCCGTCCAAAGCATGTAAGCTGTGCACGTGATGGCAACACTTCAAGTCTACCAGGCTAAAGCATTGAAAGACCTGCACGAAAGTGGGCCTAACCAGGTGGCAATGCAGGAACTCCATGCTGCAACTGACTTTGCTCTCCGGCCGTCAAAAGTCACAGCACTTGCCGCAGGTGCCGGACACCGAGAAGGCCCGCTTTCTCAACACCGCATCTCCCAGGACGGCCTATTTGGTGACACTGTTGAGGACTTGGCCCAGGAGTTCTCGGCAGTCCAGAAGCAGACTGAGGCAAAGTCTCACATCCTGCCTGCCAAAAAATGCTTTTCTTACTTAGAATTTTGGTCTTGTTTCCAGTCCAAATATCTAATAATTCTTAAACCAAGAAGCA
>JAUMHP010000044.1:12702486-12718206 GCA_032361065.1 Enteromius trimaculatus | reverse complement strand
CCAGTCTGTCGATACGACATACGTCTCCGTTCCCTCCATCAGGGAACGGGGGTTACAATAGGTAACCTAGACGTTCTGTTACATGCTTGATTTGTAAACTATGCTTTAAATGCAACTTTCCTTCACCTATATTGACCGGAGCAGTCATTTCACTTGGTTTGTAACAGACATGTTAGAAATATTAAAAATCATTGTTTACTTTTTGTTTTCTTGCAACTTATGAACTGTAGATTCCAGTGTTGGAGAGAGTATCTTCAGCTGACAGCTACAGGAATCAGATACACAGAAATTTTATTCTGTAAGAAATTCTAACTACATTCTAACAGTGCAACAATACTACAATATGTTTAATTCAAATCTGTTAAATGAGTTTTATATACCTTTTAAAGTAAATTTTAATTCCGCAAGCTAGACAAACAGATGTATTACAATATGGTCAGTAAAATTATGTTTATTTAATTGAACACACAAACATCAACAACTGATTGCCAGCCTTTTAAAACAGACATTAAAATAAATACGTCCAAAAAATATAATAAAGTAGAAAAGCATAGTGGCTAGATTTGAAGAGTTTTTAATTTTATATATAGAGAGAGAGATTTTCTTTATTGTGCATTCAAGTTAATCTCAGTGAATGTTTTTTAACAAATAGCTAACTAACACAAAAAAACACAGTAATAACATAATTTTATTATTATATGTCAAATATCACCTGACCAAACACGGAAAACAGGTCTTATCGCATTAATAGCACTATTAAATAATGGAGATATTAATGGATTTTAAAAGGTAATCAATTAAATTAGCTAGCTGATTATATTTTTTACATTTTATTCGACTTATATATATAAATATATAAATGTTAGTGACAAGATTAAAAATAAAACAGTTTTATACATCATTGGTTATGATTTTGTTTAGTGTCTAGAGCTTAATATGCAAAACATGTGAACCAGAAGCAACATACAGGCTATTCATTGTGACCTAGAGTCAACACATACTTTAGAAAACATTGATTTAGCACTTTTAAAAACATTTTCATATTGAAAAATTACAAGTACATGGTATTATGTCACTTCATTTTCATTTAAAATATTTGTTGATATGGACATATAAAGATGTGTAACTGGGTTATGTACTACATTAGAATGTGTAAAAATGTCTAATGTTTGTTTATAACTTAAAAGAAGTTACAATGAAACTAAACTATGATATAAAATCTTTAACTGTATTTCTCAACAAAATGTCTCTCAACCAACAGAGCTTCCAAAATCATCATTTAAAGATAGCCTAGAGATTTCAAAAGGGGACTTTTAAATGGATGACACTTAAAATGAAGTCACTGGTGCTGACAGGTGCTGATACAGAAATGATAATATCTTCTTCCATGCGTCCTCTTGTGCATATGCGTGCGCTTTAGTTTTTCCACCCCACAGCATAAGAACTGCAGCAACAATAACGACACACATTCACATGTAAAACACAATCACACATGTTTATGTTTATCTTTAGTCTAAACATAAAATTATAGTCGACACTGTGGACTTATGAACAACGAGATGAAATGAGACAGTAGATCATGAATTCATACTTCTCTCCTCTATCCACTGTAGTTTAAAGTTAGTTGCACGGAAGTGAGGCGAGTATGGAGGTTCAATCAGATGACCTGCATCAGGATACGTTAGGACTTCCAACAAGTGCCGATTTCCTGCTTTTTCCATCATCATCTCCATCTGGATTTAAAAGATTAATAGTCAGTATCCAAATCATTGAATCCCTTTTGAAAAAAAAAATGCATATGCTGGTTATCTATGTTTTGAAGCATATGGTTGCTGGTTTGAGCTGGTTTAAAATGGTCCTTAGTTGGTCCTGAGCTGGTCCTGAGCAGGAGCTAGTTGCTAGTCAAACCAGCTTCAAAACATACCTAACCAGCATTTGGTTTTTCCAAAGGGTGGTGAGAGGTTTTTATTATTATTATTATTATTATTATTGTTGTAGTTTAAATAAATTCATAAAACAAATAGTCCTTGATTATGTTTGGTTGAGCCACATTGTAACTTAAGCTGCCTTCACACCATTTTGTAATTCCAAGATGACATGATATTCTACTAACTTTATTCTATTTTTTTATTATTTATTATTTAGTGTATATTATTTATCCCTTTTAAGATGTTGAGTCGTATCATGCAGTAATGCGCATCACTATACTACGATGATTAGCTCTTTAGTTCACATCACAAGCAGGACAAACAGCAGTGCAAAGTTATAATAACTATGACTGGGACTGTTAAGCATAACAATTATAATGAGAACACTATTATTATAAAATTCACACAGTGAATTTTAAGGGTTTAGTTGCCAAGTTTCTTTGCAATGTTGCATGAAAAATGCATCCACAAAAGTTCATTCAAAGCTGCGCAGACACTATCATGCACTATTCCATTGTAAACAAAGTAATGTACGCTAATATTTTTAAAATAGGTCAATATGACAATACATCATAATTTGTATGAAAAAAAAGTGCTGTTTTATAAGAGAAGTCATAGACTTCTTATTTTCCTGTGTTATCTGCAAATGTCTCGGTTACGTATGTAACCCTCGTTTCCTGAAGAAGGGAATGGAGATGTCATGTCGGATATGACTGACAAATTGGGATCCCTACCAAAATGCCATGGAAGCTGCCCCTTCCAGCGTCCTGTGGGGGCCTCCCAGGTCCCCCTGTCTGGCGTAGGCCAGTGCTCGCCACAAGAGGCCAGCTACTGTTATCAAAGCACTACCCATTCAGTAAGGCTGGACCACTGGGATTTTACCCTGTGCTACTTGGAACAAGAATGTCCCACTCTTCCCAAAGGAGGTTCAGAACGTATACTCATATGGACAGTATTTCATTGCATATGGAAAATTGGAGGTGATTGAACCATCTTAAGGTAGCAAAAGGTCTGCCGGGGAAACACAGGCTCTTAACCATGGAAATGCACACATGGAGTCCTTTCAGGTTACTCCATATGGACCCCAGCCCTCTACCGGTTCTCAAGGACTCATAGAGTGAGGCTCTGCCACCAGATGCTCCACTATATCTAGGATGCCGAGGGGATGGAGGAGCTCAATAGACACTCACTGAATAGACACTCTGGAGTAGTTAACAATCCGACTCGAAATCAGCCTCTCAGTGCCTCTACCCATTTGAGGTGAGAACACAGGAGCAAACCGGTTCCACACAAAGTCTATAGAATCTAGCAAACGTATTAGGGGTCACCCAGCCTGCAACTCTACAGATATCTGCCAGCGAACAGCTACATGTCAGCGCCCAGGACGATGCCACACCTTGTTAATTGGGCCCATTACCTGAGGAGACAAGGCACACCCTGTGCTTGCTAGGTCAGGGTGATGGAGTCCACTATCCAGTGAGCCATAATCTGCTTGGAAAAGGCATTCCCCTCCTGCCGGCCTTTGCTCTAACCCTTGCTGCAGGAGCGAGAGCATGACTCCGGATGGGCATCTCCGGGGGTCTTCTTAAGAAGAACTCCATTCAACAAAAAGGTTCCACTTCCAAGCATAGGTACATCTCATGGATGGTGCTCTTGCTCAAGATATGGTCTCCACTACTCTTTGGAGTAGGTCACCTAGAACCTCTGCATCCTGTCCAGGGAAGTTGCCAGAGGTCTGGACGCGGGTGCCAAAGGCTGAAGCAGTACCAATGGCGTGATTGCTGCTACAGCTGCAATATAGGTGCTGTAGCAACAGGTCACTGTGTTCACACAACTGAGCATTGGACTGAGCTAGAATGAGCCAGTCATCTATGTAGTTGATAATGTGAAAACACATTCTCTCAGTGGAGCTAGGGCAGCCTTTTCTGTCAAAGATACTAGAAAGGGTAGTATCCTCACAACTATATTCCTTTTTAGAGACAAGTGGTATCTAGAAGGATTTCCAGTTAAGATTTAGACCGTATCATAGTACTGAGAATGCTCTAAGTAGAGTTATAAATGACCTGCTTCTATCATCTGATCGTGGTTGTATCTCATTATTAGTGCTTTTAGATCTCAGCACTGTGTTCGACATTATTGACCACAACATTCTCTTCAGTAGACTAGAAAACTCTAGAAGTGATGGTTCAAATTATACTTATCTGACCAGTTTGTAGCAGTGAATGAAGACATATTATATAGATCAAAAGTGCAATATGGAGTACCTCAAGGCTCAGTATTAGGGCCGTTTTACACTTTACGTGTTACCCTTGGGAGATATTATCACAAGACATGGTGTTAGCTTTCACTTTTATGCTAACGGAAGGCATAGCTTTTTACAAAAAATAGCAATCTTTCATTTGGAAAGCCATGTTTCTAGCATCTGTAAAAGTGCGTTTTTCCATCTCAAGAGCATATATAAATTGTGACCTATGCTCTCAACCTCAAATGCAGAAATGTTAATCCATGCGTTTATGACCTTGAGGCTAGACTATTATAAAGCTTAATGGGTGGTTGTCCTGCACACTTGATAAATAAACTACAGCTGTTTCAAAATGCAGCAGTTAGTGTCCTTACTAGAACCAGGAAGTATGAGCATATAAGCCCAGTTCTGTCAACAATGCACTGGCTCTCAGTCAAACATTGTATAGTTTTTAACATCTTGTTAATTAATTATAAAACCCTGAATGGCTTAGCTCCTCAGTACTTGAGCGAGCTCTTATCACATTATAGTCCTCCACGTCTCAAATATTCTCAAAACCATTTGATGATACCTAGTATATCAAAATCTACTGTGGGTATCAGATTTTTTTTTCCCTATTTAGCACCTAAACTCTGGAACAATCTACCTAATACTGTTCGGGAAGCAGACACACTCTGTCAGTTTAAATATAGATTAAAGACACATCTCTTTCCTCTGGCTTACACATAACACACTAATTCATATCTATTAACAAAATCTGTAAAAGGATTTTTGGGCTGCATTTATTAGATCAGCCAGAACCGTGAACGCTCCCCTTAACATACGATGTACTTGTTACATAGTAAAAAGAATATCATCTATGGTAATATTAGTCTGTCTCCTTCTTATTCTGTTTCTCAGTCCACACAAACACACACACAATATAAGTCCTTTTGCACAATCTGACATGCTTAAAAATGAACTGGTAAATTAAGTGCTCGGCGTCCGGCCAGAGGAGAACTGGCCCCAACTAAGCCTGGTTGTTTTTGTTTTTTTTCTTTATTCTTTTATGGATGAGGTTTTGTTTCCATGCCATTGTCACCTCTGGCTTGCTTAGTTGGGGGCAACTAATTCCTAGTGATTATCCTCATTTTGAGACTGCCTCTGTATTTAATGAATAAATGGTTTCTCGTCATTACCATTACTCTATTCTCCTATTTGATAATGCTCAGTGCTTTGCTACAATCTGTATTGTGAAAAGCTCTAAAAGTGATTGATTGATTGATTGATTTAATCTGCTAATGCTGCATTGTAAACTCATAGTGGATTGATCTCTCGAAGTGAGATACCAATTAATCGTTCATATCTGACGTGACTCGGAGTGACCGACTGAAGGGGAGCAGTGGGCAAATTCCAAATTGAAGTGAGCATCCAATTGCCTTACTTCCTTTAAATTCCAGAACCCCTGAAGTGTTTAGTAGCAAGCTTAATGTGACAGAACTGAAAAACATGTAACTCACATCTTCAGCAGATTCCACTGCAGGAACTGTCTGATCATCATCACCATTCACTAACAGAAGTGGACACTTTATTCTCCCAACCTGAGTGCATTTTAAGAGATGATTGGCATTACAGGAAAATAAATGTTTAAAAACATATATATATATATATATATAAACAAATCCATTATGACTCACATCAATTTTGACACTTTCACAGGTAAATGTTGAGATGAGATTTTTGAGAATAACCTGGTTGTCCTCACTTATACATAGCTTATCTGCATGTCTGAAAAGAAAAAAAAAAAATTACCAGTAGTAAAATATTTACAATGCTCAGAATTAAAGTTGTTAAATAGTGAGAACACAAATCTTGTTTTATTATGTAAATAAATATATTTAGACTCTTGAGTCACATTTAATTTATAAACGCTATTGTACTTGATACTGAGTATACATGTCAACATTATTGTTTTTTTTTTAATATATATTCAGACTTGCCACTATATATCCTGAATTACATTTAGATACATTATTCACATGTATATGTATTTTAATTTACTTCTTTATATTTATACATTTACAATTTATATACTGTAATTGTTTCCTGTTTGACACTTCATACACCTTTTACTAGATATGTTATAATTATAATAACTGCTAAACACTTATAATGCCATAACATATTTTGTTAACATACTTTTTCATGTCCTCAAAGAGGTCAGAGAGGGAGTTATTAAGAGGCATCAGATGACTTCCACTTATGCACACACAACACTTGGGCTGCACAATACAAAAGACACACAAATATGTGAAATGTGATACAAATCATCTGCATTTTAAATGTAGCTAAATATGTTTACATGTGTCAAGCTAACCTTAATGACTTTGGAGTAGGACGCCATATTGAGTGTGATGGCACTTCCCAAACATAGCCCAAGAACAGCCAAATTGTCTTTCTGTACCATTGGATGATTCTTTAGGATCTGGTATGCTTTCTATAGGAAACATGTACCGTATACATAAACATGGATGGGCATCTTTAAAATCAATAAACAGTTGTCCCACAGCACAACCCAACTTTGGGTCCAGGTTTGCATGCACTCAATCCAAATGAATTTTACATTTTCAGTAAAGGTTAAAGAGGAAAAATTTTACTACAACTGAGAGGCTGTTTTTAAAAATCTTAATTATTTCGTTTTTAGCATTCATCCGAGGTATGATCTCCTTCCGTGTCACAGCGTATGTTGTTATAATTCCAACACAAAATTTGGACTTGGAATTGCCATCTAAGAATATGGCAAATCAACTGTACATATGATCAGATTTCCTTTTATGGACCAGAAATCTGAATGGGTGCTGACGTAGTTCTTCTAGATAATTACTTAGTTCTTCTAGATAATTCTAGTTAATTATAATTCCAAATTACATTAAATGTCATGTCAAGTTGGCCCACGTTATTAAACCAAAAGTTCTGAATTACCTCAAAGTAGGAAATATCAGTGTCTTCCATCCTCAGATGGTTTGGAGCAAGGTACTCAAGTGCCATGGATGCAAAGCCATGAGATGCAAGCAGAGAAGAACGGTACTCAACCAAACCACCACCAGCTCCCCACAGGTCCAGCACACCTGGATACGGCCCAGGGCCTAAAATCACATGGAAAGTCATTTACAAGACACAAAATTATGTGTCTTGCAAATGGCTTCAATTCTTCTGTGCCACAAAACTGAATAGAAATCAACCCCCTAGTAAATCTAATATGGATGTTTGTACCTGGAGGCAGAAATAATGTGCCTCGTATGTCTTTCTCCCTGATGTTCACCCTCTTCACACCTGGTGCGACGTACCAGCGCTCAGTGACACTGGTTGCCAAGGGTGCTTGTTGGCTAAAGCCTTGCGATAGATGCCCACTGTATACTGAAATGCGAACCTCCATAGGTCTGAAAATGTCCATCTTGCGTAACCTGGTGTAATGCCCAGAGGTTAGGTGACTTCTGGCTTCCCAACTCCTCACATAAAAATGTAACTAGTATTTAAACTTGGTAATAAAAATCACACATATTTTTTTTTTTTTTACATTTTTCATGGTCAAAGTTACCTGAGTCCATGTCGACTTCCTGAAATGGGTCTCATGCTCCACAGCAACCCCATTGGCTCTGTGCCTTCATAAGTGCCTCCCAAACTTTCTTCTTTGAACCCTAAATTATAAATGACACATCTAACATGTACTTTCAAATTGTAACAAAGTTTCAGTTAATAACCTTATATAAGTTGATTATTATAGAAGTAGTGACTTATTATAAATCCAGATGAATGAGCAAAGCAATCTAGATGTGTATCTTCCTTGAGACTGATATGAAAATGGCTTAAAATATATATGTAGAATTTCAAAATATGAAAGACCTCATCACAGCACAGAAACTACACTGGTTGAAATTACAAATGACATGTGTCAGACCAAGGCTGGATCGCATTAGTACTGCGTTTGACAACGTTTGAAAATCTTGATATACTCATAAACTGATTACAAAACAATTTAGGTATTCAAGGGCAGGCCATAAGATGGTTTAGATCCTACATTTCCGATTGCTATCACTAAAGGGGAATCATCTCAGTTAAGTCCTGTAAAGTATAGAGTACCACAAAGATCCGTCTTAGGCCCTCTGATATTTTCAATGTACATGTTGCCCCTTAGTAATATTATTAGAAAATACCAGGTCCTGAGTCCTTACCAGGTCAAGGAAATATGATCATATTAAAATGTCATGTGCTCTGCACTGGCTACCTATTAAGTTCCATATCAGTTACAAAATATTACTATTTCCCTTTAAGGCCCTTAATTAGTGTTTTATCATGCTAAAATCCATCATGCTCTCTTACTCTAGGTCACAAAACTCTAGACCAGGGGTCACCAAGTTCGGTCCTGGAGGGCCGGTGTCCTGCAGCTCCAACCCTAATCAAACACACCTGAAGCAGCTAATTAAGCTCTTACTAGATATACTTGAAGCTTACAGTGAGCTGTGTTAAGGCAGATTGAAGCTAAACTTTGACACCGGCCCTCCAGGACCGAACTTGGTGACCCTTGGCTCTAGACTCTTGTCCGGGTTTCCGAAACACTCTCTCTGTTTTAATCTAAGCAAAAGTAATCTAAGTATCTTTTTAGCAAAACATTCACATAACTGATATCATAACCTTGTACTTTAGTAATATCTGATTAAATGCACTTTAATATTATTTTGCTTGGTTGAAGCAGTGGCTACGCAATTTTTTCTCGATTTCTCGAACCAGTTGTACCAAGGAAATAAACAAGCTTCAGTCTGGATCAAGCCTGCACAAGAGCTGAGATAACAGAACACCTTAAAAGAGATGATGTCAACCCCTCAAACAAAATACAAAACTACCAGTTTTCTGTAAAGCTGCTTTGCAACGATTTGCATTGTGAATATCTGATTTGAAGTGACTTACGTTTTACTTACTATGGGGCTCACTGAAAATCTGTAGGTAATTTTTTATAAAAGTGAATGATGTGACGTGACTCTGAATTTATGCTCTGCATTTAAACCATTCAAGTATACACGCAACAGTGTGTAGTCAACACACACACACCCAGAGTGGTGGGCAGCAATTTTTTGCTACGGCACCCTAGGAGCAGTTGGGGGTTCAGTGCCTTGCTCAAGGGTCTCCTCACCTCAGTCATGGTATTGAAGGGGAAAGACAGCACTGGTCATTCACTCTCCAAACCCCCTCTAATACCTGCCAGTATACTGAGACTTGAGGTTTGAACTTTGGGTTGCAAGTGGTTAGGCCAGTACATTTCTGAAGCTTACATTTCACTAAAGGAAAGTCCAATTTGAAAAGAAAAGTACTTAGTCTCTAAGTAGGACCTATCTGTAGACCTAAATGTAAGTCATTTATTTTATGTAATTTGCGGCCTAAGCGTGTCCAATCAGTTGGTTGATAATTCAGCTGGTTAGGGCTTATAGACCATGTTGTCAAAGCTGATGCAATTTCCACTTTAATCCAAAATATGACTTATGCTGTTATAAGGGGTTGTGTAGAGGAGCATCACATGTGTTTAGATGGAGCTCCTGGTAATCCAACTGAGGTTTAAAAAACTAATGCCAAATGGAACAGTATGAGAAATCAGATATTTTTTGTCAGAACACACTGCACAGCTCCTCAAATAAGCTCTTTTCATTTCAATAACAGACTGTAATGTCCTACTGGCCAACATGACTAAGTTTCTACAGATAAGCCAGAATCTGGAAGCTCATCAATCAGTCAGAGAATTTCTCCTGATCTCCCACTGCCAGAAGCAAATCATGCATTAGACTGTACTACGCACCTGTCACTGACCCATGTTCATCACTGACATAGTGTCCAAATGCCTCCCAGAAGTCCTTGTCATCTGATTGATGCATAGAGTGTAGTGTCACTTTTTGATTTGGTGGTAAATTTGTTACAACAAACTGAAATTTCTCATCCACCAGTCCTCGTCTGGGCTGAACAGAGAGCAAAGGACATGTCCTCTTCTGAGTACTCACAGACCTATACAGAAAACACATGTGAAAAAAGTATCTGAACTGTAATTATGGCTTACCTTTCAGAATAGTAATGGTTGAGTGAAGACATTGTCAGTGTCCAAATACTGTATCTGTTATTGCGAAACATTTCAAACTACAGACCAAACCGCAGAACTTACCCAACACATTTCAATTCTCTATTTTACAGTTAAATAGAGAGTCAAACCTTCAAAATGCTAAACTAAAACTACAGTCTAAGACAAATCTGCCAATCAGCGACTAAATAGAGTTACATCAGCCTATCCAACAGTGCGATACTAATTTCATTACACATATAAAATATCCATTATAATCCCTGTCGAGGACTCTCAGTTTTGGGCTGAGTATCAAACAAATCCAAACTAATATAGTTTCAGATGGTTTTATTCCTGCTAAGAATCAAAATTCCTGCCAGGAAAGCTAAAGAGAACATTTATGACATGACTGTACTGATTCATTACTATGTATAAGTCAGATTGCTTACCTTAAGGAAATCAAGTTGTTGAAGTGTTTTATTTGTTTTAATATTGTCAAATGTGCCACACACCTAAGTTTAGAACCTAATGACGCAGTAAAGTAATACATAACTGTGTATGGCTGCGCAGGTGCCGGCAATGAGACAGGCAATGACTTAATAACGGAGTTTGATGGGCTTTTTAGGTAAAAAAAAAAATGCCCTGAGGTGAGAACAGGGAGGAACATGACTTGTGCATTGCCCACATGTATAGTGCCTTGAAGGCAGAACACCATGCTCACAGACTGTACAGTAATCTCACGGCAGTTTGCATATTTTACAAGGTGGCTAATTCATACTAGTTCATATGAACTCACTTCACTTCACCTCACAAATGTATCTGATTTATGCTAAATCGAACAGATTTTATGAGTTGCCAATTTGTATGTATTTGTACGAATTACCTAGATCTAACTGGGTTTAGACAAATCATACAAAATATTATGAGTGAGTTAGTATGAATTTTTATGAAATAGCATGAATTTGCCAACTGGGTTAAGAGTTTTAACCGGCCATTGGGACTGTTACTCCTAGAGTCTGTGTAAAGGCTTGATTTGCTGTGGTAGTCATTTCTGAGCATTATTTCTTATTGTTTGCCTGTTTTTGATTCTGGACTGTACCCTCGTTTATGATTGTTTTCTGCCTGGCCTGACCTTGCCTGACTATACGACTATAAGTCTGCACCAGGTCCAGCCGTGTTCTTTCGTAAAGGACTGATGGTAGAATTACAATCAGGTTGGTTTTCCACAACAAGGGAAGGACCTTCAATGAGTTTCTTGATCTGGCCATTTATGTGGATAACCTGCTTCAATCCTGCCATTTACTCCACACCAGCACCTCCTTGCAGCCAGAGGCTGTGGCAAAAAGTCATTTTGATTTGATAATAATTTGATAAAGGTTTTGTTTTTGATTTCTTTTAAAGTGGTCATTTAAAGCTTTTTTTATTTTGTGTCTTTTTTCGCTGAGTTTTGTTTTTTGTGAATTTGTTACTTTTTTGCGTGGACACAAAAATAAAAATAGACTCTTTACAGTTCTGAATGAGGTATTACTCTTATCTTTAGTCTATCAGAAAAAATGATTCCGTCTGTCTTTTTGTTTCCACTGGGAAAAAATGCAAGTGGTTGCACTGGTTCTTCCATATGCTGCAAGAGCCTGCTTTAGATTCTTCTCACAAAGTGAATATACCATCATACCATCTCATATGTTATTACAGCCCAGGTTTAACGTTTAAACAGTATTATATGCTTGAAATGTTTTATTTTATTTTATTTATTTTAAGTTGTGATGATTTGAAAAGTTTAAATTGATATAAAAAAAACTAATGTTACTTTAAAAAACTAAAACTTATATTTAATGAACAAAAATTCTCTAAGCGTTTTTCTAAATTAACTTAATAAAAAAACTAAACTAAATATTATTTTGCCATTACACAAATAAACAGGTCCAGGTCACTGTGATTTTGCCAAGTAAGACATGGCCCTGGATCCCAATCCTTACCCTTAAACCTACCCCTACCCAGAGTTTTTGTCTAAATCAGTGGAAAATGATAGCTGGTTACCAAGGGTGTAGACGCACCTAACTCTGATCATAAGACTAAAACAAACATTTCCATAAAAATTATCCCTCAATTCTTATTGGCTGATTGGAATGTTGTTCCAGGAACATCTTGTACTTGGTGAAATGACACTCACCCTGTGACCAGGCGGGGAAGGTAAGAGGTTGTTGAAGGGTACCCCCACAAAACTGATAACCCTGAATGACGCACAACTGGTGTTTATATGTTCTTTCTTATCATTATAACCCTGCAGTGCAACTTTTCAGTCGTATATCATTACATTCAGGGACATCACTTGACATACCGCAGTTGTCAGGTGTGATTAATGACTAGGTGAAAACTTGTGAACAGTATGTGATGTTTTTTTTTATACATTAATAACAAAAACTGTCAGAACAACATGTTCACAAAACTGAATAATCACGTGAGACTGCATGGTAAGACAAAATGTCCTAACGTAATACAATCACACAAAAACTAGAACACCAATTACGTACTCAGACATAATCTACTACAACACAGCAGGAATGTCAAAATCCTCAGAAGTCCAGAAGAAAAACTTCCCATCTGGACAGGTCAAGCTTGGGCTGGGCAGGAGAGCTTGAGGAAGGGGAACCCCAGAAATAAAATTTCCCTGAGGCATGGTTAGTGAGTACAAGGCAGGCTAATACTTTATTTTGATTGTCTAGACAGGCTACTAAGTATGTCAACTAAGGTTTTTTTTTCTCCGTTCTCTCACGGATGGAGTTTTGGTTCCTTGCCGCTGTCGCCTCTGGCTTGCTTAGTTGGGGGCACCTAATTTCTAGTGATTATCATCATTTTGATAGAAGAGTCCTTCTCTGCATTTAATAAATAAAGTTTAATCTCGTCATTATACAGTACCATCACTCTGTTCTTCTATTTAATAATGTTCAGTGCTTTGCAAAGTCTGTATTGTTAAAAGCGCTATATAAATAAAAGTGATTGATTATTGATTGATTGATTGATTGATTGATTGATTGATTGACTAATTCTCAGAATAGACTGTTGATGACTTATAACCTTTCGAGCAATGTTGCTGTGCAACTTTTTCAGAAATGTTAGCGTCAAAGGACAATCAGGTGAGACCAATGGAGTGAAATAAACAAATAACTTAAATTTCAACTTTTAAAAAGATAAGTGAGGAAGGAACCCCAAATTTTATCAAATTTTTTATAAGCATCAATCCTAAAGATGTCAGTCTGCTGATGGCACTCCAGGGGTCTGTTTCAGAAAGGAGGTTAAGTGAAAACGTCTCAGGTTATGTATATAACCCTGTTCCTTTAAAGGAACGAGACGCTGCGTCGACGAGATGCTGCGTCGACGAGACGCTCTGAATAATGTGTTGAATCAGCCAATGATGAGTTGGGACTTTAGTGGTGGGTGACGTCACTGGCCAGGAAGTATAAAAGCACATGGAATGCCGGCCGGCAAACAGCTCCTGTCGTGAAGCGGAGCGCCAGCAGGGGATGCAAAAGTGTGGTTTCGAGACGCAGCATCTCGTTCCTTCAATGAACAGGGTTATATACATAACCTGATACGTTCCTTTTCAGGAACTCAAGCTGCGTCGACGAGACACTTTGGGAACGAGATGCCCACGCCTCCAGACTTTTAAATTCCCTGCCTAGTGTGTGGTTGTGCACAGCTACGTCGAGAGAACAGCAGAACTTGTAGAAGCGCGTAAAGTCAAGTCCATAGAATCTGACGAATGTGAGGGGGGTTGACCACCCTGCAGCATTGCAGATATCGGCCATGGAGACCCCTGAAAGTAGGGCCTCTGACTATTTGCCTTGGCGGGAGACCAGAGGACTCATGTGCTAAGTTGATGGCACCCACTATCCAACGGCTTAAAGTCTGTTTTGTTGCTGGTAGCCCCTTCTTGGGAGAACCAAAGCATACCAGTAACTGATCCGACTTTCTCCACAGGGCAGCTCTGTGGACGTACGTGTCCAGTGCTCGCACTGGACACATACAGTTTAACTTCTTCTGACCAGGCTCCCTGAAGGGAGGTGGGTTAAAGGCTTGTAGTACCACTGGCTGAGGTGTAACCGTAGGCACCTTCGGACTGTAACCTGCTCGCGGGTACAGGAAGGCTTTGGCCATGACTGGCGCAAAGGCAAGGTGTGTAGGGGCCACAGAAATGGCCTGAAGGTCACCTACTCTCCTCAGAGAACACAATGCTAAAAGAAGTGTTTTTTTTATTGTTAATAGACAATCTGAGATCTCCTCTATGGGCTCAAAAGCCAGGCCCACAGAGGGCTTCTAGCACAACAGCCAGGTCCCAGGTTGGTACTCAGGAGCGTAATGGCAGCCTTAACCGCAGCGCACTGCAGAGGAAGCGTATGACCAGGGGTTATTTACCAACTGTATGTCCACCAAGAGAGGAGTGGTAGGCCAATGTCGCCGCCACGTAAACCTTCAAGGTGGAGTGGGTGACCCCAGTAGAGAAGCGAGACTGAAGGAGTTCCAGCACTGTACCAACCGGGCAGTTAACTGGATCCTGCTGTCGTTCTCTACACCATGAAGTGAACAACTTCCATTTCAGGCCATATAGCTTCCTCGTAGATGGAGCTCTGGATTAGAGAAGGATCTCAACAACCTCAGTTGATAGACCTGCGGCTAAGAGTTGTGCCCCCCCAGAGGCCACGCTCTTAGTTTCCACAACTCTGGGCGCAGGTGCACTATGGTGCCCCCCGCTTGTGAGAGAAGATCCCTCCTGATCCGTATCTCCCATGGAGAGCCGTCTAAGAGGGTTATCAGTTCCGAGAACTAGACTCTGCCTGGCCAGAACGGTGTTACAAGCAGTAGACTGACCTCGTCCTGGTGCACTCTCGCCAGAACTCCAGGGAGCAGAGCAATAGGGGGAAAAGCGTACTGAAGCAGCCTCGGCCGTGTCTGTACCATGGCATCCAGTCCCGCAGAAGCTGGCTGAACTAGAGAGCACCAGAGGGTGCGTTCTCCTGAGTCGCAAAGAGGTCCACCTCTGCTTTGTAGAAAACTCTCCAGATCTGCTCCACCACCTCGGGGTGAAGCATCCATTCCCCGGGCCTCGGCCCCTGTCTCGACAGCATGTCTGCTTCTATGTTTAGACGCCCAGGAATGTAGACCGCTCTCAGTGAGATGGATCTTTCCTGGGCCCACACAAGGGTCTGGTGTGCCAACTTGCATAAGCAGTCCCTTGAGCTGGAGTGCGGCGAGGGAGGAACCGCCGAAACGCCGCCGCTTGCTTGCTTGCCTGCTGGTGCCTCTCGACGACTGAGTTTACAACGTCGCCGAAAAGGCCCTTGGGCGCAAGCGGGGCATCCATCAGGCAGACTCTGTCACTTTCTTTCATGTCAGACAGAGTGTCATCAGAGCTGACTTGCTCGCCTTCATCCAGCTCTTTTAGCAGGTCAGCCTGGTATGCCTGCAAGACGCCCATA
>JAUMHP010000044.1:12657995-12669081 GCA_032361065.1 Enteromius trimaculatus | reverse complement strand
TATCTCCATACATATGCACTTTTACAGACCGAACATATAATACACATCCGTATAACCTCACATTTTTCACAAATTCTCATTTTGGTAGTGTACTCAAAGCGCCAATGTTGTGTCAACCAACAGCAAAAATGTGAGGACGAAAAATAAAAATGTGAAAAAATTAATAGAGTAAAAGCAGTAAGTGCAATACTGCTTTAAATCCACAAAATAAATAAATTAAATTAAAAAAGTGTTCAGTTTAAATTAATAGCAATTTTGTTTTTGTTTTTCTGAGCTAAATTTTTTTTTTTTTTACATCATCATGTATGATTTTCCTTCATTTTTTATAAAAATTTTGCCCTGAATTACAAAATGTACCCACTAAAATGTCAGTCCTGTCAGGCATATTTCCAAAAATTATCAATTTACGACATATTAAAAGACTAATTACTGTCACCCCAAATACTATTTAGTTAGAATTTTACATTTTTTAAATTTGCCACTATCATAGATTTTGTCCATTGTCAGTAAGATTTTTTTTTACTAATTTAAAACATGTGGAAAATCAGAAAAAGCATGTTGTTTGAATTGTTACATGAATATTGTGTGACATTTAATTTCTCTAAAACTGTATTTGAAAACTTAAAAGCAGACACTTTCTATAGACATACAATCACTTTTGTTCATTTCTTTTTCATTCAGAAATCTTAACGTCTTTGACTCAAGTTTATTTAAATAACTCTAAATAAATAAACACTAACAAAGTGTATATTACTATAATGTTGTCTTAAGGTAAATGTTTGATAAGAATCAAGTATAACAGAGAATTTTTTTATCTATTTTTTTTTTTTTTTTTTTTTTTTACCCAACAGAGATTATATCAATCTAAGCGCTTCTAATCTAATCTAACCAGTCTAAGCAAAAAGCAGACAGCAGTACACTGAACTGGCAAACAAATTCATCTGGTCGTTAAGTAAGATCAATGGGAGCAGATGCTGCCGATTCACATACTGCCATTCATCTTTAAACATTATGTCTACCACTGACAGGTGTGTCTGGGCATACTTTTTCTTTCTGGATCTCATTTGCCTTCTGCTTCCATCATCTTCCCTTGTTTCAACCATGTGCAGCTTCTGGCACTCAGCATAGTGAATTCTCCAGAGGAGTTTCCCAGGTCACAGAGGTCATTGAGAAACGACCCATTATAACCATTTGTCCTGATTGAGCGGACTACAAAGAATTTCTTTCTTTCTTTCTCTCTCTCTCTCTCTCTGTACTGGAAGTACTTGTGAAGGGCAAATTCTTTTATGCACTACTAATCAACTCTGGCCACACTAGCTAGTTTTTCTTCTCTGAATCGAAATTAAGTCATTCCTTAATTTCTGTGTTTTTTCTTTTTGTTGTTGTTGTTGTGTTTTTTTCATATTCGTCATTCTTTCATATCAAAATCCTTGCTACGGAAACAATCTAGAAAATCCGACGAAAATTACAGAGGCAGTGTGTAAATGTGACTGACACAACAATATTTTTAGTGAGCGAACATTTCAGAGGGACTCCTTTCAGTCTTGACCCCAATTAATAAAGTGCAATTCAGTACAAATGAATTTCTTGATGCTTAACAATTCTCCTAAAATCCTAAAAATTACAACTAAGTACAAATTAGGAGTAATTTACATTATATTACACAAATCCCTTATTCCTTAGAAACACACATCATGTCAGTTGCCTTGATGCAGAAGCAATGTACACTTGGTAAATGCTATGGCATTGGTGGCACAGACAGTATTTGATATACCTATCATTACTAAAAGCATGCCATCCATATAATTTAGGTTAATAAGTATGATTTCAAAGTTTAATGTCTTTGCCAGCCGTCTTACACAATGATTCACACCATAATTAGTGACATTTCATCATAATTAGTGGTGTTTGCTAAGTCAGGCATCTCTGTTGTTGCTTATTCATCTCGTCACTGAATGATTAGATGAATGGTACCTAAATATTTGAATATTTCCAATGAATACCTCCGAAACTTGTTGATGAGAGGTGTGCTTGTTATTTCCCATTACATTTACGCAATTTTTTACCTCTATTACCAACACAGTCTCACGTCTAATTCGTACGTATTTTACGAGATGCCAATTTGTACAATTTCCTACGAACTCACTCATGATTTTGTAAGATTTGTCTAAACCCCAGTAACAGGTAGGTTTCGGGGCAGGTTTAACTGTTGCAAGTACAGTTATTTCCATTGTTTATGGTAATGTTGGGTATAGCCAATATATTTATAATATATTGTAAATAGCCAGTGTAATTTACATATGAGTAGATAATTTAAAAGACATTTTCCATTTGCTTTAACTCCGTTACGTGACGAAGCATATAATTTGAGGCAGTAAATTAAACAAGAAGCTAATTGTTCCTCCCTTAGATTCAATAGGGGAGCATATCTCACAAGATGCCATTATTGATGACTTTGCATAGAAAGGGCAGAAATGAAAAATAATAAAATAAAAAATTTTTAGTTTCAGTTTGTGTTTTTTGTTCTGCAGTGAAATAAATAATTTAATTTTCTTAAGTGCGATTCTATATTTGTTGTATAATTTATGTGCTGGGGAGGCTGCAGGAGGGAGTCTCGCCCGGGGAGCAATTTAGTGTAGAACCGCCACTGGTCACACACCAGATGTTGTGAATGAGTTCAGGACGGTTGTTAATTGTGGTGTATAAGAAATAGAAAATTATATAAATACTGTTCATTTTTTTGCACAGACCGATCGTTTCATGTCTTAACACTACAATGAGCCACAGGGTTTAATTTGGTTTAGTCTGTGTATTTTTTTTGACTCTCAGAGATCACCTACATCTTGGATGCACTGCGGGTAAGCAAATAAACATCAAATAAAATTTTTGTGTGCCTCTGAAGTGTGTTTAATGGTGAACAGAGATGGCCAGTATCACCTCATCATCTCTGATTTCACCTTTCTCTTTTTGAGCTGTGCTTTCGTCTTAAGCCCCAAACATGTTCATTTTCTCTCTCTTTCTGTCTCTCTGTGCAGAGGGAAAAAATGGCCCTATTTGGCAGGCAACAGTCCCTGCACTACAACCTCTCAGCCAATGAAAGCTGAGCAGTTGGTGGCTGCGGGCCAATATAATGGCCAAAGTAATGGCTTTGTGCTGGAGGAGGAACAGCAAGTGCATAACTGTGGTTAGAGTCTGACCTTCCCAGGCGAGCACTCACAGAAATCAATACACTTAAGATTTTCAGCAAATGCTGTAGGGGGAAGTAAATCAACTAATTCAATCTGGGCCCCACTTTACTGAATCAATGCTTTCCACTGAGAAAGAAAGAGACGCACTCTAACGTAGGGACTTTGAAAATCTCAGTTCAGTGTTAAAAAAAAAAAAAAAACTGTTAAAAAGGATAATGATTTAGAATTTTTCGAATTTTAATTTTAGCTTCAATAATTTCATTTATTTTTCTTTTTAAGTAATTTTAATTTTTTCTTTTTAAATAATTTTTACTGCCGTCAAACGACCAATCGCGATTAATCACATCCAAAGTTTTTGTTTATCTAATAAATGTGTGTACACTGCGTATATTATTTTAAATACAAATACATGCATATATATATTTAAGAAAAATGTTATGTTGATATATTTAATATATTTATATATAATGTAAAATATAAGAATATGAATGTATAAAATGTATAAAGGTAAATATTTTTTAAAAAATATATACTGTATTTGTGTGTATTTATATATACATAAGAAATATTTACAGCGCACATTCATTTGTAATGTAAATGAAAACTTGGGTTTTCATTACAAATTAATCATTTGACAGCACTAGTAAGTACTTAAACTTACAAAACCTATTTTATTTAGTCATTTTGGTACTTTATCTTAATTAAGCTTATTTTATTTTAGTTAGCTCCTATTTAATTGCAATGTATTGCATCTAATATATTAAACTGTCTAAAAGGTAAAGCCTAAAAGACAGGAAAAGAAAAAAGTCAAGCTTAATTTTCACGTATCAGGGTCACTTTCAACACTATTTTATTCTACTGAATAATTGCTGGCAAATTCTTATGATTTGTATGATCTATGATCTATCATATCAAGGTGTTTTTTATTAATATGGACCTTCATAGTAGTTTTTGTTTTCTCTTTTTTTTTTTTTTATTCACACCTATTGCTACCAATTCACCAAATCTAAGGTAGCTATGTTTTATCTGTTTTTTTACTTTCACACTTTTTTGTTTGTAATTCCCAATGAAGCATTTTTTTTTTTCGTTTTATTTTTCGTATTATGATTACGAATTAACCGTATTAAAATTAGCTTCAGCAAATACAAATGAGTACATGTAATCCTTAAGATTATGAAAATAGAATTTCCATCATAGGACGCTATTAAACACAACACATAATTTGCAATATGATGGAAACTTGGTCAGGGTTGCCAAGTATGCAAAAAAAAAAAAAGCAGCATCAAAACTAGTTGAAAACCAAAAACATATGCTGCGCTCACGCCATCTCGTAATTACCGTAATTCCGAGATGACAACACGTGACATAGCTTTCCATGTTGTCGGATTCAAAAGAAGCGCCAAGCAGCGCCAGTGGTACATCTGTCACTGGCCCAAGTCCTAATTCAAGTTCACAGGTTGGAATTACGAATTTGAAATTGTTGCCATGAAAAAAACACATAATTTAGATTGTCCAGTCCCGATCCCGAGTTATGGCCAGGAGTGCCGTGGTCCAGTCCCGTTCCCAAGTTACA
Organism: Enteromius trimaculatus; assembly: GCA_032361065.1. Classification (NCBI taxonomy): domain Eukaryota; kingdom Metazoa; phylum Chordata; class Actinopteri; order Cypriniformes; family Cyprinidae; genus Enteromius; species Enteromius trimaculatus. The sequence goes on along the minus strand of JAUMHP010000044.1, from coordinate 12,664,320 downwards.
AATGTCACGTGTTGTCATCTTGGAATTACGATGTGACGTGAAGGCAGCTTAAGTGTCTATTTACTACAGAGCCCCTTAAGGGACGTGATGGAGGAAAAAGTTGGAGTGGAAGGAAAAAAAATATTTTCAAATATTTTGCATTCTCTTGCAAAAATACGCCCTTCCCTGGCAAAATTGTAATTCTCTCACAAACTTGCACGAAACTTGTGTTCTCTCGCGACACGTGTGTTCTTGATACATGTGAGACTGTAAAAGTTTTGCAAGGGAACGCGAATACCTTTGCGATAGAATGCAAAGCTTCTATGGGGAATACAAATATCTTTGCGAGGGAAATATTTTTTCCTCCTACCCAAAATTTTTTCCACTAAGCCAGAATTTTCCCACCACCCTCTCATTATTTACAGCCTGCGTAACATTGTAGATAAATTGCTGTCCCGCGCCAACAGTGTAAAAGTACCCCAATTTGCAACAAAAGAAGGAAATATATGACAGGATTTCTTTTCTGCATATATGTTCATGACATGATATTCTGTGTGTGTTTGTATTTGGAAGATCAAGGGCTAACACCGTTTAGAATCACACTATACCTAGAGATGGAAAAATCGTGAGTGAGAGTGAGTTTCACAGGCATACGGGAGATTGAGGCAGGTTAGCTGAGGAATATTTATAGGCCTCATTAGACAGATCCGGTTAGACTTTCACAGACATTCATGTTCACTCAGTGAGATTTCCTACAACACTACATTGGATTAATGCACCATCACGGCTTCTCACAAACAAACGGCATGCATAATTGCAAATACTTGTGCCGCTACATGCACAAATGTTCTTCTGTCTTCAACACACACACTTCAGGCATTCTCTGTCTATCTCTGCATTTTCTATGAGTCATCTTATGTCGTTACATGATCTAACTGTAACTGTTAGCTGATCGTTACTGTTTTATGTGCATTTCTCAAAAATGCACTTAACATGTTTTAAGTTCGACTTAAATCACCATCTGTTGGTCAAGTGCTGAGATGCCAATTTATAGAATGGCTTGTACGCTAGTTTATTGAAAAGCTAACCTAATGCTATACACTCCAGACAGCTGTAATATGGTATAATATTAATATAATATATATAACAATACTATAGGCTATTATTTACATTAGACATTTAGCAGACACTGTTATCCAAAGTGACTTAAAATGAGGACAACGGAAGCAATCAAAATCATCAAAAGAAAACAATGCACATGAGCATGATTAGAAAAGACTAAATGGTATTAAAAATTCTCCCCCAAAAAACCCTCTGTCCTCTATAAAGTGTGTGGCTGTCATTTTAAAGGGTCCTTTTAGTTTTCCCCCTGAAATAGCAAATGCAGTTCAAACTACTTTATGAGTCCACAGAGTTTAGGAATGAAGGAATAGTTTGTCTCTATATTGATATATTATATATTATATTGACATAATATAATTTATTATGATATATATTGATATCTTGATGTCAGTATATTAGTCTATATATGGCATTACTTAAATAAAAGGATTGGAAACCCCGTTTCAGAGCTGTTGATATCATAGCTTGGATGAAAATAAATTAATAATTATATGTTAGGTCTCATGAATGAAACGAAGGCAAAACAAATAAAACATATGAAGCCTACCCAAACCTTTTGTTTCCCAAGAAATTAGTTTTATTACTTTATTAAAGCTGCATTATATTATTGCTGACAAATAAATATTAAAGGACAAAATTGATCAAATTATGAATTAGAAATTATATTAAATTTTAATTGCTATACATGATTACTTACAGTAGTGAATGAATTAAGAAACTGATTACATTGCGAAAAGCTGCATTTATTTTGGGGAAAATACAGTAAAAACAGTAGCATAGGGAACAATTATTACAATTAAATAATTTCACAATTAATGTTTTTCTATTTTAATATATTTTAACTTGATTAGTTTATTTTTTGGTAGCTGAATTCTCAGTTAGCAATTACTCCAGGTTTGATTCTTCAGAAATCATTCTAATACTGATTTAATGCTCAAGTAGAATTTCTGGCTGCTTAATATTTTTGCTAAATATTTTATATTATTATTATTTAAAAAATTTTTATTTGAAGTTTGAATTTTCTTTAAAACATTTCCATAGAATGATCCTTGTGCCTGTGGTTGTAATCATAGCGATCATATACTATTGTCCATGACAGAGCTGGGGCAAAAATTGGACTGCTGACAGCTTGGTCCCCCCCAGTTAAAAAGTCCCATCTGCCAGATAGCTATTTTCATCCATTATAGTCCCACAGGTGTCACATAGTCTTATCCTGGAGCCAAATATTTGACGTTTTGTCCTTAAAGATTCATGGGCAGCTCATAAATAGAATTTAAAGGCAGTTAAATTATCCATTCTATGCATTAGTTGTGTAATTTATGTAATTCATTACAAATATTGTTTACTTTGAGCTAGTGTACTTTAAAGTGCCCTTATAATGGGTTCATATTTTTGTTTTGGGAGTCCCCAATAAAAGGGCCCTGTTCCATAAACCAAGATTAGAGTATAAGCCAGGCTTATTTCAGTTAGTCTGACTTATTGCCAGTTAATTTGTATTAAAATAAGTCAGACTATCTGCCATAAACCTGGCTTATTTGGTAAACTTGTTTTATGGAATAGGCCCCTGGTAGACTTGCAACACTTTAATTTTTTTATATATTTATGCACACCTTATTTGTTCAATGACTCCCAAATGATCATTCTTTCATTTTTACAAATCCCTCTGGTGATTGGTCGGTTTCATGTAAAGCTGGGTTTGTGAGCTTTTGTGTTGTGTTATGTGTCGTGCCGTGCAGGGTAAGGAGATCGCAGGAGTCGTGGAGTATCAAACATATAAGTCTTTTAATGATGAACATAAACAAGGAGCGTGACAGAACATTGACTGACAAACTCAGAACTGAACAGACAGGCTATAAATGCACATGGGACTGCTTAACAGAACTCGAAACAGCCAGGAATCACAAGGGGAGACTAATGAACTTATGATAACATAACGACAGGAACTTCTAAATATGAACTTACACGTGGAAGGGCAAAACGAAACCAAAACAGGAGGACAAAGAACAAAACTAAACTGACAGGAACGTAACATTACCTCCCCCTGCCACCATGGTAGAAGGGGTAGAGAGGTGCTCTTCGGGAAGTCACTCACCAAGTTCGGAGAGGCTTTCTTCTGGTGCGCACATAGGCCCTAGGCTGAAGGCAGAAGTAGCGCTGGGTGGAGGTCTTCAGCCATTATGGTCTCTTGCTGGTCCGTTTTGCAGTATACAGTCAGTAAATCTGTTACATCGCAGAGATCACAGGAGTTGAGGAGTATCAAACATATAAGTCTTTTAAAGACGAACATAAACGAGGAGCGTAACAGTAGTAGGCCTACTCAATAAACAAAAATGCATTTTGTATGATCTCTCTTATTTTGGTAAAAATTTAACATTTTGCAGATTCTGAAAGGGGAATGAAAACTTTTGACCTCAAGCTACATATGAAATACCAATCCAAACATTTTTCACTATTTTTACTGGAAAACCAAGACACAAATAGTAAAGATAGAATATAATTGTTCACAATGTGTATCGCAATAGGAAGAGATAATAAAGGTCTATTTTCAAGTTATTTAATGTGCAGATTTTACCCAAGACAGTCACTTGGGCATCGTAAATCTTTGCTGTAAAGCTTTTATCATCCTTTTCTGTGGGCATGATCTAGCGACTCCAGTCCAGAGTTCAGCCTAATAAAAACAAATCTACCTTTCAGACCTTGATTAGCTAATTCAGGTGTGTTTGATCAGGGTTTGTCATACTACACTCTTAAAAATTAAGGTGCTTCAAATGGTTCTTCAGAATGATGCCATTCAAAAGAACCATTCTGTAAAAGGTTCTTTAAAGAACCATATCTTTTGTACCTTTTTATTATCTAAACAACCTTTTTTTGCCATGAAGAACCTTTTGTGAAACTGAAAGGGCTTGAGTGGAATTGAATTGAAACTTGCAAGCACATATGATCGCTGACAGTGATAACGGTGGTTTGCATTTCATGCCAGTGTATTAAATGAATGAATCTAAATAGTGTCAAGTCAAACAGTGTTAGGTCATACGAAGGCCTTTTTGCAGACTGACAATTAATGAAAAGATGAGAGATTGTTATTATTTATTATTAAGTGAAATGAAAAGCCTTGGCATGTCCTTATCATCATCTCATCCCACTCTGTCCCAGACACTGAAAATCACTTAACTGGTTCAATATTGCTTTTAATTCTATCTTCATATGAGTTCCATGCTTTTAGAAACTGACACCATGTCATGAGATGGAAATCAAAACGGAAAACAGGATACACAGGAAACAGACATTATAATGCATTACATTAAAGATGAAAAGATTACATTTCAGACATGAAAACAAGGGCCTCAAATGCTAACGTGTGTCCAATGACGGAGCCAAGATATTTTCATAGGGGTGGCACGGAAACCTTCATTATTTCAATATAAAAATATGTTTGATTATAATTACTAGACTGTTTTAGTGCCTCACTAATTTTTGAATTAATAGCATCTGAGATTTCGTGGACTTGATCAATTAACACTGTTTGAATATGACCATTATTCCTGCATACACATTGATGATGCATGCAGAGCGATAAGAATGTGAAAAAGCACATGCCAGAATGTAAACGTCTTACAGTTGTTTCATGCATTTTAATTGCTTTATTTTAATTTGCACTTTTTAAAATAATAAAAATATATATATATATATATATATATATATAAAAACAGTGCACATTTCCTAGTAGGCCATTAGTGCATTGTGCTCACATTTTTAAAAATATACATAAATCAGCTTGCACCTTGTGTGATCTCGAATTGCAGAGCATGCTACATTTGAAAGACATTCTATTTACTATTAAAGTGATGCAAATTAGTCTATACGTGCATGCACAGTTTGCAGCTTTAATCGCCTGTTTTTTATTTGTTTGTTTTTTAACAACAAAACTACATTGTATGCAGTTTCTTGTTCGCTTTATAAACTAAAAGAGTGTGCACAGTGACAACAGAATATAGCCAAAAGTATCTCATCAGACCGCAGTTAATTTGCATTGTTTCCTGCGCTCCTCATGCGCCTGGTGTTGAGTTCAAGCGAAACTGAAGTGCGTGTCTGAAAAAAGTCTCCCGTTCGGTTCCGCGTCTAAATAAATGCACTTCACTAGTTCACACTTCCTCATTAAAATACAAATAGAAAGAGCGTGTTTGGCTTGCTGTTAGGGGAGAGGGCCGGGAGCTTGGTGGACTTCGACCCCTAGGGATTTTAACCCCCGGGCAACGATGGAAGATCTATGTATCTAAGACTTATGTTATACGGATTGAGGCAAACATCTACGTTGTCAGAATAAGTATTAGAGAGATTGACGGGAAATGTCGAGTTTATGATTTAAATGCAAAGAAGGTCTCTGTAAGTGGCGATGAAATCATCAGAAATTGCCCCCAACTAAGCAAGCCAGATGTGACGGTGACAATGAACCAAAATTCCAAGCTTAAGGAATGGAGAGAAGAAGAAAAAAACCTTGGGAGAACCCAGGCTCAGTTGGGGCCAGTTCTCCTCTGGCCGGATGCCCGGGCACTTAATTTCCAGTCTGATAAAATCTCATGTTAGATAGAATAAAGGATGTATTAGGTTTTGTTGATCTATCCGTGGAGTTTGACCAGGTGATCTGATCTCCGCTGAAGATTGTTTCTTGTGCTGGATGCTTTAGATCTGAAATAAAGATGGACAAATGTTAGGTAATCTAGGACTAGAGGTGGTGAAAGGGGCGGTGGAGGGATGCAAAGAACGAGATGCCAGAGAAGGAAAGTTAGCTCTATTTAAAGGAGAATCTCTTAGCTCAGATAGGATAATCGGATAATTGGCTCCAGAAATTAGTTTATATCTTAACATCATTTCTTGTGAAAAGATAAATAGGACTGCAGGGGAGTTTTACTGTTACTACTGCTGACATCTAGTGGTCAGTTTAAGGACGTGGAGTAGGCTACTGTTGTTATTATTTATATTCCCATGAATTAAGTTCAATTCATTATTAATGTAAATGTTTTGCACACAATATTGTCAGTGACTTTGTGTAACTTATAAAAATATTTTGCAAACAATTTAGGCCACAACCAGGATGCATCTCAGAAATAATGCTCGACAAAAAAAAAATATATATATATATATATATAGTCGCCGCCAGGCAAAGACAACGCAACAAGGGAGCTTGGTGAAATCCCCGAAGGGTGGATTTATTACAAAGAAGTGA
>JAUMHP010000044.1:12645084-12657895 GCA_032361065.1 Enteromius trimaculatus | reverse complement strand
CTACCGTTACAAAATTTGGGCTCAGTAAGATATTTAATGGTTTTTAAATATGTTTCCTATTCTCATCAAGGCTGCATTTATTAGATAAAAAATCCAGAAAAAACTGCAATATTGTGAAATATTATTTCAATTTAAAATAACAATTTTCTATGTGAAAATATTTTAAAATGTCATTTATTGCTGTGATACAAAGCATCATTACTTAGTCTTCAGTGTCACATGATCCTTTCGGAAATCATTCTAATATGCTGATTTATTACTAGAAATGTCTTTTTCTTTGATGAATAACAATTTTAAAAAACAACATAGGCTAATGTTGTACCAAATATAAAGCATTTCTAAAAATATAAATCTATGCTATGACTTTTTTTCTTCATTAAACAGATCCTTGGTTAATAAAAGTATTCCTTTCCTTTAAAGAAAAAGAATAAAAATGTTCTGATCCCAAACTTTTGAACAGTAGTGAAACTACTGTAACAGTAGTTCTGAACATTATAATCCATTTTAAATAAATGCTGTTCTTTTTAATATTTTAATGATCAAAGAATTAAAAAAAAAAAAACTATTAAGCAGCTCAACTGTTTCCAACACTGATAATGATAATAACCTTATAATGCACTATAAATACAGGTTTCATAGAAAGCGTTAACACCTTTTCAAACAAATCATGACAGAAATATCACTTGCACTTTATTTAAATGCGCATTCTGCCCTACAGATGGCGCCAGTGCTTAATAGACTAGGTCTACTTGAAGTAAATAAATTATTTGTACTGTTGGGCGATTTTTTTCATTTTAAGTTACTTTTTTTTTTTGCATAATAAATCTATTGTGAAGGTGTGTACTAATTTTCAAAAATTAATTAATTAAATAAAAACCTCGCTATATATGGACTGTGTATGTGAGCAGATGCAGATGTTTGCGAGAAAATGAAACTGAAAGAGTTTAGGTCCCGGGCCATTTATGAACATGGCTTCGAACTATCAAGACGATTTGGGTGAGTTTCATAAAGGCTATATTTCTGGTATAAAATAAACAAAATTTGCTAAGACACACAATGTAAGTTGTCTGCAAGCCTACTTAGCCTTGTCAGCGATATCTCGAGCTGAAGTGTTGCGGTGATCTTTCAGCAGAAGTGGTTTTCGTTTAACAGTCTCTCGGTTAATGTGTCATCCTCTTTTTAACATATTATTTCTCTAAAACCAGTCGAGACCACTTGTCGTTTTACTCATGTAAATATTTCACGGGGTATGTTTGTATTTGTATGTACGTCTTTAAAGGGTCGGGGTATGTTGTCACAATGGAAAGCAGAGCCCAGGTGTAAACACAGTCAGTAAAAAGTATTTTGATCAGTGAATTTACTTTACCCTCAGTCATAACTGTAGGCCTATTGGTTTCGTTTTCTCCAAATTGGCACGTCTTGATTTTACCAAGTTGGAAGTGTCGCTAGGTCAACATATTTTGTTGACCCTGGAATAACATTTTAATGCAAAAATATAGTTTTGACCATATCTCTACACATAAACTTAACCTTACCCATGAGTAATGCCTAAAATCAGGGGAAATTATAGATGACTGACACTGATGTACAGGTAATAAAAACTGTAAACAAATCTGATCAATCATTATTAATCATTCATCTGGTTATTCATAATGTTCTCTCATGTTGGACTTGGTGGAATCAAGTTAGCGGTATAACTGATTCAAACTGTTCTCAGGAGGATAATATTGTTTCTTCCTAGATGAAGGCAGCAACAAATCTAGTGAAAGTTCCACAGAGTTTAGTGACAGTGACACAAATTCTGAGGCAGCCAGCGATTCTGGATCTGACATCGAAGAGGATTCACCATCTAGCAGGGTAAGATATTTCAAAGGAAAGCAGATGGCAGTCTCATTGTGCAAAAAGTGATTAGTGAGAAGTTGAACCACATTCTTGATTGCGAATGCAGCTGGAATCTTCATCAGTTATGATGCTTTGTGCTCAATCAGAATGTCTGTGAGTACTACAATCGCGGCCATTGCCGTTATGGGAACAAGTGTAGGAATGAGCACATATGCAAGCACTTCCTGGATGGTTCGTGCAAGTTTGGTGCTGGGTGTCGTCTCAACCACAACATCCAGAGTTCATCGTCAGGAAAAAGCAGAGAAATAAGCAGAGCCTTATGTGAAGGTATGTGTGAATAGGAGTGTAAAAGTAGAAAACTGTACTGTATGAACAATACTCGATAAAAAAGTGAAAGAATCTGCCACAAAACATAGTTAAGCTTAACATAAAAAAAATATGAAATTCATCCATATATCTAGAAATTAAGCATTTATAAGCAACACATTAGGACACTAGCTCTAGGACACACAATCACTTATATTTTAAGTGCATTAGATATATGTTTGAGTGTTGAACAAATTAGTCTGCCTAATAATTTTTTTTTTTTTTTATCACATACAGAGAAAACGACTGATGAACAATTTGACGGGCCCTACAGATGGCAGCTGAAGTTTAGAAAGGGCTGGGAGAACATTTCCAATGATCACATTTTGGAAGCCCAGTATTCACTCCCCAACACTAAAGGAATCAAGATCTATAACACCCAAGCTGGGTATGTGCTTAAAGATGGAAAAATTATTTTTAAAGATGAATTGGTCATCCCAAATTAATATTCTGTCGTTTCATTCCTGCACACCACAACATACCATAAAATTCAGCCTCTGTTACTATGTGCATGAAAAATGATTGCAGCTGCTGCAGATTTTATTTGGCTTTTTGTCATTTATGTTATAGGGCTATATCAATTGATTTCTCTAAAATGAGAGTTCTTGAGAAAAGAAATATTAAAGTGCGGCGCATGAGCTCAAAGGATACAGAATGGCTGTGGTATTACAGAGGAGACAACAGCTGGTATCAGTATGGAGACAAGGTGAGTTTTACATTAATAGATAAGCATTTTAAAAATGTAGGACGTTTCCAAGTTTTAATGCAATTCTCATATAACAAAAAAGTTTCAATTGTTTAGAATTAAAAGAAGTATCTGTTGCTAAAAGAAAACATGTAAAGGGCTGTGTTTATCACATGTTAAGGTGCAGTGAAACTGCATCTAACTGTTTAAGCTTATGTGGATATACATAAGTCTATAGAAGCCTGATTCCACCACTGAATAAAAAAAGATCATTGAGACTTTTTATATTACAATTCTGCCTTTTTTTCATGGAATTGTGAGATAAAACTCGCAATGGCAATTTATAAATTCAGAATTGCGAGATAAACAGCTGAAATTATGTAAAAAAAAAAAATGTCAGGACTGTCGGATATAAACTCGCAATTGTGAGTTCACGAGTTCGCGCTTCCTTATTAATGAAGAATAAAATAGCGAATTTGGCATGCTGTCTGGGGAGCGAGCCGGGAGAACAGCGGACTCCGAACCCTAGTGGCTTGAACCCTAGCAAGGGCAAGAGTTTGGTTTGGTCTCCGTCTGCCCCCTGGAGGAAGGCGTGAAACGTGGAAATGGCGGAGAAGGGGTGGAGGAGGGATGCACAACAGCGAGATGCGGATGGAGGGAAAACGGGGATATTTATAGTAAGAAGGGAGAATTTGATTGGCCTACTCACAATTGTGTGATATAAAATCCCAATTCTTTTTTATCTCAAAATTGATGAGTTTTAAAGCAATTCTGACTTTATATCTCGCATATTGCGACTTTATAACTTTCCATTCTGACTTTATAACTTGAAAATATGACTTTATATCTTGAAATTCTTCCTTTATAGCTCACAATTCTGACTTCATAACTCGCAATTCTGACTTCATATCTCAAAATTCTGACTTTATAACTCACAATTCTAAATTTATAGCACACAATTCTGACTTCATATCTCAAAATACTGACTTTATAACTCACAATTCTTCCTTTATATCTCAAAATGAAAATATCTTGCTCTGACATATCTTAAAACATGTCAGTGTCACTGTTCTGTGTTAGGATGTTCACCTGTAATATTATCTTATAAGGCATTTTTGTAAAAGTTGCTTGAATATCATAATTAAACTAATGCCTAGTCCTGGCTTAAGCTAAGCCCCGTTTGCGAAACCGGGCCTATATCTCGCAATTGTGACTTTATTGCTCGCTGTTCTAACTTTATATCTGGTAACTGAAGAGTTTATAGCTAGTAATTGTGAGTATATCTCACAATTCTGAGAACAAAAGTCAGAATTGTGAAATAAAAAAAATGCAATAACCTTGTTTTATTTTTTTTTATTCAGTGGCGGAAGCAGGCTTTCATACTAGTCAACATTTAAAAATGGATCAAAAAAGTTAATCAAAGTTGTCGTAAGACAAGACAACATGCTAGTTTTAACTTTGAAGAAAGGGTTTGATCCACTTGATTACTGTATAAGTGATATTATGCATTAATGAGTCTGATTGTATTTATTGATTATCTGTGCATCTATAGGGCAAAGCCAGTCCAATTCAGAGCTCACAAGTGGAGACGGCATATCAAAACAACCGCCATGGTTCAGTCACGTTCACTGTCAAATCTACCCAGTATGAGATTAGCTTTAAAGGTTTGCTTTGTATTCTCCCGCGCACATCAATTACCTTTAAATACCATTCCATAAATTGGAAAGATCACAATCCTAAACGTGTTTGTGTTTCTAGAAATGTGGCAGAGAAATGTATCTTCAGGCCGTAAGAGACGGGTTAGACGTCGCCCTAAATATGAACCATCTCAAAGTGGAGGGTAAATATGAAGAGCATGCTGAACAGATTTATGGCCTCCTTACATTATTAAATTACCTTGAATTGACAGTTTAGTCAATTCAAGGTAATGACATAATGTATACTGTGAGGTATGACACTGAGGTCATATACTGTATATGTGCATGTTTTTACTAGTCAACATTTGAATTGGATCAAAACCTTTCTCAAAGTTGTCCTAAAACCTAAATTCAAAATGTGTTCTCGTCTTAGTACAACTTTGATTAACTTTTTTGATCCACTTTAAATGCTGACTACTGTATACATGTAGACAGATACAGTATACATAACCAGCACTTCTAAAAGTATAATGTGTTCACTAAACAGATTCCATAGAATAACATCCCAAATAAAAAACATTGTGATCCCTTCAACAAATACAACAAAAACTCCAAAGTGGCAGTATCAAGGGAGCAATCAGTGGTATACCTTCAAGAACACGGTAAACGTTCTTTCTTTCTTTTACAAAAGTTCTTTGGGAGGTTAATGATGCCTTTGCATTCATATTTACTGATTACAACTTTTAACGCACAACTCTCTACAGTAGCTCATTCTAGTCATATGGTATATAATTACTGTCAAGTTGTAATCATATATTTGATAGCAGTGTAATACGCATACATTCAACCCGTAATTACTGTAATATAAAGCCTTCAGGGAGATAAAGTACCAAACCTGATTCCCCTGTAATTGTTTCGTAATAATGATAATTATGGGCTGAATGTACATTATGCCTTAATTCCTGACACTGACCACTGTATTTATGGCCACAGAGAGATTAAAATCATTGTCACTGATCTTGATATTGTGTTTCAACAGGGAGGTTGTTCAGTCTCAAGTGCCGACATTGAGAAGTGTTACCAACAAAACCAAAAAACCATGAATTTCACTGTGAATGGTGACATGTACACTCTGGATTTTGCAAGTATGTCAGAAAACGCATTGAAATATTGCAATATGTATCAAATGTCTCCTGTAGTCTCTAATATAAAGTGCCACCAGCCCGATCTCACAGCATTTCGTACATATTTTAACAGGTGGCTAATTTGCGTTACCTAAGTCAATTTTTGCTAAATTGTATGTATTTTGCGAGTTGCCAATTTGTATGAATTTGTACAAATGACCTACACCTAACCCCACCCCTATCACCCCATCACAGGTCGTAAGAATTCGTATGAATTATAGACACCTTGTAAAAAATACGTACAAATTGGTCGTGAGATAGTGTTGATCTTGAATTAAAGTATATAATACATTATGAAAATGATGATTTGAATATAATAAAAGATGCTGTTTTGTCTCTTTCTTTTCATTTAGAGATGAGCCAAATTAGCCATAAAACGAAGACGGGACGCAAAGTCAGGCGTGTGTAAAATAAAGAGGATGCTCAGGGTCTTGCAGAAGATGTCGGGTGGTACTCGAGATCCAAAGAAGCAAACAAGACTCGAATTTGGGGTGGAAGTAAAACAAAACATTATTAAGTGATGAAGAATGTTAGTGATTATGATTTCACATTTTTTATTTATCCGGGATTAGTGTATTCTTTGGTAAACTGTCTGTGGAAAATAGAGTGTATGTACATAGTATGAATGATTTTATTATCAGCTTGATGACGTGTCTGCTTTCTGTTTATCTTAAAGAATTTTTCACTTTTGGTCATTCCATGACTGCTAGTCAATGTGCCTTAACAAATCCAGCATTACACTGTTACTTTTTTACAGTAATTTACAATGAAGTGCCTGATGTTGGAAACTGCCTGAAAAGCAATGTTTACACACTGCTTGTGAAACACACTCCTTGTCTCTAGGATTTCAATATTCAGAGACGTGTTCAAAGGATTAAAAAATACAAATATAAATTAGGGATAAACACAGTAATACTGTGTGGATAATGTGCAATACAATCTACAATATCATCCAATATAAAATGCAGCATGTTTACATTACAATTTGCTAAATTCACAATCAATCAATGTTGCATTAAATTATTAAATTAAAATAAAACAATAATCTGGGTGATACTGTGAGTTTTAATTACGAACTGACCTGTTTACTTAGAACCGACAACATCCTATGCAAAGATACTGTCACATCGATGCATTTTTTTGTTACACCTGATGAGAAAAAATGAAATAAAATTATAAAACGATAAATGTGGCCTTATTTGACTTACACACACAACTGCACACTGTTTCTTTGGCCCAACAATAACATTTCTCGAGAATTTTAATAAATTGTAATTATATGATATTTTTTTTATTACATATCAAGTTACGATATAACAGTGATTTGTTATTACATTTATGCATGCACATTAAATAATTTTAGATAATAACAATATTACAACTGGATTGGAATATGCATATATTATATATATACACAGTGTGTGTGTATACAAAACGAAATAGAAACTTGAATTTACCAAGCAATTCAGCACTAGGCACTGATTTTTTTTTTTTTTCTCTACTACAACGTAGTCGTACAGGCATCCAGTTTGTTCACTTATATCATTCGTAGAGCAGCTTGTTTTGGAAATCACGAGTCAAGAGTCTGAAAAGAAAGCGAAACTGACAGCGCCTCAGCTGTGTAGCACTTTAAATTCTGTCCTAGGAAAAATGTCGACAGTACGTTGTTATATTTTGCAAAAAATAAAAATAAAAAGCGCTTTTTAATGCAATCCATGTAGTCTCCAGGAACTCTTTTTGGTAAGTAGACTAATCATTCATGTGTTGTACATTAATAATTTAATGTCTGAAAGCGTTTAATAGCCTAACAGCTAAAATGGTTTTGTCAGTGGTTTCCCTTCTTATGTCCCCCGTCTTTATGTGGTTAATAAGTGATAAATAATTGAAACGTGTTATGTCGAAATTTAGTCTTTGCATTTCTTTCTATCAAGCACATCGCGTTTCATGACATTGAGCTCAGCTTCTCTTGTTCAGGTAAACAAGTCTGTTTACACCGCTACCTTTCTGAGAGGATTTTCAAACATATTTTAAATTGTATTGCTCTTATTTAGCTGTGCTGTCTAGTAACACTTTATCTGATAAAACGTTTAAAATCTATCAAAAATGTACTGTAGTCAACCTGGAAACAGGAAACGCTTCAGGCAGCGTTCGACTGATGTCACGCAAACGTTTTATTGTCTCTTTTAGACGTGTGAAGATGAATTTAAGCGAGAGGAGCTAATATGACGTCAGCTGTTATGCTTTACTAGGTAGGTGACACAATTATTCTACAGTAATTAATCTACTGGAATCGTTTGATTGACAAATAAACATAATGTAAACGCAATATTGTAACGCACTACTTAAAAAAAATAACTTTCCCCAACACTGCTTTGCTAAAATGTTAAGTGAGTTGTATGTATTTAATAGAACAATGACGGTTTCGATATTTTTTATTTCAGGGAAACACTTGGAGAGAAAATAACAAAATTTCTAACGACAGCATGGCGACAGGTTGGTTGGCTTATTTATGAATTTATGATAGTTTCAGTTTGTTTGGAAAACTTAAGAGAACATTCCCAAAGTAGTTTCCATACCGAGTGATTGACTAATTGCTCATTGCCATTGCATTCACTCATTCATTCATTCATTCAGTCATTCATCAATTCATTTAAAGCCTCAGGTAATCACTTCGAGTGGCAGCTGTTTAATGGACAGCAGTGGAGTTCTATCTCAAATGATTTTGTTATTGAGGCCCATTACTGTCAGCCAGGGGCAAAAGGGATCACCATCAACCTCAGCATCGGGTAAGCTGGTCTTCAACACATTCATCACAAATATAATCTTATCAGTATTAAGCATTATCATCATCATACACAACCAGTTAAATTAAGAATATATTATTAAATATTAAACTTCATTCACTGCACAGGCCTGTCTATATTGACTTTGATGAAATGACAGTCAAGAGATCTAATGTTTACGTCAGTGTCAGACGTAATACGCTGCTGTCTCCTAACCAGAAAGAAGTAATAGGCTGGTACTACAAAGATAACCAGCGCTGGTGCGAATATGGACATAATGTAAGTAGTTCTATAAGTATATGCCTATAAACCAGCACAGATCAAATATTATCACTCTTTATTTTGTTTTCTCTCTTACTTTGGAAGGGATCGGATGGGAGGTCATCTTCGATTAGTAGTGATTCTATAGAGCAGGAGTACATCAGAAACCCAAGGGGCTCAGTCCAGTTTACTGTAGGACGCATGACTTACGAAGTGGACTTCGCTGGTAAGTAGACTGACTTTCATAGCTATGAGACAATATTTTAAGGGGTTACTTCGCACCAAGATGAAAATTCTGTCATTAATTACTCACCCTCATGTTGGAGAGCCATCTGTCCCTCCACAGACAGCAGCACAACTGAAATGATCCCAGATCCAGAAACATAGTAAAACATTGGTAAAACAGTGGTTTAACTTCAGTTAAATACTTTTTTTGCGCAAAGAAAACAAAAGTAATGTAAATTAATCAATAATACTTATGTCTTCCGCCATATTAGGTAGTATCACAACACAATGCATTCTTTAACGTATTTGACGTTAAAATCATCCCTTGTTTACATCTGGGGGAAAGCATGCACATATATGTAATGTGCAGTTGTTCATACCTAATGAAAATCGTATGCGCTGTGTTGTGATGCTCGGAAAATGGCGGAAGACGCGGGTCAGGGGGGAAGAACTGTTGAGAACTGTTTTGTCATAGCGTCGCAAAACTGAAGTCAAGCCGCTGTTGTCACATGGACTGTTTTACTAATGTCTTTACGACGTTTCTGGATCTGGAGTAATTAACGACAGAATTTTCATTTTTGTGTGAGTTAACCCTTTAATGTATTTTTTTCAAGTTTGTGTAAGAAAGTTGTGCTTTGGAATGTTGTAGATATGACTCAAACCAATCTGTCCACAAACATGTCGAGGAACGTGAGACGGCGGCCAAAATTCAACGAAGTAATAACAGACAACAGCAGTAGTCAATACAGGTATCGCTTTTCTAATTCTAGTTGTGACATATTGCTTGTAAAAACAGCAGACTGAAGCATGGCGTGAATTGTTTGTACATTAATTTGTATGTATACCATTGCATTGAAAGCAATAATTTATGATGAAATTGTTTTACGAAGTCATTGCATCAAAAAGTCCCTATACCTTTAAAACTGTATTTGTGAACAAGAACTAAAGCTTTGCTTTTCCTTTTTTTTTTTTTATCACGTCCAGTTTGCCAACTCTGACATCTCCTTCTGCAAACCCTTCAAATCCTTTATCTCATTACATCTGGGAGTTTATGGATGATGAGGGTATTTGGACTGAGTACCAGAAACCAGTGGGTTCTACTGTCTAGACTCAACCTAACTACACCGTTAAAGTGTTAGTTCACCCGAAATGTACATGTTCAAACCTGTAAGACATTCGTTTACCTTCAGAAGAAAAATGTAGATATTTTTCATGAATTCTGAGACCTCGTTGAACCTCTATCACGATCAAGGCTCAGAAACATAGCAAGGAAGATGTTAAAATTAATACTTTTTGTACTCAAAGAAAACTAAAATAATAACTATATGCCACCACTCATCTTCCCCGTCAACCTATACCTGTAGCACCATTTTGGAGAGTATCACATACATAAACAACGTATGTTACATATGTACATGGATACGTTGTTTATATTGTTTATGCTTTGAAATTAATGTAAACAACAACCTCCTTAAAATGATGCAATTAGGGTGGTTTGGAACGACATGAGGGTGAGTAATGACAGAACTGTCTTTTTTGGGTGAACTATCCCTTTAAAATATTTTTTAAAATATTTTTTTTTTTTCAAGAAATTTAATGGGGATTTGATGTTCAACCTAACTGTTAATTGGACTTTCTCAATGTATCTACAGGGATGTTCGCTGGATAGTGCAGAAATCGAGAGGTTGTATCAGCTTAACCCACAGTGCCAAGTTTCATTCACAGTCAGACGATTCTCTTACACTCTTTACTTTAGTGGTAAGACATTATCATCCAACATTCACATGTGCACTCTACTATTAACACAAGATAAAGCAGAGCCTTCTGTTCTAAAATGTCTGCTAGGGAATGTTAAAACCTGATTTCAAGGTTACTGAATATTAGTGTGTGTATGCTATATATTCTTTGTCCAAATTTCATGTTTACAGGAATGTACCAAATAAACAATAAATATGGTACAAAAAGAACTATCAGGAGAACTGCCAGTGGAATCCAGCCAACAAACAGGTATTAATGTCTTTATTTATATATTTAAGTAACACCTTTTATTTCACAACTACAGATTTTCTTTCTTAGTATTGCAAGTTTGTATCTCACAATTCTTACTTTTTTCTCAGAATATGTAGATATAAACTCAGATTGCAGAATTGTGAGATATAAACTGAAAAAAGGCTTGAATGTGAGATTAAAACGTGCAGTTACCGTTTTTATATTTGTATTTCTTAGTGGAAATAAGCTTTCATAAATTTTGTACATTGTAAAGAAAAAAAAATCTGTAAAATTTACGGTAAAAAAAGCAGCTGTGGTTGCCAGAATTCAAAAGTAAAAAATACAGTAAAACAACATTTTAGTTTTTTTCAGTTTTAAGTTAAATACCATTATTTCATATATATATATATATAATGTTAATTATATATATATATATATATATATATAATGTATATAATGTATGATATAATGTTAATATACTAACCTATTAACGTACTGAAATCTGTTTTGATCTCTGAAATACTCTACTCAGCATCATTCACACAAACACTAAACACCATCATGGTGGCTCATTAAACTGAAATATTCAAAAAACATTAATTTAGCAACATTAAATGTGGCACACAATCCTAATAAACAACTGATAAGAAAAAAACTAAGAAACAATTTAATTTCAAAGAAAAAAACATCAAATTAAAACAAAATTTAAAATGCAATGCAGGAATTCAGGAAATGTCATTTTACAGTTATTCCCTGTACATTCTACAGGAATTTACCATTAACCATTTAAGTGTGATGTGTTTACTGTAGCATTTGCACAGTCATTTTTCACAATGTAGTTAAGAAAGCCTCAAAATATTGCCATAAAATGGATTGCTTTTGCAAAATAAAATTAAATAAAATATTGATTTATTACTGATGTCATGTGCGCATTCAAGTAAATACTGTTTTCTTACCGCAGTACATCATCTCAAGCTCGCTGGCAGTTCAAAGACATGGATGGCATATGGAAGGACTATATTAAAGTGAATAAACCTTTACAAAACTAATTTTTATATACATTTACTATTATTTATTTTTTTTTAAATGATGGTTGCAGAGGTTAAGATATCTTATTGGTGGTTTCTTGCTAGTGGATTAATTCTTTAACTGTATGTTGATTTATTCATGTGTCTAATGTGGCTTTCATGCTCTAGTCTTGCGCAACAGCCCTATGACAGCCACACCTTTTGCATTCTGTGTCAGACACTTGGACTTTGTGTTTGTTTAGGGTGGTTCTAGGGGACGATGCAGTGTGTCGAGTCAAGATATCGAAGCGCAGTACCAGCAGGACTCCACCGGGATAATGAGTTTCAAAGCGGGCAGATTCAGCTATGAGCTGGACTTCTTAAGTGAGTGTGAATGCATAGACTAACAGAAATACACTTCATTTAGTACAAATGACTTTATGACACTTGTGTTATGTTGCAGACATGACCCAGACCAACTTGTCTACGAACACCACGAGATCTGTACAACGCCTTCTGCAATAAGACCTCACCTGCCTCTTTTTATGTTTACTTTATTATTTACATGAATGAACTCAGGGCACTGGTTCACGCAATGTCTGCTGGCCATTCTCATATAAAGTGATAGCAAACATCGAAATGATGATTACTTTGTCTGTGCTAACCCATGCGCCTATGTTGTTGTTCTCGTGGAGATTAGGTTCTTGGAACAATTTAGTTTTATATACCGTTTAGATTTTTTTTTCTTTTCAATACATTTCACGAGTTCAGGCTTGTCGGCTAGATTAAAGCGAAGCAGATTTGGCGTGCTGCTAAAGGAGGAGAAACTCAG
>JAUMHP010000044.1:12597176-12611031 GCA_032361065.1 Enteromius trimaculatus | reverse complement strand
GGAATAGCAATATGGCGGCGTGGTGGCTTCACTTCTATGACGTCATGAGCTATCCAGTTCTCTATATAGATCAGTGGGGGCAACTTATTTTTATTCAATCAAAAGAAAAAAACCTGTGGATCTTGATCATTGTAGGGTGGTTGTGTACACATACTCCCACCACACATTTCAGTCCAAACAGCTTGAAAAAGTGCATGTACCACTATATGACCCCCAAGTTTTAAATAGGGAAATAATTAAAACTCTTTGGTCATTTTTAAACAAATTTCTAGCAGTCTAATCAAATTCAATGATCTATGTGAAGCTATGCTAAATGTGCTTCCGCGAGTTGAAGAATGAGCTCATTATCAAAAAAAGTGGAGTGTTCCTTTAAGAAAACTATCGTTATCGACAGATTTAATTCTGAATAATTGTTATCAGCCGAAAAATGAAGTTTCAGTGTTTATATACAGTACTAGTTGCTCTTTCCATAAAATTAAAAGGGAAAGTTATTGTCAAGCTTTAAAAAAAATTATTTTCATTAAAAATGTTTAATTTAGTATTTGTTTATATTTGTCTCTTCAATTTTTAATGTTTTATTTTTGTATCATTTTCTTTTGTTAGCAATCTTTTGTCATTTTGTTAGCTTTTGTTTTATAGTATTTTAGAACTTAAATATAAGCATTTAATTTTTAAAATAAATTACATTTTAATACTGAAATTAATAAATGTTGAACAATGTTACTCAGCACGCTAATGTGTTTTTGTGCCTTTAAGGCCTTGTTTACACTGCAGGTCTTGATGGCCAATTCTAATTTGCTGCCTATATACGTTTTTGTTGGTTGTCTGTGTCACATTTTTTCAATTGTGACCTATATCTGATTCATGTGTTTACACTTGCCATACGATCTGAAGCATCGCGCATGCATTGTCGTCATTTACCGCCTCCACACGTTCTTCTTGAGAATAATAGTGCATGTGACCAGTGCTGACTGAATAAGTCACAATTATTATTATTATTATAATGTACAATATGATGCAAGTTTTAAAATACAACATATAAACCTTTTTTTTTATTACTTATAATAACACTGAATGAAAAGCTCCATAAGTGCAATAAGTGACTCTAAATAAAGTAAATATCCCAGCACAAGAGCAGCACGTGAACTGATTCAGCCCCATTTATGAAGCATTTAGTGAATTATACACACCACTGGAGACATGATGGCAACGTCTGCCGATGGCCTTGTAATAATGCATGCATTATGTTACTAGCCGTTCAGCCGTGCAGTCTGTTCATTCTCATCTGCTCAAATACAGCTTTTAAGAAAAACACCTGGAAGCAGCTTGGCTGAACAAAGCGTGACAAGGCTTCATGGAAGTAATGCCATAAATGTCTGTCTCGGGCAAAGAACCAGACTGGAAGTGACATTTCTGAGATTTTTCAAAGGTTGTTATTCAGCGAAATGAAAGAGAAACATACCACTGCTACAAAAGCGGGAACGTTTTAAAACATTTTAAACGCCATCAAATGTTGACCAGTAAAGAGTAGGCAACCTCAGCAAAACTGCTAGATTTGAAGAATCAAGATAAATGTGCCAATTTCTGTTTCATTTTTTTTTGTTTTGTTTTGTTTTTTTTCATTTGACAAGGGAGTTGAATAATGCATCCACATCAGGAGGAATCTCAAGTAGAAGAGGATTTTGTGTGTGTGTGTGTGTGTGTGTGTGTGTAGTAAAGGGAAGGATGAGAAATAATGAAAGATAAGCCAGATATGCACATCCACATATGCTTCAATCAGCCTAACGCAAAGTTGTTTTTGTTGTGCTAATAAATGCAATCTGCTAAGCGAGAAAGTATTCGGAAAACAAATAGCTAATGAATAATCAGGAAAGTAAAGAGAAATAAGCTCCAAACAAGAATAAATACACACTTATCACAAGTTCTGGGCAAGTCGGTACTTAACTATTTAAATTCTAAAAATGACAGAAACGCTCAAAATCTTTCAATACAAAAATGCAATCATAAAAAAAGAAAATGAGTCTATTTGTAACAAATAAATTAACTACATTAGTTAACATGAATGATACTACAGCATTTAATGATATTAATATTTGCTAATACTCAAATCAGCTTTAAAAGGGATAGAATAAGAAAAAGGGATAGCATTTGTTAATCCACTATGACCTAAAACAAACAATAAGTGTAAATGCTGTAAAAAGTTACTTCGTATTAGAAATAACTAAAGATACTTACTATAAACTGTTTAGTCCAAAATGTGCGTGTGCTATGCATTAGTATCATGCTATCAGCTAAGTTACATGCTAACACTAAACTCCACTGAATCAGAAGTTATTCGCTTCGCCCGAGCAGCATAATTTGTTCCAAATCATTCACTTAATTTCTTTGTCAGTTAGATGCTGTGTTAAAAGGCAGCTCGCTAGGTTTTGGAGCAATAAACACTCCTGAATTAAACTCCACTGAGTCATGAAATGTAGTTTGTGTGCTACGTACTTAGGCAAAAGTATTATTCTTTGTTGTGGGCAATCAAGGCCGGCTAATTATCTCCCACTCAATCATGGCAATTGATTCACGGGGGACTGGCTCCACTCCTAGAATTACACTAATGGTGCAGGCTACTCCGACACGCGGTCATAAATCGTGTGTGCCGGCTTCTCGGGTCACAAAACGTGGCGCTTGGGAAACGCGAAGAGGTGGGTAACATGCAGACTCTGCCAGCGCACTGCAGAGACTCCTGGCATTCATGACACCCCGGAGGGAATAGGTTGAAACGGATGTAAAATTTGTGGCCGTAATTCTGCCAAATGTCCGAGAGGCTTCCTTCCTCCCAAAGGCTTTGAGCTTTTTCCTTTAATCTTGCTATTGGATCAAACCTGATTTGAATGGTACTTTTCACACTACTATAGCAGTCCTTTGACGCAACTCCTTAATATCTCTGATGGAAAAAGCTAATATTTTTTATAGATTGATCGTTTTTCATGTTAGAAGTAGGGAAATAGGGAATAGCAAAAAGCATAGTGATGCACTTGGCATAAATAACCGCTGCCAAAAATAATGATCCCAAAACTTATTATCCATATGGAATTGTCAGATATGAAAAGTATGTAGCAATAATCGATTGGTGTTTGACACAGTGAAGGATAGTGTTTGCTATCTTTTGTTTTTTTTTTGTTTTTTTAAATTTGCTTAAATGTGTGATATAAAGAAATTATTTCCAAAACAGATTTATAGTATTCTGAATTGTGACTATTCATTATGTTTCATGTTTTATACTTGATTTTTATATTCTACTGCAAATATGTATTGGTGTTTTATAGTCGTTTATAAAAAAAAGCATTATTAATTAACCCCCCCTCCTATGCTCGCGCATAGTGTGCTCTCGCGCTGCAGAAATGCTCGATCACAAGAATGGTTTTGCGCGCACGCGAATACGTGCATGTCTTGTTTTTATGTGCGCTGGATTTGAAACTAGGCTATTTAAATGCCGTAGTAACAGGTAGGCTATGATAGATAATAGAAAACCGCTCAGGGGCACAGATGATTTTTTTCCCCAATTAGTGCTTGTGCCGCCCCCACGTGTCATGAAAAAATGCCGCCCATGCCTAAAACCGCCACTGCAGTAATCACAGAGGCGGGAGTGAATCCTGTCCTGTACACATGAAACGATCATTTAGGAAATTTACAACGTGATGAAACAAAAAAATAAGTAAATATAAATAAAATAAATATTGTGTGTGATCGCTATCTCATGTTTACATGTATAACATGTTTTTAAAAAGAAAGTTTAACAAATACATTGAATAGAACACTTCAAGAATTTAAAAATACAACTTCCAACAAATTTACATTGTTTTATTAATTTATTCATTCATCAAAAAAAAAAGAAAAAGAAATGTCTCTGCTCCCAACAACTACATTTGTATAATTTTTACTGAAAACACTGCAAAAACTCTTGAATCAAAACACCTTTACTTGAGAGACAAACCAATATGAGAAACGTGGTTTTCTGTGAAACTGATAAAAATGAAATGGGTTTATGCATAAAACAATAACAAATATTTGCCGATAGGCTCAGAAAATTAACTTAATTCAAAGGGAAAATGCTCTCATTCCCCACTGACAGATGTTTGTTTTTGTTTTAAGCATAAATCTCACATGATTTCTCATATGCATATTAATTAAATGTATATTGATGTAAAGATGTTTAGATGACACAAACACTGAGCAAGATACTATTTTTTGCAGCGCATTCAATGTTTAATTTAATGATTTTATGAAATTAAGATATTCTATTTTAAGGCTTTATTTTGGATTGCAATCACGAGGCATGATATACTGTATTATATAAAGTTTCCACATGAGTGTTAGGTGTTAAACAAGCTTCTTTGAGTAAATTAAAATAAATAAACACTCTATGTGTTGCCTTTGTTTCATGCTGTAGTTCCTCAAAATACCTGAAAGAAATCACTGGGGCAAATACATCTTCACAGCACTGTATTCTTTTAATGCCAAATGCATCAGAATGACAGGTCTTTTAATCATTTATTTTGCACTAATGTGGTTTATATTATATATACACTAACTGGCCAAAAAAAAAGGCGCCACCAAAAAAAAGGTCACACACTCTAATATTTCGTTGGACCGCCTTTAGCTTTGATTATGGCACGCATTCGTTGTGGCAAGCTTCTGCAATGTCACAAGATTTATTTCCATCCAGTGTAGCATTAATTTCATCTAAGAACTTGCATTGATGATGCTAGAGTCTGACCACTGCGCAAAGCCTTCTCCAGCATTATCTCAAAGATTCTTAATGGGGTTAAAGTCTGGACTCTGTGGGGTCCAATCCATGTATGGAACTCCCAGAACCACTCTTTCACAACTTGAATCCTGGCATTGTCATCTTGGAATATGCCCGTGCCATCAGGGAAGAAAAAACCCATTGACTCGGTCATTCAGTATAGTCAGGTACTCAGCTGACCTCATTCTTGGAGCACATACTATTGCTGACCCTAGACCTGACCAACTGCAGCATCCCCAGATGATAGCACTGCCTAGGGTGAGCGATATGCCTCTCTTCTTACCCTGATGCACCCATCCCTTTGGAACAGGGTAAATCTGGACTTATCAGACCACATGACCTTCTTCCATTGCTCCAGAGTCCAAACTTTATGCTCCCTAGCTAACTGAAGCCTTTTTTCTGATTTGCCTCACTGATTAGTGGTTTTCTTACGGCTCCACAGCAGTTCAGTCCCAATCCCCATTTATTCCCTTCGCACTGTGTGTGTGAAAATGCTCTTACTTTCACTATTAAACATAGTCCTGAGTTCTACTGTTGTTTTCTTCGATGTGATTTCACCAAAGTGATCGCCGAACACGATCAACACGAACACGATTTTTTTCCGGCCATATTTCTTCCTCGAAGACGATGCTCAATGCTTCCACTTTTTAATGATGCGTAGGACAGTTATTAACCCAATTTTAGTATTTTCTGCAATCTCCTTAGATGTTTTCTCTGCTTGATGCATGCCAATGATTTGACCCTTCTCAAACACACTAACGACCAAGAGATGTGTCTTTCGACATGATTGTTTATAAAATGAGAAGCAACTCCACCAGTTGTGGTTAAATAACTTGCTAAAAGATAAACGCCCATGCGGTAATTGTCCTTGTACCTGTTTGCTTAGTTAAATCAGGTTGCTTAGTTAAATCAGTGCATGTGTATATATATATATACATATTTGAGACATATATTGTGTATCCAAAGGTCAAGAAACATGAACTCAATTTGAGGCTGTGTCTAATAAAATACAAAAAGTTCACATCTGATAATCCAGTGCCAGTAAGACAGCCAGCGAGCAGGAGACAGGAAGGGAATGAAACAGTTCTGACATCTCCATTTGGGTTTTTTTAGCCGTCTGAACTCTCTTTTCTTTCAGAGTGCTCTTGTCTTCAAGTCAGATGGGATTAAGAGATTAGATGAGTAGTAGTTAATTGCCAGTGCTGAGTGATTAACACAGGGGTCAACAAACCCGACCTCTTCTGCATGACACAATGACTTTTGAACTAATCAATCGATGTCTGAGGAGTAACTAACTAAAACTTTACTTTTTCAAAACGGTCTGTACATCTGTAAAGTTGCAAAGACTAAAGTCTCAAACCCAAAGACATATTTTTTATAAAAGTTAAAGAGGTTATTGGATGGCAATTTAAGTTGATATGATTCTTTTGGGTCTTAATGAAAAGTATTTAACATACAGTGGTTAAAATTTATCAACGGTAGTGTAAAACACCACCTTCTTTAGCCTGTCAAAGCTCTGTTTTCATTAAGCAATTTTTGCCCATGCTGCTTTAAATGCTAATGAGCTGTGCTAACCTCACCCCTCTCCTCCATGGAGTAATGAGCAGACCATAGATTACCTTTTCTGACCGCAAATGATTTGCGCGAACAGACGCATTTATGTAAATTGGGAATTGGTGCATTCCATTCAAAATGGAAGTAACGTTAATCCTGTGCGTCTTCAGTGGCTCAGATGTCAGGACTAAATGACGAGTACTATATTCATTATATCCAACAAGAACAAACACCTCAATCCCTAAACGGAGATTTCCTCTGCTCTTAGCTCACTCAGGGCGGGTCTAAGGTAAGATGGCCTTGTCAATTAAGTATTGTGGTAGGGGCCTGTGCAGAACTAACTCATTCTGACAGGAATCTCAGAACAGCCTGAAGAAGATTTTAAAATAGTGATTGAAAAATAAATAAATAATTGAAAAAAATAAATAAAAATAAAACACTGGGTGGATTTAAAGTGACTTTTGCATCTAATGACCCCTTTAAGGCTTCTCTGAGTCTTTGCAAAACACTTCTTTTAAACGCCCCGCACAAAAGAGACCTGCGTGGGACGGATTTTTCAATCTCGCTCCCGCAAAAATATATATTATTTTCTCACGCTCCCGCACGCAGGTAAACATATAAGTAGTTGGTAACACTTTAGAATAGGGGGTCAGAATAATGCATTAGTTAAGCATTAATTAATGGTTAATTTGTTCACAATTAAGCATTAGTTGAGCAAAAACACACTAGTAATGAATGATTAACTTAACAATTTAATCATTACTTATTACCCCTATTCTGAAGTGTTACTCAAAACATGAATGATGAAAAACAAAAAGAAGTTTGAAAAGTTTGGTTGAAGTACTAAAATGACTAAAACGTAATAAAAAATAACCAGCTAAACTAGATTTAGTTCAGACAGTTCAATAAACAAAAAAACCTAATAAATTAAGTTGAAAAAATTAAGTAGTTAGAAAAACGTTGGTAAAACCGTTTGTTTATTTGTTTGTTGTTTTACCAGTTTATTTAAATGAACTGTCTGAACTGATTCTCTCAGCTGGTTAGCATTTGTCTAGTTAGAATTACTGTCCAAGAAAAATACACGCATCTTAAATATTTACATTTACCATTAGTCATTTATCGAAAGCGACTTACAAAATCCAAAATATTTAATTATATCATAGTTTTGTTGTCTTCCCCACTAAAACGGACTGTGGTAAGAGCTAAAACAGAACCATCCGACTCACTTAAACTCCCAAAAAGTAGTTCTGGGTAAAAATAAAATAAATAAATAAATAAATAAAATATTATGTTTTTGTGCATGTAGTACCCTGATCACTGAACAGCAGAAGCTTGCGCTTGTCTCTCTCGCCGTCTGACGTTCGTATTCCTAGGACGGATTTCAGCTCAAGTAAAACACGTCTGGACTCCTCACGTTCGCAACGCTGGCGCTCCTGTTCCCATGGCGACAGCATGTCCGTGGCCCCTCTCCACTCCGTCTCAGAGTCTGAGTCTGAGACATATGCCTCCAGTTCCTGGCCAACAAAAGCATCTTTTTTTTATCCCAGCAATTGTTAATTGTTTATTAATGTCTGTGCATTTTTGGTAACAACAACACTAAAATCATAGAAGTTTGTTTTGCTTCTTTCCACAATTTACATCCGTGAAATACTTTATAAAGATATAAAGTGGGACAAATTTTTTTTGATGACAAAAATAACAAGCACTTTACTTACAGAAAATAAACAAGTGAACTAGATTTGGACAAAAATATAAGTGGTGCTTGTCTGTCATGCTAAAATTTTATACTTGCATGGGTCAGTGATAAATAAAAATTGTACTGTAAATAATTTAGTAAATCATTGCATGTGAAGTAAAAATAAATAGATTTCAAATAAAAACAAAAATTTAGTTTAATAAATTATATTTAAAATAAACTTTGTCCCAAACTTACTTTTTTCTACATAGAAGTTTCAAACTACTTGCAGCATTAAAAAAAATACTTTTGTCTTTCTAGCCGCTCTGGCTCCATTTGCTAAGGACACATCAAAAACTAGTGATTTTCAATTATCCTTACATTAATGCTAGTGTAAATTTCCTAATTAATATTCTTCCAAACTTTAAACAAGTATTTTAAGTGTATATTTATTTTATTATTATTTTTTTTTAGACAGCTTCAATTAAAAGTTTAATCTGTTAATTAAATTTGAACATTTTTCATGAACAAATAAATTCATATGCTTTTTAGGAGTTGCATCACCTAAACTAATGTTGCTTTATGACAAAGGTCAAATTATTTAATATTTTAAGACACTTTGCAACAGTTATAGACTTTGCTACAAAGGGTCTTTAGTAGTAATTTTATATAATTTTTCAATAATATTTTCTGCATGCTGGTTGTACCACAACTTTCATTTGGCAGACAATTTTCAAATATTAATAAGCAATATTCTTAATATGTATATTTATTAATATATTTATTTAAATAAAAAAAATTAATAAAAATTAAAAATTAATTAAATTAATACTTCTTAATCTATTTATCTATCTGTCTGTCTGTCTGTCTACCTATCCATCCATCCATCCATCTATCCTGCCCATCAAAATGAGCAGTAATAATGAAGCATTCTATTTCTCTCATGCTTTAAAGGACACTCACACAGACACAGTACCTGTTCCTCTGGGACGGGGTCTCTGTCCTGTATGTGTGTAACGGGGGCAGGAGGAGGGGGATCTGGGACAGCTGTTTCCTCTGGCTGATCTGAACTCTCTGTGGAACACACACAAACACACCGTATCCTGTTAATTTGTGTCTGCTTTCAGTAAATGACACAGGACACACTTAGTTTCTACAAGAAGCACACGGCGTTTGTTGTGGTGTTGTTATTTATTGGGATATTATGGCCAATAACTGACATATATTACAAACCTACACTAGATTCAAAAAAGGATCTTAAAAAACAAATAGTGAGATACGAATCAAATTTATGAATCACAATATTATAATGCCAATTAGCATTACCAATATTGGCATATATGGACAAACATACATGAATGAATGAATGAATAAACAAACAATACTATATTTATATTTTTAATTCTTTAATTAATATTCCTAAATATATGTACGAATATTTGACCTTCCTATATTAAAAGCATATATATGACGCTGGGCATCACACGACCATTGACTTCACCTATTTGTGCGTTGTGGCCTGATTCTGTAAAGGACGTCACCCTCCCCATCTCTCTCTCTCTGTCCTTTTTTACCCTCCTACTTCCCTAAAGCTCCCTAAAATAACTGTAGGGAGGGAAATCAGTCGAATAAGGAACTCTAAAAATATCCCAAGACACACTCTGTTACCACAGAAACACACAAAGGATGACGCACCTATTATATGGCAAGAACGTCATTTCGAGAGTGCATAGACGCTTATATAGACGGTCATACAGTTGTATGGCAAAGCTCTCTGCAACAATTGGTTTTGATTGGTCAATTGGTTTCTGCAGTGAAAGGTTTTTTGTATAATAACTGCATAATTACCAGCATACTGTACAGAATCACCTTTTATATCTTTTCTATTGGCTTATGGTTATATTTTCCTCATTTATGGTACCAGGATTTGTAAAACGGCCAAGAATATTCAAACAATGATTCAGCTTTTTATGAAAATATTCAATTTAACCCCAGTAATCTAAATTATAATGCATTTTTGTAAGACACAATTAACAGATTAGCACATGAATGAAACTAAATGAGTAACAAAAACAGTCATTCTTTGACATTCCAAAGTAGTGTGCAGTGATTGGTTGAGAGGATGACCTCTGACCTGGGCAGCTGGAGACTCGGCGTAGCATGCGGTCGACCTGCGCGATTGTGTCGTCCCAGCAGCAGGTGCTGGCCTGCATGTGAGGCTCCAGCAGCTGCAGACGCTCCTTCAGGTCCTGATATCCCGCACACGTCATCTCCTCTGTCTCCTTAGCAACCATTAACTTTTCCAGATCATCCTCAAGAATTATGACCCTATGAGAAGACAAAAAAGAAAAAACACTGGATGTTTAAACTGGATTTAAAGGGATAGGATAAGGGACAGGAAACTCTGTCTAACCCCTAAGCATCAACTTTTGAAAATTATATTGAAATCATTTTTGTATTTTCTTCCCATTGTTATTTTTATTTTATTTTATTTATTATGTTAAGTATCTTTTTGATTCTTAAGAAGTGAAGTTCAAGAAAAAGAATTATTTTATATCTTATTTGTAAATTATGAAACATTCTGTACAAAATGTGTAGCACATTTTTTATGTCATTACCGAAACGGTGTATGCTTTAATCTATTGGCCGAGACGGTTTTAAATAAACCCATAATTTTATGATCAGCTAATATTCCTGTGTCTCCCTCTCTCATAGCTACAAAGTGCGAGTAAATAGGTCTTATCATTTTGAGGTAAATATGTTCAAAAGTCTGAAAAATCTGTGTGTAACTTTAAGCAATATCATTACCTAGCACCTTTTATCTGTAATTAATTGAGAGATATTCCATAACATTCAGCTTGTTATATGTATACCACTGTTCAGAACCATGTGCTGATTCGCATCTGTGAGCTAGGTATAAAACTATTTAAAACTGACACTACCGAAACATTTTATGGTAGAGTTTGGGTAGTGACAACTTTTTTTGGGGTGTTATCCCATGCAATCCAACTAAAACACGACATCACCATTTCAGTAGTAACAAAAGCGAACTACTGAAACTATTTTAGTACATTTATGCTTTTAACATTTTTTTTTTTATTTTAGTAAGCGAGTTACAATTCTGTAATCTTATGTAGTCACTACAAACAGCAACAACAAAAAAAAATTACAATCTAGATGTAAGCAGAATTCTAATAGGCCAATACAACCTGTTTTGGTAGTGACAATTTTGGGGGAAGGACAAATATTCCAAAACTTCCTGAAAACACAATATGAAAAATAACTGCACAATTACTAGAAATGTATTCCCTAGATATTATACAGTTTGCATGCATATACATTTTTTGAAAAAAATAAAAAATAAAAAAAATCTTTCAAGCCATTTTCAACTGATTTTAACCAACTCTGTAGAATGGCCCATATATTAGAAATACATCAACTGCTATTTATCTTCCT
This sequence comes from Enteromius trimaculatus, assembly GCA_032361065.1. NCBI lineage: Eukaryota > Metazoa > Chordata > Actinopteri > Cypriniformes > Cyprinidae > Enteromius > Enteromius trimaculatus. Next base: position 12,599,548 of record JAUMHP010000044.1, on the reverse strand, counting down.
ACATTTTAATGCTCTTTTATTTTATTTTTTTAGAAATGTATTAATTAACTTTTTTAATTAAACTGACTCTAAAAAGTACATACTCGTTTAAGAGTGTTTTCAGGTGAAGTTGTAAACTGCGGACAGACGTGTGCAGAGAATTGAGCTCTCTACACTTCTGCTGAGCCCGTCCATTTCTTCCTGCGGGCAGTGACTGGTGCTGTGTTTCAAAGTATCGATGGAAATCAAAGCTGCGTTGAAGATCTCTGAGGCAAGTGGCCAGCGTGCGATGGAGAGAGTCAGTGATCAACGGGACGCTGCTGTACGTGAGGGGGCTGGGCCTGGAGTCTAGCTCCTCCCTCCCCGGTGACAACAGCAGAGCTAACCGCCGGAAAAACTCTGAGCTCTGCCCGACCCACAACTGGAACAACATCTGCAAAACATTCAATGGTTGAAGAGAATAATATGCATTTATTTCAACAATAGGGCTGGGCAATCGCAGCATATACTGAATATTTTGCAGTACAGTCAAAATGGTCACGTTAATACTACAAAGAACAGCATTAGGAATATTGTGTTATTAATATTAAATGCTGTCTTTTATTTGACCATTAGCTGTGGAATTTTACACAGTTTAAATTATTTAACTTCATTTTCACTACATTTAAATTATTCTGAATATTTAATTTCTTTCAAATGGTTAAATTCAATGATTTAATCCAAATTCATTTTGCATCATCAACGGAAAACTTTCACAGAAGTCCCAGAATGCTATTTCATATATATATATATATATATGAAATAGCATTCTGGGATGTATGTAAATATGTATATATACACACACACACACACACACACACACACAAGTATTTACATATGTTTCATTAAACATTAAATAAAGCACATTAAATTTATTGCCATTTATTTACAAATTGTATTATTCACCCCTATTTTATAAAATACAATATTATACAATATAAAAATGTGCAAATAAAATAAACAAATCAAGACAAATATTGTCAAACTGATTAAAAAAAAAAGTATGTATTTTTTATGTTTGATAAGTAATAAATATAAGTAGGTTAATATTGTTTTATTGTTATAATGCAAACAACAAACAATTAAACGAGTGCCTTGGAGAGAATATGACTTTTTCACAAAAAAATGGTTCAATATTAAGACTTTTGTAAAGATAAATATCAAACTCATCATCATACTTAATACTTAAATTTTGTCAAAACACATTCAGCCCTCATCCACAGTGTGAGTTTCTGTACCTTGAGTGCAGGCAGACTGTAATCATTGGTCAGTTCTTGTGCCTGATCATCAGAAAGATGCTCCACCCCCAGACCAAGACCAAGCTCTCTGATCGGCACGGTGGACACGTAGTTGGTGACATTGTCAATCTCAGAGTTCAGCGGAAAAGTAAAACACAGTCAAGGATTCGACCAAGTGAATTAAATGTTCAGAAATCATAGTGTAAAATCTGTTTATCACATGTGACGTTGTAGGGTCAAGGATATGACTTGAGCATGACACATGTGGCGAGGCGAGAAGCTCGGAATGCGCAGCGAAGACTCTGATAAGCCGCCTTCCGTAGACCAATCAGCTGCTGGCTGCGAAGCTGCCCCGCCCTGTTAAAGGGACAGGCACCACTCACCCTGTCGAGTAAACTTGACAAGTGAAACGTGATCCAACTGTGCAGACGTCCGAGAACCATCAGGGCAGACACATATCACAAACAACACAGATAATACTACCAGACTAACACTAGTCTGTAACAACGTAACACACAACAGAAAAATTACACAAAGAATGAAAATCTAATACACTGATTCAAAAGTTTGGGCAAGATTATTATATATATTTTTTTTAAATAATAATATTGTGAAATGTTATCATAATTTAAAATAACTTTTTTCTTTATTAGTTCTAGCAAATGATTAATCGCATTCAAAAAAGTTTTTGTTTACATAACATATGTATGTGCACTGTATATTTATAATGCATATAGAAATACACACACACACGGGACTAACACCTCCGTGTTTATTACAGAGGTCAGAGGGTCTGTTTTGTACATCTGGGCGTCACCGAGATCATGCTCTCTGTATGCGTGCATTGGTGTAGTCATTCAGATTGATTACAATAAGTGTAATCACAAATACCATGGTGAAGCTAAATGGCTAGTACAGCAAAACCATGTTAATGTGTGGTTACTTTGATAATTAAAACAACCGAGGGCAGAAATGAACGCGAGTAATATTACCTGATACTGATATTACAATAGCCAGTCAGTTTACGTGACCTGACGCTTTATTTGTATTTATTTATTTCTTTTATATATCAAAATATATTAATTGCGCGTGTGTTAAGAGCATCTACAGCATATC